>ML677361.1:12827941-13197698 GCA_007922305.1 Dermatemys mawii
ATAGGAACGAACTACGCACAAGCTGTCATTTGGAAAAGAGGGGCAACATTAGATAAAAAAAAAATCCTCCATAAAATAGTGAAGGAAGCTCGTCT
The DNA here is from genome assembly GCA_007922305.1 of Dermatemys mawii. Taxonomy (NCBI): domain Eukaryota; kingdom Metazoa; phylum Chordata; order Testudines; family Dermatemydidae; genus Dermatemys; species Dermatemys mawii. The sequence goes on from ML677361.1 coordinate 12,828,037, forward strand.
TCTGTTAAACCACGAGAAAACAAAAAACAAACAAACAAACCCCCCCAAACCAGCAAGACTAGGGGTTTTATTCTACACTGTCTCACTTCCTTTGCCATGGAGCTGAACTCTTAGAGAGGTCTATTCTTCGTCTGTGACATTTAAATTCAATGGAAGTTTCCTCTGCCCATCTTCAATGGCTGCCTAAGAGAAAGTGAAGGCTTTCTTGTATATTTTAAGATCAGAAGCACTATTGTGATCATCCAGTCTAACATCAGGTGCTTCTGTGACACCTTTCAAAAATAAAAGGGATTTCGCTTCAGTCCACTGACCAACATTCCTTCTTTCAAAGCCAGGTTTTATTACCCAAGTTAATATGTGAGCTATTATTGAGAGCATAATGACTGTTCCGTGTGTGTATTGGAAGCTCTCTCTCATTCCTCTCTAAGGCACTTCAGAATGTTGTGGGAATGAAAGGCACTGTTTATAACTAACATTTTTAAATTAGCCTCATCTATTTGACTCACACTCTAGGCTCCTGGTATTGTTTACCTGTTTCTTTATATGCTACTCAATAGCAGATTTTGTGTTACCTAGTGGTAAGAGCCTGCATTAGCAATACTCAGTCAGCAGCTCCAGGGCCACACATGGTTCTTTTTAGTCTAGTTTGTACCTCCCTTCTCCAGTATGAGAGAGGTAGCACACAAGTGCCCTGAGGAAAATACAGAGTGTCCTGGGGCAAAGTTTGCCATTTTAATATACAAACACACATACACACTAGCTTTGTTTGTGACATCTGAGTTTGTGCTGGTAGCCAATAAAAAGCAGTAAAATGTCTGCCTTCATGTTTTAGACTGAAGAAAAATTGTTTGTGTGAGTAAGGAGACAGAATCTGGTCCTTATTTCAGAAGGTTAAAGGCCTGAATATATTATATTTGTGGGAAGAGGCTGCTTAAGACAATGTCCTTGGAGCACCAGGATTCAGTTACTGAGTTTAGGGACATGGGATTCCATGAATCCACTGTTTGTGATGTGAGAGAAGCTGTTCAGACTGCTTGTCTGTGTTGAGTGAATTGGCTGCTGTTTGGCTCTCTCTGCCTGAGAGCAGGTGCAAATTCCATAGGCCAGATCCTCAGCTGGTGTAAATCTATTGACTTCAGTGCCACTATGTTGATTTATACCAGCCTAAGGATCTGCTCATGTATCCATTGATAGATGCTATATTAACATCTAAAATCAGATTAGGAATATTATTCTATTTCACATTATACATTAAAAGGGATATTATAATAGTGGATTGTAATTTTACACAATATCTTATTAACTTAGATAATACAGATGCCCTGCTTTGTGCTTACAATGAGGATGTAGCCTTTTTTTTGGTGGTGGTGGCGAGGGTTCTGACATGTTGATAAATCTAGCCCCCTCCCCCTCAGTCTGTGTTTATTAAGAGCAGGATTTGAACTAGAAAATTTAGCTCTGAACCCATGCTTCACCAAAGCTTTAGGAGTGTTCCTAATTGTGGTTTTGGTTCAGCATGTTTTATAGGAGCCATTCAGAAAGTTCAGATCCAGATTGGGATCCAAAGGCAGAGGACGTTCAGAACTGTTTTTTTGTAGTTGTTGTTTGAGACCACAGAGAACAATTCTCCTTTCACCCCAGCTTCCATGGATTCATAGATTAAAACCAGAAGGGACATTTTGATAATCTAATCTGCATAACCGAGGCCTTAGAATCTCATCCAACAATTCCTGTATTAGGTCAAAACTACAGCATATCTTTTAGAAAAAACATCCAGTCTTGGTCTAAACATTCCAAGTGATGGAGATGTCTGAACTTTACTTGCTCAGTTGTTCCAGTGGTCGATTTCCCTCACTGTTAAAATTTGTCCCTTCTTTCTAGCTTAAATTTGTCAAACTTCACCTTCCAGCCATTGGATCCTCTTACATTTTTTCCTGCTAGACACAAAAACTCTTTCCTATTGTTGATGAAACTCCATTGGAGTTACTTCTCATTTATGCCATCCTGAGTTAGAGGATCAGCCCTTCTCCATTAGAATTACCTCTAGAGTCTGATTATTGGGATGGAGGTTGCACTGAAAGGCACGATATTAGTTACCATTTTGGGAAAGCTTTCCCGTTCCCCAATAAGAGCTGTCAGGAAATCCAAACAGCTCATATTCAGTTATGTTATTCAAGTGCAGTTTAAAACCAGCCCTTGAGTATAATGGGATGTTACAGCTAATATTTATTTTTCTTTCATTAGATAAATAGTAGTAAATTGAAATCCTTGAGAAAATTGTACAGACTATATCACATCTGAATGTGTGTGAGCTTGAGACTCACTCAGGCAAATTCTCATCATATTCAAATAACCATCGTTATGCAAATATGAACATCCTCATTGCGGAGCACGTTTAAAATGGATGTTTGTTTTTATCATGATGAATTATTTCTCCCCAGGTAGCAGATGGACCCGTGTGGTTCAGATGAGTCATGCGGATTCTGTGTTTGTTTTTCAGGCTCTTTTTTGTCCCCCCCGCCCCCAACTGAATCTCTAGCTAGCTGGGACAGGACTGGATCGCTCTCTCCTCCTGCCCACCCTTGTATAGTCCAGTCTTGCCTGTTGAAGCAGCACAAGAATCACTTTTCTTATCACTGCTACTTTTCACTCATGAGTGTTACCAAGCCAGCTCTGAACCCATCTCTATCGCGTGTCAGACAGTGGCAGGTTGAACTCAATGTTTTTAAGTGAGAGACACCAGGCTTCCTTACCCCTACATATGCTAGTTAATGAACAGACAAATCCCACCGGTCCCCCTGCCCTGCCTGAGTAGCTGGGCTGGACACTGGGATAATGCTCTCTCAGCCCACCTCAGGCTGCAGTCCAGCAGCAGGGCTGCTTTGCAGCTACTATTACAACCTCAGGGCCTCTGAAACCTAGGCACTCCCCCACCCCATCTCAAGATCAACAGAATGATGCACGGTCATTTCTAAAGCATCCGTCACCTTAGCATCCAAATAACCTTGTGAGGAATCCACTGCCCCCAATGGATCAATAGACAGTGGATTCATATAGCCCTGCCCCCATCCATTCCGTTTCTAAAGAGCTACTTTGCATAGCTGCATGGGGCACTTGTACAGAGCAAGGCACTGCGGCCTGCAGGAGATTCTATACTCTACAGCCACTCCTGTCTTCTGTGTACAGCTGAACCCCCATGGTCCCATCACAAATAGGTCTCAATACCCCTATAAAAGAGGGGGCAGGATTGGGGCTAAGGGTATGTCCAAAACTTCCTGTAAGTAGGTGGTACTTCTACCCCACTAATCAGAACATTTTCTGCAATACTCAGCCAGATCTGTAGTTAATAACATCTAATTTTGTTATGTGCTAAGAACATCTGATATTGATGTTTTTAACTGGTTGATTGACACTCTGCGTGGCAAGGACCCTCTGAGTATTAATTAATTCATGGTGAGTCTCCAAGATGCAGCAAACAGTCATTGAGTGTTCTTTTAGATTTTGTTGTGAGGCTTCCTGTATTTGTTTCCTATAGTAAGTGGAAACTGAGGCATGCAGCAATGGATAAAGCCAATTAGCACAACAGCAGATCTGACACAGGCCTCTTGTACAGTTTGCTAAATGGCATTTCCTTATATAAAATAAGATTCTGCAATGGAAACAATTTTATGCCATTAATAGCTCTTTAGCCTCAAGGTAGCGATGAACTATAATTCAGAGATGTGGAAATAAAGGTTGCAAAAGTCATCTGCATTTTCCCTCTTTCATGTGTATGAAGTGCATGGGGAAGGTGAATGATATCTGTAATGGGAGTTGCAATATTTAACCAATTGTTAGTTTCTGTGTACTTATATTATTTCTGCTTCCTGAATACACTGAAGGACAAATGGATTGTGGTGCAGGATCTAATGCCCTTCAAAGATTTCCTGACTCACTGTGGAAAGTTCTGTTCATTGCTTAGTGATCCCTATGCAGTTCGAATATGACTCCATAGTAATTTTGAGCCAAGAAAGTCTTTTTAACATGCATATACTTCATATAAGCTTCTCTACCTTGTTTAAAATTTCCCTGGTTATTTACTGAGAGTGGGACAAGTGTGAAACTTAACACCCAAATGAAATCATGGCATGGGATTATCCAGAGGTGCATTTAACCTATTAAGAAATTAATCATATAAGACCAGAAACAAGGACCGAGAACTCCTGTCTTTCATACAATACAAGATATGTTCTAAATCCACCAGTGCACTCATTCCCTTATACGACCCAATAGCATTTAAACTATCTTCTAGCGAAGTCTTGCAATACACAGTATCCTCTAATAATCTGGAAAAGATTGCTGTTTAAAATCTTATTAAACCAGAGTCTAGTTCACCCCCTTCCCCTCCAACAAAGAGCCAAAAGTTATTCAGCAAGAGTAATTAGCTCTGATCCCAGCTTCACAGACCTGACTAGTGTTGACCAGTCACTGGGGAAGAAAAAGCATTTGATACTTGGATTAACTGCAGCCCTCCATGATTGTACCCCTCCTTCCTCTCAGTTTCTCTGCTGAATACGTGGTCACTTAACAAATCAGCATAAATGATTGAAGGGGAATCATTTGTTTTCAGCAGAGGCCTAAAGAATGTAGGCCAAGAATTCTTTCAAGCATATATAGACTACTGTCCCAGCATTGTCTTTAGTGCTACTTAAAGTCAAATTTTATTGCTTCTGTAAATTAAAAACAGCACCAATCTGATTGCAGGGAAAACACACTCCATCTATAAATATCTGCTTTATACACATTAGTTCCTTTCCAGTCCAGCTGGGCTGTAGGATTTTTCATCCTCTATTCTAGAGTTAGTTTTTCCAATGAGATCACAACTCCACACAAGTATGTGCTACAGGTCTAATTTTTCTCTGTTTCGATCCATGCAACACCACTAACTTAAAAGGGAGCAAATGGGCTGTATTTTGTCAGGGAAAAATCTGTCCCTGAACATGCATGTGACCCGGTAAGCAACATCCAAATCCCCCATATATGTTTGGATTATAATCATGTGGTGGCATATTTTATTAAAAAGCTGATTACACCGAGGTTATTCTTGTTATTACCACTTTGGTGCATTCCTTCTGTAGGGTAAGCTAGAAAGGCATCTATGGTCTTTCAGCTGAAGATTATTCTGGAGCTGTTTAAAAGCAGGTTTGCTGTGTTACCTGAAATCAAGAATTTAATAGCCTCTACTCTCAGTGGGAAGGGGGCATTGTTTGGTAAAGCTATTATTTGCTTCCCTTGAAGGAGAATTCTCTCTTGGAGAGGTGATGCCAATAGGTATTCCAAAAGGCCCTTGGGAGGATATTCATTTTTATTCCATGTGCCTTTCTCCATAATGTTAATTGGAGGCACTCACTCCCAATGGTCTAAATCACCAACCTGAGTTGGTAATCAGATCTATATTCTAAGCCCTCACATGCAACTAAACCCTTGAGTGCTCCAATTTACTTTGCTTTGGAAGTACCAAGGACCTTTCTGGCATTTCTGTATGCAGAACACACTCTGGTTTCACTTTGATTCAATTAGTGAATAGACCATAAGCTTTGGTTTTACAACTCTCCAAGGATTGGCTGAATGAAGCTAATGAAGAAACATGAGCTGTAATAAGACAAGACTCTGATCGAAGTAACAAGTATGAAGGAGGTGTTTCCATTAACAGCATGCGTCAAACCCGTCCCAACTATTTATTGACCTACAACCATAGCTTACCAAAAAACCCACTGCAACCTCCCTGCATCTACAGTTTGATTGAAAAGACTCTCGTCTGAAACACAATATTGTTTACTCCTGACTTTGAAGAACAACTAATTTTTTAAAAAATGTGTTGAACTCTCCCTTGGGTGGTTTTTTTAATGTAATTTGAAACCAAGCAGTCTAGATAGTGCAGCTATGTTGCGGGGGAGAGAGTGACAGGGCAGTTATACTGCAGCCCCCAGTTGTAACTGATAGCCCTTTTAAAAAGAGAGGGAAGGTGGAGTACACCCTCACCTTGGCTGGGGAGAAGCACATCACTGTGCCACCATTTTTATTTTTTTTTAGGGAGAGGATGAGATCCATAAAGGTATTTAGGTGGCTAAGCTCTGTTTTCAGGCACCACTGTGATCCACAAAACTCCCACTCAGCTGCCACCTAACCCCAAAGACTTGGTGTCTAAGTTTTTGCCTCTGGGCATGCATGCTGCAGCCTTATGGTATCCATTATCTACCAGGCTAAAGGTCATAAAGGAGGCCCTCCTCCCTCCTGGCACTTTTGGGCCCCATATGTCACTTAGGCAGCCGAACGCCTTTCTTACCCCCAGTTTGTGGATCAGTCACAGAGCTAGGCACCTCCTTGCAGCCCGGACTTAGGTGCCTGTCTGTGAGAGAGGGGCAAGGCTTAGCACATACCTCTCTGTTCATCTCCCATTGGCTAGGTTAGGCAGAATTGCTGCCTAGTGCATGTGAGGGATCAAACAGGTCTGTGGGTCCCCAGTCCTCAGACTGCAGCCACCACCTGGCAGTTCACTGCTATCACCAGGGAGAATAGACTGGTAATCTTAGCTCACCAGAGGCACTCTGCACTGCAAGGTGATGATGCATCTCTGTTTGACTGAGACTCATTATTTGAGGCAGAAGAAAGCAGGGAAGTTGTCCTAACAATCAGGTGAATCTTTGGCTGACTGCTACAATAAGTGGGTTCTGACTGAGAGCTCTGCTTCTAGGCCATACTCCTGGCTATGGTCCTGACTTTGACTCTGACCCCTGGTTCTTGCTCTGACCACTAGGTCTGACTGACTACATCTCACTCCAGGACATCATACTGACTTTGAAGATCACATTTGTAGGTGCTTATATCTCTCCATTTATTGTATAGGTAGTCTAGGTGCCTAACGTAAGCTTTGTGAATCACAATGTTGTTCCTGAAATTTTTTTTCCAGTGCTGTGATGCCTAAGTCCTTTTGTGAATTTCACCCACAGAACATACCTCTACATTTTGTCTGTGTGTGGGGGGGAATATATAGTTTGGCATTTTCTCTGAGAGTAATACCTCTTTTTTGATGGGAGAGGAATATACCATTACTTTCGCCTCCTATTTGGATGATCTGTTCAAAAATTATGAAAGGACAAATGAAATCTCTGGGCTACTAAAGAAAAAATTCCACTAAAATATACCTTTTAAAAAATAAACAGAACTGGCCCTAAATATGGGGAAAATGAGGACTCCTTCCTTGTTTTTTTTTTTTTAGTATCCTTTTTCTTCTGCCATTGTGTGTGGGATAGTAGAACATGCACTGGGAAGTCACGACAGAGAAGGATACCCCTACAAGCCCCTCTTGCTCTGAATGCAAGACCTCTACTCCCAGCAGCAGTAGAAAAAGACCCTTATGAGTTTTGAGATGCTTGTCCTGTTCCCTTCTCCTCCATTTATTTTCTGGACCAACCCCCCTGCACATGGGCTGAAAATTGATCAAGAGGCTTTTTAAAGCCCTGCTAGAAGAAATCATGCCCTGCACACATTGTCAAAGCCATATTACTGGACTGCTGTCCCCAATGAAGGAAATAATTAGTTTAAGGGTGCTACAGGTTCAAACTTGCAACCTGACCCTACAGTCCTTATTTTGATAACCTCCCACTGTAGCCTGAGGGAGATTTGCCTGTGCAAGGATGACAAGATAAGCCCCCAGTAACTTTGTTTAAAATCATAGTTTGAATCCATCTGTGCAATAAAAGTTTGAACCACTTTTCAAACACAGATGAAAAACTGAATGGAAAAGTGATATCCAATTTTGTCTTCAGAATTGCATTCTTTTTACAGAAGCCTTTCCAGTGTAAAGGGAAAGAAATAGCAATATTAGAACATGTTACTACACCATTAAAAGTGAACTAAATAAGCTCAGGCCTCCATTATACCCTTGTGTTTAACTTCAAAATCCTATATATATATAGCTCAATTGTGCAAGTTCTTTGCACATTTCAAACCACCTGCATCTTTAAAGTAACTTAAAATTATCTTCATAAGAAATTAGAAACTAAGAAAAACAAAATATTCACAGAATCATAGAAATGTAGGCCTGGAAGGGACTCAGGAAGTCATCAAATCCAGTCCCTTGCACTGAGGCAAGTCCAAGTAAAGAAAAGACCATCCCTGACAGGTGTTGTCTCACTTGCTCTTAAGAACTTCCAAGGATGGGGTTCCACAACTTCCCTTGGAAGCCTATTTCAGAGCTTAACTACCCTCATAGTTAGAAAGTTTTTCCTAATCTGTAACCTAAATCTCCCATGCTGCGGATTAACCCTATTACTTCTCCTATCTTTAGTCGGCATGGACTACAATTGATCGCCATCCTCTTTATAATAGTCCTTAACGTATTTGAAGAGTGTTAGGCTCCCCCCTCACTCTTCTTTTCTCAAGACTAATCATGCCCTGTTTTTCAACTTTTCCTCTCGTTTATCACTTTTTGTTGCTCTCCTCTGGACTCCCTCCAATTTGGCTCCATCTTTCCTAATGCAGGGTGCCCAAAATTGAACGCAATACTCCAACCTGGGCCTCACCAGTGCTGATTAGACAAGGACAATCATTCCCATGTCTTACATATATCACTTCTGTTAATAAACCCTAGAATTATATTAGTCCTTTTCTCAATTGCATTACACTATTGACTTATACTCAGTTTGTGATCCATTGGTATCCTTTTCAGCAGTACTACCACAGAGCCAGTTATTTTGAATTTGCAGTTGTGCATTTCATTTTTCCATTCCAAGTGTAGTACTTTGCTGTTGTCTTCAGGGAATTTCATTTTGTTGATTTCAGACCAGTTCTTCAATTTGTCAAGTTTGTTTTCAGTTCTAATTGTGTCCTTCAAAGTTCTTACAAACCCTCCCAGCTTGGAGTCATTTGCAGATTTATAAGCATGCTCTCCACTCCATTATCCAAGTCATTAAAGAAAATGCTTAGTAGTACCAGATTCAGGATAGACCTTTTTGCTATGCTCCACTAGATAAACCCTCCTAGTTGGACAGCAAACCATTGATAACTTCTCTTTGAGCATGGTCTTTCCATCAGTTGTGTGCCCAATTTCCAGTAATTTCATCTCTACACATTTCTCTAGTTTGTTTACGAGAATGTCATGTGGGATTATGGCACAAGCCTTACTAAAATCAAGAGATGGCTTCCCCTCTAGCCACTAGACTAGTAACCCTCTCAAAGAATGAAAATAGGTGGGTTTATCATGATTTGTTTGACAAATCCATGCCAGCTATTCCTTCTAACCCTATTATTCTGTGGGTACCTACAAATTGATTGTTTTAATAATTTGTTCCAATATCTTTCAAGAAATCAAAGTTAGGCTGACTGAACCATAATTCCGTGGATCCTCTTTGTTCCACTTTTTAAAGAAATGTACCATGCTTTCCCTTCTCCAGTCCTCTGGGACCTCACCCATTCTCATGTGTTGCTAATGGTCCTGAGATGGCTTCAACTACTTAAGTAGTTTAGGGTGAATTTCATCAGGCCTTGCTAATGTGAATATATCTAACTTACCTAACTATTCTTTAACCTGTTTTCCCTATTTTGGCTTGTGTTCCTTCTCCCTTGTTGTTAATATTGTTTTCAGTATCTGTTCAGCCATTAACCTTTTTAGTGAAGACTGAAGCAAAAAAGGCATTACACACATAATCCTTCTTGAACTCATCAATATTAGCTCTTCTTCCCAGCTAAGTAGAGGACCTACACTTCCCTTCATCTTTTTCTTACTCATAATATATTTAAACAATCTATTCTTATTGCCTTTTATATCCCTTGCGAGTTGTAACTCATTTTGTACCTTAGCCTTTCTGATTTTGTCCTTACATGATTGTGCTCTTCTTTTGTACTCCTCCTTAGCAATTCATTCATTTTTCCATTTTTTGTAGGATTCCTTCTTGATTTTCAGGTCATTAAAGAGCTCCTGATGGAGCTATCATGACCTCTTACTGTCTTCCCTTCACCACAGGATAGTTTACAGTGTGACTTTAATGTTGTCTCCTTGGGAAACTGCCAGCTCTCCTGAAGTCCTCTTTCCCTTAGTTTTGCCTCCGTTCCTCTTCATCCTTCTGTTATTAAAATTGCATACAGGAACTTATATGGCCCAAATCACCACAGTATCTGAGCACTTTGCAAACATTCAGGGAATCATCCTCAGGAGAAAAAGAATGTATTGCAGACAGGGAACTGAAACATGACAAAATTAAGTGACTTGCCTAAAGTCACTTAGGGAGTCTACAGCAAAGTTAGGAATTGAACCCAGATCACCAGAGTCCAGTCTAGTGCCTTAATCACAGAAAAATCCTCCCTCCCTTTCTGTAGTGATACATTTTCCTCTTGCTAATATGAAGGTTCTGAAATTCTTATAATGCAAGTGTTGTTTATCTAACACATCAGGCAAAGCAATTTAAATTATTTATTAATGGCATTTACTTAATCGTATGGCTTAGCTGCTTAATGTGCATGCCGCGTGTCATTTGTGTCCTTAAATGACAAACAGAACCTTTATTTTCAGCTCTGCAACTAGAGAGAGCAGATTTGTATGTTAATTATTTATAGTACCTTTATTTTATTTCATTTTTTGAGGCAGGATAATAATCCACTTTATCCAGGACTGCAGCAACTTTAATTTCCATCATTAGCTGCAGTGAGTTTAAGAAACAAAATAAGACATTGTTTAAGCATAGGCTTGTCCGAATTCAATTTTTACTTTTTGTTATAAACTTGAGGGATAATATAGATGTTTGTTTGTAAGCATTTTTTCTATTTTTATTGATTTTAAATTTTCACAGTTCACAAAATTGAGTTTTAAGCATTTTTTCCCATTTTTAATTTATTTAAATTTTCACAGTTGAGAGAAATGATGTGGCTGTCACACAATAATAATTTAATTGCAGTAGATGTTGATTTTCAAAAAGGTAAAGCTTTACAGCTGTTAAAACACAAACTGTCAACATCACATGTAAAAATATACAAAGTAAACATCCTTAAATCAAACTCAAGCAGTACTTCATTTTACTTTGCCTAGTTGTACATTTTGATTATCATCAGTGGAAATATTTTGTGTAGGACTGATGTTTACCGACATTTGCTGATAATAATCTAATCCTTCCAAGTCTACCTAAGTGGCATATTGTGCACTCTTGTGCACTATTTACAAGGCTCTGCCATACTCTGGTTTAATATTTAATCCTCTGTCTGTTATAGACTCCCATTGCATAACAAGAACTTCGCTTTAACAAGCCAGTTCCTTTGGCCCATGCTCTTTCAAAAGACATACTTTGATGAGGGGGAATATGTATTGACAGGTGAGGTGGTACATATTGTATTTTTATGAATTAAGAATAGTCTGTATTGATACTACCAAGGCAAAACCAAGCTATTAGCAAGATTTACATGTCAGTCCTAAGCACAGGTAATCTTATGATTTTCCCTCCTGTGAATAATTCACCTGGATTTTACACAGCTTGATTCCCATCACTGATATGTTGTAAATCCATCTATCTAGATGTACCATGTTTACAGAGAATGCATGAAGGAGTAAGGCTATAAAGATTTCCAACAGCACCACATATTTTGTTTATTTGGGCTTCCCCACTGCTAAGGATTTTTGTTGTTGTTGTTCCTTTTCCACCTTTCAAGAACAGTGGTTGCCTTCACAGAATCAGCTTTTACTGGCAGTAAAACAAGGAGAAAACAGATTTCCCTTACACTTGGGAGTCATCCATGGTTGCAAATGTTGATTCTTTAATAGCTTACACTGGAAGCAAAGCTGTAATTGCTGTGGGTGATAATATATAGTGGCAAAGTATCATGTAAAGTTAATGTAAATATATAGAAATGGTTTGAAATTTATACCATGGTTTGTCAAATATAGGATTTTGTGTAATGGTCATCATGGTCCAACACTACGGATTATCAAACATATATACATAACATACCAGAGCCACATAATTATGCAACAAACCCAATTTGTTTTCCTCACCTTTTCTATGATGGAATTACTCTTGTGATGTGGAAACAGAACCACAGGACCTGGGCCAGGTAAAGTCGGAGTTAAAATTTTCCAGGTGACAAAAGCTAGATACTAGGGGTGGGATCCACTAAGGGAGTTAGGTGTTGCAATACTGAGCATCATGATACCTAGCTTTTAGGTGCTCAGAAAATCATAGGAACAACACTGCAATCTACTAAACTGACTGAGGTGCCTAGGCTCCTTATATAACAAATGGGGAGCAATAGGTTCCCTTTCCCTAAGAAAGGGAACCCCTAAGTTAGCACACTAGGCTGGGAGTTATCTATGCTAGCCAATGGGAGATGCTTATCACAGGGGTGTGTTCTGAGTCCTGCTCCTCTCTTGGAAATAAATAGACACCTAACTCCAGCCTACAGGGAGGCACCTAGATCCGCTTAGCAATTCATGAACAGGAGCCTGTCACCTGGCTGGAGTCAGGTGACTTAGGTGCTTAACCAGCTTCTTGAGGGAATGAGTTAGAAGCCTGCCTCACTCCACACAGAAGAGCTGGAGGAAAAGCCCCCACTGTAACATTTAGCCCAACAGTTACAGCACTCAACTGGGATGCGGGAGACCCATCTTCAAGTTTTCTCTCTCTGCCACAGGAGGAGAAAGGATTTGAACTGAGGGGCCTCCCATCTTTCAGGAGAGTCTGCTACCACTGAGTTAGGGGATATTCTGAGGGGGGTGAAGGTTACCACCATCTCTCCTGTTGAAGCTGTTCCACTGTAGCTAAATAAGGAAAGCATATTTGGAGCAGGGGGACTGAACCCAGCATCTCCTGCTTCCTGTGGGGGCACCCTAACCACTGGACTACAAAGTTATCAGCACATTGTTCTCTCTCCAGCCCACTTGTGAGCTCAAACAGGAAGTAGTGCAGCTAAAAGCACCTCTAACCACATAATATCTCTACAGTTTAACAGTCTTCACTCCATAGTATTTCTGAAGGCTCAAGAACTCAATCTCCCACCTTCTAGTCAGCAGACTTCCAATGTTTTTTTTCTAACTAGGCTCAGCTGATCCTGCCTACTTCACTGATTAACCAGGTTCACCTGCACCTGATTATCTGCATCTTACTAACTATGCTCAGTTGTAACTAATTACCTAACTAGACTCATCTACTCCCAGTTACACTCTGTTTAGGGTAGCACTCCCAAGGTACTGCTAGACTATAACCCCAGACTACCTCTATTGGCAGCCAATTGCATGGGGTTCTGATAAAGACAGGATCCTTCACAGCCCTTTAAGTGAGTGTTGAAGGAGCAGCCTACCTGGTCACAGACATGTTTATTTGTAAATGTGTTAGTTTTCCCCTGTTGCATTTAAAGACCCAATCTGAGGGGGACCAGGCAACCAGAACTCCAGAAGGAATCAATAGGAGCCCAGCACTTCTGGCAACTGGGCCTGTCAATGGCACTCTGTTAGCACATCTGTGTTATTCAAGTCAGACAGTAGTGAGAATATGATACTCTCCAGTGATGCTGAACAATTGCTCTCCAAAATGAGATTTGCTACAGCCTGATATATGTTGCCTATCCTGAAGGCAGAGGGCAGTTCTGCTGACCTTGCTGGCAAAGCAAAGGAGCGTTTGTTCCAAACCCTCATCTCTTGTGTAATACTCCCCAGGGTTCTATTCACAGAGCTGCTAAGTCAAGCCTAAGTCACTTATTTTAAGTCTTTTTAATGGATTCCTGAAAATCCCAGAAGTATTAATTACAAATCATCATAATCCCTTCTATGCAATTGGCAGTGGCTTTAGATAAGTTGAGCTGTGCCAGTGTACATCAGCCTTCCACTACACTGGCTGAAGTCAATGTAGTAACATGTATTTTGATTTCTGGAATTCCATTCACTCCTCACAAAGGCAACTCTTTGTTTTTCTAAAATAAACATAGTAATAAATCCCATCTCAAGAGATGCATGAAATAATTTACATTGAAAAATAAGGATCAGAACTGAGCTGCACCTACAGACTTAGGTCCGGATTCTGCAAACTCCCTTACCCATGTGCTTAGCTTTGAAATCAGAGGGGGCTGCTTATGGCCATAAAGCTAAACAGTTACATAAATGTCTGCAAGATGGAGGCCTTTCCTAGGAACCAACACTATGCATGTCTTTGAAGAGTCAAATCTAAGGGCTTCATCCTGCATTCCTTGCTAACTCCAACTCCTGACTTGATTTTGGTAGAGAGTAAGAATGCAGGGGTGAGCCCTAAATTAAGTGGCTCATCTTGAGGAGTAGAAATTAAGATTTATTTGAAAGAGAGAAGCTAGTGTCCTCTTGGCTATGCAAAAGGGAAGTCTGAATGAGCTATGTTTCTTGCAGTACTTGAAATTTAGTTTAATCTTGCAGGAGTTGTTGGGTTTAACACCAAGAAATGCTCCAGACTATGAAATGATGTTTTTAATTGCTTGTTTTCATCTGTAACATTTTTCATATTCATATGTAATATTATTAGTATAAGGAACTAGACTGATGAATTTCTAATAGTATTGAGTTAATTGGAAGTAATAATGTGCTACCTTTATATTCTATAACCCATTTCAACTAAATATCTTAGAACACTGTCAATATTAATTGATTTAGACTTGCCAGATGCCTGCCCGGTAGTTAAGCCCATTTTATAGACTGTTAAAAAAAAAAAGAGGTTAGTTGTCCTGTCTATGATCACACTTCCAGTCAAGCGCAGAGCCAAGAATGCAGTCTAGGAGTCCCAATTCCTTAGCCTCTGATTTAATCATTAGATAAGATTACCATACTTAAGCTTTGACAAAATATCTACAATATTAGAGAGACAAGGAGGGTGAGGTAATATTGTGTATTGGACTAACTTCTGTTGGTGAGAGAGAGAAGCTTTTAAGCCTACACTGAGCTCTTCTTTAGGTCTGGGACCAATGTTGCTACAACAACAATGCATACAAAATGCCCACAGTACATTTTTCTAACGTGCCTAGTGACTTTTAAAGGGATGTAGTACCTGAGTCATTTAGATGCTTTTGAAAATTTGACTTCTCGCCATATTTTGGTGGTGTTATTTTCCCCATCCATATTCATTCTTGCCTCAATTGCATTTCCTGGTTACAGTTGTCTGGGTATTAGAGCTAGTAGGAGAAATTCTGATGGCTCTTTTTTTCTGTCAGAACATAGAGTTCCATCAACATTAAAATACTCTGTGAAACAGGGGTGATTTTGCTGGAATTTTGTTTTGGAAGGAAATGGGGGTGGCGGTGAGGGAAGGTGTTGCAACAAAGCCAGTGCATCCTGTTTTCACCTTTTTTGGCATCTAAAACAATGTGGGAAGGGTGAAAACTAACTCAATAATTTTCTTGTTAAACCACAATTTGAGGTACCAGAAAATCTAATCTTTATTCCAAGCTGTACCACAAACACACTATGTATTTTTGTTTAATCTTGCTGCATGCCTCAGTTTCCCTGTCTCTTTAAAGAATATTTCCCTCCCTTTTAGGGTCTGGCAAAGAGAATTAATTCATGTTTGTAATGCACTCTGAGATCCTCAGATGGAAGATGCCATAAAAGTAGAAAGCATTATTACTAAGCACATATCATAACAACGACCAACATGCAGCACATTTCCTGGGACTGTTGACTCTACTGAAGGTGTCTGTACCTACTCATTAATCCCAGGAAAAGCTAGCCATTAATGTCCCAGTCACTTTGGTGCTCCATGAGCTGAAAATCTGCCCTCAGTATGTGTTTTGCTTATGTCTCTAAGAGTAGAATTGGACCCATCACGTTTATAGCTATTTAAATTCAGTTTAGTAAGTGTTTTGTGAGTTTAATTGTGGTTTTGTGCCCATGTTACATCTTTACTGGGCATTTCCAGGGAGTTAATATCCCACACATCAGCATGAAGTGGGCATGTCAAGACAAGCCATCTAGCTTCTGTTGAAAGGAGCCAAGGGATCTGTAGATTAAAGGTGAGGTTCACTATATGAGCATAGAACCTGGGTTATGGACCCTTGGCCGCAGAAGCGCCCCACATATGGTGGTGGTCATCTGTCATAGCAACACAAGCCTGGGGCTACCTGACATGGCCCACAAGAGGCTGGGCTGCTGAGGCCATGACATACCAGAGATGCACTGATTCAGTGGATCTCTCAAGCAGTTTCCATCAGCAATGATTCTCCCTACTGGGGCAAGGCTAGTGCAGGAAATGTCAATGCTCAATTCCTCTCTATGTATTTTCCTTATACTTTACCCAGGTACTTTTAGCTCAGTGTAATCCGTGCAGACTCTCAGAGCCTGAAATGATGTTTAATAAAATGCCACAATTCTGAAAGTTTAAGTGCACACATTACTGAACAAGGCACAGATGCAGTGCACCCATTACTCATTCTGTGCAGGGTGTAACTGGAGAGATAATGGATAGGCGCCGTTCTATATGTCAAAATAAATAAATTTATTCTTCAGGGTTTGATGACTAAATTACTCAAAGATCCCTTTCAATCTGTTATCGCCAGAACCCTTCAATGAGAATAAAACTGTAATCCTCATTTATTGTTGCATGTAGTTAGAAGAGAAAGAAAATTATACAACTTTCAAACCCTCTGTTTGTAAAAGCATGATAATACCTTGAGTGGCAATGCAGCTTATGATAGCATAGCCCTAATCTAGGGGACAAAATATTCAAGGATGAAATAACACTAATGTTGCTCAGCCTAATGATGGGAAATGCAATAATGCGGGTTGGTGGGGGGGGTGAAGTTTCCATACAAAGACATACCAGTAGGAACAAGCAGAGCACTGACTGGCCCATGTGATGGTACGGGGAAAGCCCCTAATCATGTGGACAGCAAATTATCTGTACTAAGACATCTGTTGAATGATGTGCAGTAGAACTAGTCAACAATTTTTAAAAGAAAATGCAGTGTCCTCAAAGTAGAAATTTTCTGCAGAAGAATTTTAATTTTGCTGAATATTTTCCCATTGGGAAATCGAAACAAAATGTTTGATATCATGTCAGCCTAAATTAAATCAGTTTGTTTTGTCCAGCTGAATTTAAACAGTTCTTTTTGGGAGGTAAGTGTCAGTTCATCATTCATTTGTATCCTCCCTCAGCTGCCATGGTGACTTCAGGGAAGCTGAAGTTTAGGTACCCCTTCCTCACATTTTCCTATATGGGCTGGGCTTTCTGGCTGGACTACATCTCCCATGATGCACCAGAGGGCACCTATCAGCTTGGTTCAACTAACTGAAATATTTCCATTATGATTGACCAGAAATTAAATATTTCATTTCACGGTTTCCAATGGAAAAAAAAAAGCGAGTATTGAAAATTTCCCCCTAAATATAGTGGCAAAAGCAGATAATAATCAAGGTATCAATTTGCAGAAATTTAAGGTTAGTTTGTTCAACCTAAATAAATTCTTCCTTTTTGTTGTTGTTGTTAACAAAGACGGAGAAAACGTCGCAGGTGCCAGTAGCCAACTGGTGACAAGTAAAAGAAATTCCACCAGCCACTGAGCTTTGTTGCACTCTGAGTTTCCACACTGGTGCAGCTGAACTGATAGTAGTACTGTTGGGAAATCTTTTGCTCCATTGACTACTGAAAAGTACCACAATGTACTGGCAGGTAATTAGCCCCTACCAATCACAAAGGGTCACACTCCTCCCTGGTATACCTCCCCAAGTCCTCCTGTCCCTCCACAACATGTACACAGGATACCACTAGTTTCATTGGGTTGTGTGAGGGAAGGGCAGCTTGGATTTCCCTCCCTGCTGGCGGTAGTGAATTGCCAGTATGCAGTACTATTTTTTGTTCACAAATTAGATACAGCAAACAGACAGGCTCTGCCAACTGGTGGGGATGATGACTGCTCATTAGCAGCACTGGTGGCCTTGGATACCTGTCTGCAATGAACTGGACCAACACTCGCTAGTTCATTTCATGTAGTGCCATAAGATGGTCCGTGTAAACCTGGATTAGATTCAAATCATGCAAAACAAGGACTCCACATCCACCTTATCCTGAGACCATTCATCTTTCTTTTCAACTCTTCTGCTGTAACTTTATTGAAGGTTCTACTTCTTCAGCTTTCCAATTTTGCATGTAATTTTATCTTCATTTGGCAGAACATTATTTTCAAGGTTTCTTGTTTTTTTTCTGCCCATTCACTGAGCTAATTTAGTCCCCCTTCCTTCTGACCCTCCTCAACACACAAAGTCCTTCTCCACCACCATCATCAACTATGAAAGCAGCCAACATTTATGGCAAATAGTTTAAAACATTAAAAACATCTTTGGTCATTTTCTCCAGTGTACCAATTCCAGACTTTCAAAGTGAAATCTATTACAATTTGGAAACTGTTCCAGACATACTGTAAAGACTTTCTGCCATATGTTCTCCCATCTGTGATAAGAAAAGAGGAGTGTTGTATTAAAAAGAAAAAATAAATTGAGCATGACTGACTGTAGTTGAAATGTGTTCAACATTTATTTCTAACTCCCTCACCCCACTCAAAGTTTGTTCCTTTCTCCTTGTGGCTAACTGGAAACGATAAGATCCCTGAATGAGTATTTTCCAGGTGGTATTAGTACAATTATTACCAAATCAACCATCTTCATTTAATTTTCCTATTAATCAGACCATCTTTGATAGGGATTACCAATCTCTCATATTCTAGGTCTTGTCATCTCCTCCTGGTAACTGAGTTGCTGCTGCTCATGCAGGGTAAAATTTGGCCTTATGCTGTCCCTCTGCACAAGGGTCAGCTTCACTTTCAGGGAGGTATAAATTAGACTGTTTTGTGCTAATACCCACCTCCAGGACTCAGAAAGATTTTCTCAAGAGAGGCAGGTGGTAGTAATAATACCTCATCTGTCTGCCTCAGGGTTTCTATTGGAACAGAGGAGTTCTTAGTTCCTCGTGGGGGTTCCACAGGAGACCTGCCATCAGAAGCCGCAGTGGTAATGTGCTGAAACAAGGCAACAGCAGCCGCCACAATGAGTGAATTCTGATGGCATAATATTGCTGATATAGCACATTCCATGAGAGAACAGAGGTTAATCTGAGGATTGTTAGAACACGGGACTGGAAGTCAGAAGTGACAAAGAGTCCTGTGGCACCTTACAGAATAAGGTTTTGTGGGCTTAGCCCACGAAAGCTTATGCTCTAATACTTTAGTTAGTCTTTAAGGTGCCACAGGACTCTTTGTCACTTCTGCAATTCCAGACTAACACGGCTACCCCTCTGATTCAGGACTGGAAGTCATGACACCTCTGTGGCCTGATTTTCAGAGGTGCCGAGTATCTGCAGGATCCAGAGGTTTCAAATGGAGTTTTGGGTGCTCTGAACTTCTGAATGTGAGGCACCTGGGTGGCCAATGTTGAGCAGAAAATTAGGCAAAATTAAAGTGCACATGCAAATATTTTTCCTCATACTTTCTGTGCCTCACTCTCTCCACCTGTGAATTTGTGCAATAAAACATACCTCTCATGATGCCAGGGGCTTAGTTAGTAGTTCAAATGTTCTGTGGGATCCTTGGGTGAAAGCTCCTATAAGTTACCAAGTATTATTGTTTGAGTGGTTTTGTTCATCCCTAATTGTTACATATCAGGCCCTAAAATTGCATGATGAAATCTAAGCTGTATGTATATGGAGGGACAGGTGTACAGTGGGGAATGAGCAGAGGTTTACATGGCAGGAGATTCCATGCACAACTTCTGCATCATACCATATATTTTCCTTAAAAAGGTGGTAAGGGGGAGATTTTCAAAACCACCTTGGGGATCTGAAAACTTATTGCCCATTTGGCTTTGAAAGTCTAATCCCAAGTAAACAAGAAAAGTCTCAATAAAACTATGAGCCAAATTCTGATCTTACACTCTTCCCTGTAAATCAGGAGTGGCTTGAATGGAGTCAATGGAGTTACACCATGCATGTGATCAGAATCAGGCCCAAAAGATGGGTATGGTGTAACTTATGGATAGGACCCTACCATATTCACGGTCCATTTTGATACATTTCATGGTCAGGATTTTAAAAATCTTAAATTTCATGGTTTTAGATATTTAAATCTGAAAATTCAGATGTTGTAATCTTGGGGATCCTGACCCAAAATGGATTCATGGCTGCTGAAGGGAGGTTATAGTATTGCCACCCTTAGTTCTGTATCACCTTTGGAGCAGAGTGGACAGAGAGTGGCAGCACATCAAACTCATTTCACTTAGACCACCAAATAGCCACCAGAGAAAAACAGCTCTTGGTCACTAAACTGGGTTGGACTTCGACCTAAATGGTGAAAGGTCCCATGGGTCTCTTCCCCATTGCCAGGCCCCCTTTCTTCAGACCCGGAATGTTCTCACATAACATTTTGAACTAGTACAAAATGGCGCTGCTCCCATTTAATAAGACCAAAGTTTGTGTATCTCCTCATAAAATCCTGTGGCATGTAAGTACTTTGGCAATGGGCACAATAGAAACACTCAAAGTAAAGACATTTCTCAGGGAGAAGATACATTATTCAGAAATTTAGACTATGATAATAAAAAGCAAAACGAATAAACCTCCAAATGTAGGGCCCAATCCTATTCCCTGGAGTCAATGGCAAGACTTCCATTGATTCCAGTGGTGCACACAACTGTTGCTCTATGGTTGTGTATGTGTGTGTGCGCTCTGTTCCTCTAGCTTTCCTTCTGATTCCATTAGTTCTCAGTCTGGAGAATCCATCGGTCCAGGACAAAGCCAGCAGAGGGAGCAGAAAGACTTTGCAAATGCCACATGTGCTCTTATGTCCTGCGTTCCTGACAACCCATTTTCCTGACTGTGATGTTAATTGTTTGCTCAGTGCTGCTGTTGGGATTTTAAGGCATGATCGAAAAACAAACACTACAGTTACCAGAGAGATACTTAGAAATCAAGAACAGAAATGGATTCTGCCTGGCTTGCCTCATCTGTGGCAAGAACGGGGTGGGTCTGGAGTGGGGCATTTCAGTATTTTAAGCACATGTATGAGGATTACTTTGATTTAGAACTATTGGTTGTGAGAATTAATTCGTATACTTTACAAGCCATTGAGAATGTTTTTTGAAGTGTTTAGCTTCCACTCTGAGGATATAGACATTTTAATCTAGTTCTCCGTTTCCCTACTATCTCTGCAGGAGGTTTTGGAAAGAGCCAAAGGCTGGAGGGGAGAAAACTTTCACTGATTCAAAGAGAGAATGTTGAGGCTTTTCACAAGGAAGGCTCCAGGGTTCCAGCTGCCTAAGGCAAACTAGCAAATAATAATGTCCACCTGTATTGCCCCACAGCCAGCTACCCAGTTACGGAAAGTTTTGCTGCTTTAGGTGATGGCCCCTTCTGGCTGGTTTAACATTCAAAATCATCCACCTTAAAGATGGCCCACAAAGAAACAAACTATGGCTTTTACCCTTTCTGCTTCTTTATGGATGTATAACAAAAGGCCTGAAAGTTGTGTGTACATATTATTTATTTTTTTCTGCTCATTTAACATTAGAGATTCAGGTCCTTTCCAATCTGGAAGTCTCTCTGATGGGTGGAGAATTAGTGAAAGGACAACATCACGAGAATTGAAAGGGATGAAGGATTTTTTTTGTCAGTGTTTAAATGTTTTGTTATTATTAACACTTCAACTAATTCACACTTTGGAGAAGGGAAACCTTTGCTAAACATTAACCACTCCCATCACTTAAATTAAGGTGTAAGGGCTCATATACACTCTCTGGGATGTTCAACAAATCCTGCAAAACCCAGGATGTCTGGAATGGACATACCTGATATATCAAGGGTAAAGGAGTGTGTTCCATTTAGGCCTTCTCTATACATCATATACAAGTAAAGCAAAAAGAGAACAGTTACCTAACTTTTAAAAGTTCTTTGCTGCTCCCCTTTAAATTTTAAAAGCCTCATAAGTCTTTCATATTCTAAAGGAGACTTTTCTCCCCTTGTTTTGTACACACAATTCTCATCATTACTATTACTAGTGTTTATGTTATTGAAAAAAAAAGGGCCATCTTCAGACTTAAAGATGCAACTCCTTGTAACTATTTACACCAGGTCTGAATTTAGCCCTGTGTAACTACTCATTTTTTATCATGGTTTTATATTGAGGTTCTATTTATAAATGGTTTCTAAAAGGCTAATAAATGATTAAAAGGCACTGTAAGCATGTTACAGACACATGAGTAATATGTGTTATAAATGTTTATTAACATATCACTAGCAGGTGTTACAGATGATTATAAGCAACTAATTGATCTGTTGGACACTGATATATAATTAACCATTCATTAACACATCTATTCATCATTTACTCACCCATTATAAATGGAAACTTAGCATAAAGTGTGATGATGAGTTGTTTTGTTTAAATTTTAAGTTAACTGCAAGATATGTAGCATTTTAATACGTCAGAAGATTTTTTATCTCTTCACCAGCATCCTTGATTGATGGCTGAATAGCTCTGGGAAGAGCACTTGTTTGTTAACTGCTTATGCAGCTCCAGGAAAGGAAACAGAAAACGTGTCTGTGCATCCTACAAAATACCATTTGCTTAGTGAGTTTAGCATTTGCCTCATAGAAAAATCTCAGGGGGATGTTCCCTTTCCAACAGCACCAAACAGTGTGGGGGTGTCTCATGGAAATGAGTTCCTAGACTCTGTCTAGTCCCTTTAAGCCTCTTTCAGCCATGATGCCTACAAAAAATTACTGCTGGTCAGTAAGAGGCAAGCTGAGACTTCTGCTTTTATGCTAAATTCTGTTCTCTAGGGCAAAGACTGTCTTCTCTGTTACTTGCTGTTAAAGTGTCCAGACCAATGGGGCTTTGATCTTTGATTGAGGTTCCTAGGCATGACTGTAATAGAAATTATAGTTGTATCTGCAGTAATGGTAAGGAGCAAGAAGGCTTAGGGACTAGCCTCAAACAGGAGAAGTAGCCCTTCCAGTTGCACTGCTGAGGTCCACTTTCTTCCTGTTCAGCAGATATATGATGACTTTGGTCTCTGAAGCTGTCAACTTTTCGCATCTTCTAAGAATAGCAATTCCCATGCAAAAAATTTGAAATTACTTGATTGCGCTTTTTTAATATGGTCTTCCTAACAATTGCTGACAGGCTGGCAAACAGCACATTTATTATGAGTAAAATCCTTTTGTTCGTGTTACTGCTCATGGCCAGGAGTTCTATTCTCCCTTCTGGCAAACAAAATGCAAGTGGCTGCATAGGTGGTTTCTGACTCTTGTTTACTCTTTGAAAGACGCCTCCAAAGCTGCCCAGGTTTATATGTTTTACTGAGCTTTGTGGAATAACATAGCACTAGGGGTCAGTAAAACTCCACTGTTAACAGAAGCATGAAAAATGTGGTTGCTTTTATCATGGTAACAGTCTGTTGCATTACAGTTTAATAATATTTGCACTGCAAAAGCACGCAACTGTTTTAGGCCCTGCCTAATGTATGCACACAAGAAGACACCATATGTGTT
Organism: Dermatemys mawii; assembly: GCA_007922305.1. Taxonomy (NCBI): domain Eukaryota; kingdom Metazoa; phylum Chordata; order Testudines; family Dermatemydidae; genus Dermatemys; species Dermatemys mawii. The sequence goes on from ML677361.1 coordinate 12,851,544, forward strand.
TACAAAGCTAAGTTTATGAAAGAATGAAACCGACTCAGAACTGCCGTTCTTTTCATCCTTCTAGAATTCTTGTTTGTCTGTATCTGATTTCTTTGTGTATTTTGCACTAAACTAGAGCTCAGTACTGAAACTGATTACTACCAGGCGCACTGCTCACTGTGTGACAGTTAATGCAGCCTGGGCTACCAGGCTAGGGATTGCAGGATTGCCCCTGCGCCCCCCACAGTTTTTTAGAGTTCAGCTAATCCTGAAAGGCAGATTTACAGTACCTGAGGATTGGGCCCCTCCTCTCAGTATTTTGTGATAATAATTTCAATCATTAATTACCAAGTTCCATAACCTTTACCACTTTCAATTAAAAAATAACCGGTGGGTTAAGCTTAGAAGAGGTCACTTTCATCCATTATACAAAAATCATTATACTTCTCAGTATTTCCTCCCCTCTGACATTAAGGACACAACAGGAACACTAGAAGACCTAAATGATGAATAAATGTTCACAAATCAATAAAAATAAACATATTAGTGGAAATACCCCAATTCTCAGCTTGGTGTGAAAGAGACTCAGAATGGTCTCAAGGGCAAAGCAGGAAGCCAGATCTAGATTGTTTCTCAATATCTCACTACTAGGGATGTTCTGGTGGAGGGCTTTGGTTTGGCTCAGTATAAAGATATGGACTATCTATAAAATTTGGATTCAGATTCTGGTTCAGACTGGAAATGCCCCAAAGGTCTCTGTAGATTGAAAGGTTGTCCCACTCACAGAAGTTGGTCCAAATACATTACCTTGCCTACCTTGTCTCACCAAAAGTTTGGGGTGTTAGGAATTTTGATTTGGGTCCCATCTGTTGTAAAATGAGGAAAAAATGCCAGCATTTAATAAGGATCAATAGTGCAACAAAAATAAGAGAGTTTTCTTTTTTATTGGATGTATAAGTAAATAAGTACCATGGAAGGAATACAATGGGTACCCAGAAGCAAAGTAAATTCCCCAGCCGCTATATAAAATTTAAAATAAGTTTCCCCCTTAAAAAGTTAGTGAGTTTTAAAGTGTAAGGTAATACTTACATTTGTTTCACATTACTGCTTACAATTTTCAAGGTAATATCTCTGTTATATCATGTAATCTGCTTTGAAAATCCACTCTTCGTCTGTTTCAAAATTACACCATTCAGAATGTAATCAAGTTTCAGATAGGACATCATTATATATGTTAAAGCTCTGTACATATTCCAGCAACTTACATTTTTTCCGGCTGTTTAAACTTGGAAGTGCTAGTTGTAGTACTTATTGCCCATGGTGGCTAGAGTTCATCTTAATCAGGATCATGGAATTTCATTTGTAGCCATTAGTTTTCTGGTTTGGATGCTTTTCTTCTTTTAGTTAATTTTATTATAGTTGGAAGCACCCCCTACAGTTGAGGTTGGTTGACACTTTCTATTATAAGATCTTGTTTTCAGTTGCTTAGAACTTGCCAAACTTTTAGCCATTTAAGCTGAATTTTCTTGTGCTGGGTTTAGATAACTAATTTAGGGTCCATCCTACAAATCTCTGAACATCCATCTTTTCCACTCAGTTCGGGCTCTCCATCTCACAAGATTTGGTCTATACAAACCAATGCACTTAGTGGTGCATGGTGAAGATGCAATATATGTCTTATAGTTCTGCCATCAGAAAAAGCAGATTGACATGCCAATGTGTATTTAATTCAAAGGAAATGCCCTCTTGTATATGTTTTGCCTATTATAGTGATGCTGATATGGATGAAAACCTCACAAATGGTGTTTTGATATTTTTAAAGTAGTAAACAAATAATTTTAAGTGCTCTGTTTCTATAAATCTTTCTTGGGAACAAGGAGACTAGGGTAAGAACCCATTGACTGACATCCTCTACTTTTCCAGCTATTGTGAACTGACAGCAAGCCCAGCAACATAAAGTAGCCTGATAGGAATCCTATTCACCACTAAAGAGTTAGCTTTTGATCATTAAAGAGATAGGCATTCCAACGGGTATTACCACTGACAGCAGAATTACAAGCTGTCAAATAGATTTTTATTCTAGTCTGGCCCACAGTTTGAACCAAATCTACTTTTCTTACACAAAAGAAGTGGTCTGAAGCAAAACAAGATGTAGGGAAAAGAAAATGAATATGGTAAAGTCAAGCAGATGAGGCAGAATCATGTTTAAAACAAAAGGTCAAACACTCAGTGCTTGATCCTGCTCTCATGGAAGTTAATAGTTAAACTCCTTCTGATTTTAAAGGGAATAGGATCCAGACCTTAATACAAAATAATAATAAGGCATCTCCTACCTTTCTCATGTCTATGCAGCTCCTTCCACTATCTCTTTCTTTATACTGCCTCCTGTTTTTGACATCCTTCTTTGTATTGCAGTACCACCTACTCCTGGATTACAGCCTCTTTATGCTAGACACTGTACATACATATAACAAAAAGGGAGTGCCTGCCTTATAATCAAAGTTTAAAATGAGACACAAGAGGTGGATACCATCAACAAATGATGGGAGCACAAAGTAACAGCCAAACCAGTATGATCAGTATTGGAAACAGCATTCAAGGCACATCAGCTGTCAGTGGTCCCTTCTGGCTTTGGAATCTATGAAACATTGGCAAGTGTTTTGTGGGCATCCCAGTACAATGTTCTCCCTGCCATGCTCTTTGTCCTTAAAGGCTCTTTCTGCTCTGCCACCACTATTCAAGACACAGAATCTTGTATACAAACTCACTAGAAGGTCTGGCCTTAAAATGTATGAATCTAGATGAGCTGGGTCTCTTTGCTCTGTGTGGTGCCTGGTGTAATATGATAACAAAGGCCAGATTATCCATTTCCAGGCCCCATGAAGAGGCATTGGTCAACTTCAGAAGAGGTCAAATCCTGGTCCTATTGAAGTCCATGGTAAACTCCCACTGACTTCAGCTGGACCAGGGTTTCACCTAGGGATTTAGTGGGAAGGGATAAAGGTCTCCAGTTTTTAGAGTAGAGTGCTATGAAGTTAAAAAAAGCTTAGCTAAAAGACCCCTATCTCCAAGGTCTCTAAAAAGCACGAGTAGGACTCAAAATGGCTCCCAAAAGTGAGTTGTTCACTACTGGCTACAGCACATGTATTTATCCCCGTTTGTAAAATTGCCACTCCTGGGGAAAATGTTCCCCTGCTGGGAGTAGCGTGAGATGCTGGTGGGGAAAGGGAACATCCAAAGCCCTTTCCAGTCCTCCCGGGTATTAACTTCCTGCCATGCCAAATGGACATCTCCCAAACTACACCTCAAATCAAGTCCATCATTGAGAGAGAACTGTTGCTAGAAAAGCCAAACCAGCAAAGCATGGACAATTAGTATTAATTACCTAAAGCAGATTAGATTTATCAGTTGATATATCACACTGAAAATGAAACAAGAAGCCTCACAGTAAAGAAGATTTCTTTTTATTAATTTGTTGGAAGCAGATTATTCAGCTTTGAAGCTTTACAAAAGCCATAGGTTGTGGAGATGCAGGCCTGGCAGGTCTCTCCATGCTCACCCGTGTTTTTCTGGAGGCAGTGCTTCCTCCATAATTAGTTGTGTTAATTACCCGGAGAAGATTAGACATACTTGCCAAAATAATACATTGCTTATAAAATAGGAAGATGTTTTTTCATTACTAACTAGTTCTTATAGTATGAAAGGATGCAATTCTCCCTGGGCAGCTTCCAGCAAAGGCTCTTGTCGCGTACCACAGCATTAGTTGCAGGGAGTAGAGATTATATTGGTAAAGGGGTATTGTCAAATGGTCATGATTAGAATCCAGACTTCTGATCCTGCTGTGTAGTCTTGGGAAGATTCCTGTGGCCTAACCATGCAGTTTTGACATGGGCAAAACTCCACACTGAAGACAATGAAGAGTTTTGTTTATGTGTAAGGATTGCAGACTCAGTTTCCTTATCTGTGAAGTAGGTATAATACTCACTTAAACCTATTACTCCGCACCCTTTATGAGGTAACCACAAACAAACTGGGGAGAGCAGCTATGAGAAGGAAAGAGACCTGGAGCGGGGAGATAGGTACCTCAACAGGACAGCGAAAAGCTGGGGTGGTGGTGGAACATCACAGTCTTATCTGAACTGTGAAGTTAAATGTCTATAGCGTGCTCTGTTGTGAATAGTGGTGTTAATGTGCAACATTTCATCATTAGCGGTATTTTTAGAAAGATTTTTAAAGCATTCAGGGAAAATAAATTATTTTTATTCTTCCCTAAGACCAAATGCTGAGCTGAAACTTTGGTCACCATGTAGCATCATCTCAAACATGTAAAAAGCATCAAAGGCTGCAGAAGTTCACCAGACTCCACACTGACACTGGAAAATCAAATGAAAACAGTCAGAGGGAGTTGTTGAAGGAGCAGAAGTCCAAGGGCTTTCTTAAACAGAGAGAGAGTGAGTGAGGAAAAAGAACAGTTAAAAAACCATCTAGTATACACAAGTTTAGACCTACAGCAAAGAATCAGTTAACATTTATTTGTAAAGAGGATAGCATTAAAGAGGACAGTCCTGCAGTAGCTGACAAATAGGGCTGGACACATACAGTGAACAGGTTTTTTCCATCTTAGATTCTAGGTGGAAATTCACCAAAAGAAAATCTCAATTGTTGAGCAGCTGTTTGTCAGTGTTTTGGTTCATTTTAAGCAAGAATTATCTGAATCCTCCTCTCCTGCCATTTCTCCTTTTAAACTACAGATCTGTAGGACTGCTGTGGTATGTGTGTGACTAGCAAAGCAATAGGGGCCAAATACTTGCCCTCGTATCCACCAATAATACTGCTTTGAATGTACTGGGATTACATGGACATATCTGGGGACAAAAATTCACCCCTGGTGTGATTGATCTGATTTCAGTAGTTACACCAGGGATGAATTTGCTCCTAGATTTTTTTAAGGGTGTGAAAACTTCCAAGAGTATAATGTAGCATTAATTTTACATCCCCATGACAGTTGCTTTTTTAACATCAGGGCATATGTTGGATATTCTGCTGCCAGTCTATCTTTTATTATAGTTATTGCCTGACTAGATAGGGGTAGAAGAGATATAACCAAAGACAAATTCTTACAAATATTTGGTGACAGGATGGTTAATACACTAGTTTCCAAGTTCATCACAGCTATCCCTTCCCCCTTTCAAAAGACTATTATGTGCCACATTTTTGAGGGAGGAGCAGGGCAGGCCTTGCTATATCCCATTCTCTTTGTGGTTTCTATTTCTCAGGGTGGATTGACACATTTTAAACCAAGATGAGGATCCTGCCCCCAGCCCTGTCTAAATGATGACCAAATCTCACCACTTCTGTGGAACATTAAAAAAAAAAAAAAAAATCAGACCCTGATGCATTCTGGTACAATAGTGCTGCAAAAATCTTGACCTGGCACCTGGTTCCCAGTTTGGGCCCAGATTCCACTGACTAAATGGAGAATGTATTTAGCTGCTGCTACTGCACTTTAATAATCTGGCCTTGAATGTGCCCCTGTACAATAGCACAATCAATCAAACAATCAAACAAACAAATAACAAATCTGGCTCCCAACACACTATGGTGCCTGACAGCTGCAAAAATGATATTTTTAAAAAACATGTAAATCTTTATCCTGCTGGATGCAACACATTTTTGCTGTCGTTTCCCCGTCTCCCCCAACACACACACTTGTACTGCCTAAATGTATTATATATTCAACTCCACCTAATCCACCAGCATTACCTGGATCCAGGAGTGTGGGAACAGTTTGTACAGTGGGGGTACTGAGAGCCATTGAACCAAACTGTACCCTGGATAGGATGGAAACCACTTCAAGGCAGGTGGTGCTGCCGCAGCCCCAGCATCTCTAGTTCCAGCACCTATGTCTGAATCCTGACGTTTCCTGGCACATGTTTCTGCTGGACTGTTGAATTTGGCCATTTGAATCTGGCGGGGTCATTGAACACTCAGATCAAACTATTACCATACAACCATACCGGAGACTTCGGTTACAAGAATTCATCCATCTTGAGCAACTTGGTAGGTATCTCTAGATATGCTATATAGATATAGATGATGACATAGTCAGTAATCTTACTTACCTGTTCTCCTGTAGTGGATGCACTTAGAAAGTTCAGGTCAGTTTTACATATATCACCACTTGTAAAAGTATTTTCCATTTGAAGTCCAGGGATTTAGGGAATCTCTCTGAAACTTGTAATACCTCTAAAACCAGAATGAACTTTTAAATGTGCACACATGAAATGCAACCTTTCCCTATTGCCTGGTTGATCATATATGTATTTCTTAGCAAATGGAACGTGTAACACAGCAAGTCCCAGGGTTAGAAGTTTTATTTTGATAAACCCATTTTAAAGCTACAGTGATGGGGATTTTAATATGACAAGAAAAGCTCTACATTTTTTATTGAGTTCCTACTCCATCAGAACATACCCAAGCTGCCAGCCCTTACAGTATTTTTAGTTTGAGCTTTTGTGTTTTGATTTTGCTGCTTTTCCATCTGCTAAAGAAACAATGACCTGATTATTATCTTTGACCAAAGGGAGGGGAAAATGTAGCTACAGCTTAACAATTTGTACAGTTAGCAATTTATGGAACATTTTAGACCAGATAATTGTTTCTAACACATTATTAAAATTATGTAGAATAAGTATAGCTAATTTTATTGCTGTGTCAGTGGAATTTGTTCAGTGTTCAGTATAGTTGTGAAATCACCGCTTTTTTTCCCAAATCACTGATGCACCACCAGATGTTGGGATCCATACTATTTTGGTGGACTATGAAGAATCACATAAATAACAAATGTAGATGATAAAACTGGGGATATAATCAGCCCACACCCATCCACATATGGTAATATACAGCTTTCAAATTAGAATGTCTTGCAGTTTCTTGTACCAGCCAGGATTCAGATTTTTGTAGTAGTAGTAGGATCACCTATGTCCTATTTCAAAAATACAATTACTCAGTCTGGAGCCAAAATCTGGCAGGAACTGGATTTTAGATCTGAGTTTTTGTGGTGCTGTGGGTCCAGGTGCTGGATTTCATGTGGAGGCCTCAAAGTCCAGATTTTTAAAGCAAAGTCTGGAATTTGTAAAAATAACGAGGAGTACTTGTGGCACCTTAGAGATTAACCAATTTATTTGGGCTTAAGCTTTTGTGGGCTACGACACACTTCATCAGATGCATCTGGAATTTGTGTGTGTGGTGCTTTTGCAACCAGCTATATCAGAGTCTGGTTTGGTTTTTTGGTACAACAGGAGCAGCTAGACTTGTTAGGTGTTCAACCAGTCGGATTTTGTGAGGGCTGGGACCAAACTCTTCCAGACTTCAACTTTTCCCTTATTTCTCCACGCTAAAGTGCAATAATGACAAGATCGCCGGGGAGGCGGGGGAAGGAGCAATGTACCTCTTTGTTCCCGGCAGCGAATGAGGTGTTAAAATCTCCCTTAGTTCGCCTGCCAGACAACCACTCCCCAGCCCCTGCGATGCCCTAGAAGGGTCCCGGCTTAGTGACAGCTGGTGGGGGGTGGGGCGGGGGGGCTCTAAGCTACTGTCTGCGCTCCGCCCACCTGTGTGGGATTGTCTGGGTACCAAGAGCGGGGTGGCTCAGTAGCTCCACCCAGCCCCTGCCCTCTGCACGTGGATTGGTGAGTCTGGCTGTCTGGCTAGAGCCTGGGCTCTGGGGAATTTTATTTATTTATTTATGGTTCCTCCACTTTGATTATTTCGCTGGCTTTAAACAAACAAACAAGCACCCCCCGCTATGGATTTGGCGGGTCGGGACCAGAGGAGGAGGAGCCGGGGACCAGCATCCCGAGTGGTGACCAACTTCTGCGGCATCCTCTAAGTCTCCAGGTCCCGCTCCGGCGCCGCTGCGCCTTCCCCCCTTCCCGACAGCGTTACGGACTCTCCAGCCGCCACCTTCCGCGGTGGAGAGTCTCCCTCGGAGTTGAACAAGTGACCGAGAAAACAGAGCGCGGGAGATTGAACTCAAACCCAGCCTGCCTCCCTCGCTGCCGGCCTGGCTTCGCCATCCCCTCCCGCGGGGAAACTCTAGTGCCGCGCCGCGCAGGAACGGGCTTCCCCCGGGGGATGTGGGGACCTGGCTTATGCAATAAAGCCAATCTGCCGAGCCTGCTGGGGGAAGCTCCTGCTGAGAGTGGAAGAGGAAGTGTGTGTGTGTGTGTGTGTGTGTGTGTCCCCTGGCGCGCCCGGTCTAGCGTGGGAGGTCGTTTGCCCGGAGATTCCAGGGCTGGTGTTTTTCTTTGGATGTGGGCAGGGGGGGAGCTGTTTACTTTTTACACGATCGCGGCTCAGGACTGAAGGTCTGGCTCGATCGGGAGAGTTTTGTCTTGATGTGTTGCAGCCGGCTGCTGGTGGGTGGGTTTGTTTTAATAGCCCCGGCCGCGCTGGGGGAACGGAGGAGAAGGGAGGGTTTAAACCCCGAAACTGAAGAAACAATTCCTCTCCGCCAAGGAAATGCCTTCAGCGCTCGCCAGGTGACCTTTTCTGAACATGCAGCCGCTCCATCGGATTGGTTTTTATGCTTTTTACGAAGTGTGTGAACTAGACCCCTAAGTTCCCGGCAGCCCCAACCATGAGGATGTGCACTTCTGGGGTTAACAGTATGTGGCAGCTCCTCTCCCCGTTCCTCCTCAGCCTGGCAGCAGGTTTTTCCAAAGGTAAGGAGCAATTTCTTTCTTCTTTTCTTTACCTACAGCAGCCTCTCAGGATGCTTAGGATATTGTCGTCTTCTGTAGGGTTTATGGCTGACACTTTTTTGGGCGGGGCTGGGGGTCTTTTTGTTTTAGGCAAACATACGAAGACATTCTGAAAAGAAATTGAGTGTTGATTGTCAAAGCCAACCTAAAAAATTCCCATCCTTTCAGTTCTCCATTTGTGACCTGTCCACTATATCTGTGTTCATATATACAATGCCGGTGGACAACCTCTGATGTAAACTACAAAGGTTTTGAGTTATCTGGGTTTTTTAAATTCTTCAGGAGTACCAGAGTTTGGGTTTAAGTTCCCTAGCTTTATGTCCCATGTAATAATGCAGATGAAAGCTGCTGTACCTCAGGCAGATAGTTAATATCATGTGTTCTAGTAAAAGACTAGCATACCATCTTTCCAGTAGAAATATAGGTTGGTTACAATTTCCAGGAGATGTTAATTATCCCGAGTTCTCCTATTAGTGATTTTAGAATTTCAATATGTTGACTTGAGTTGGAATTTTTTGACATCCTTCCTGAGCGAGTGACCTCTTTCTGTGTTGCCCTGGAATAAAGTTACAACAAGGTTTACCAGGCCAAGTTACATACTGCTCCCCTCCTCCCCTCAAGTTTCTTGCAATCAAAAATTCTTCTTTTACTCTTAAGCTTCAGGTGCTTGGTCTCAGCCCATAGACCAATTTATTTTTTCAGTGAATGAAGAAAATATTTTAATTCATTCTTGAGCTACCAAAATGGATTGGGGGGTGGGAGGGGAATACATTTTCTGCCAGGAAAATGTTAAGAACTTGTTTGTGCCTGAATAGCTAAAAACTGGCTTGCATGTTACTGCTTTAGAATTTACAGGCTGCCAGTCCTCAGTGAGGAATAGTGGTCATGTGAGTTTATACATGTATTTGCTTTGCAAAAAAAAATATTTTAAATGAGTTTTGTCTATGTGCAGTGAAGTATTTTTTTAAAAGGTTTTTTGTTGCATAATTGCCAGTGACACTTCAAAGTTGCCTCACTATTATAAGGCAGTTGCATAGTGCCAGACTTCATATTTTTTTGTGTATCTAAAGATTGGATGAGTTTAAAACCTATTGACTGGGGGGAAAAATTGTGTACAGACCACAGTTCTGTATTTCCATGGCTGTACACATAAGGGTTTTCCTTTTCCCTCTCTTATCTTTAAAACAAATTTAAGAACTCCCAAAAGAAGTCAAAGTACATTAAATGCAAAACCCTACATGAGTGCAACTTTAAAGTTGCAAATGAAAACCCACTGAAGTCAGGGAATAGAAAGGCTATGATTCTTGCTCTAAGATTACTTCATTCACATTACAGATCTGTAGCTTTTGATCACTAGTTCGGCTGCTAAATGTGTATTTTACTACAAGCAATATCTGTATTTGAATCAATAAACACTGCAGTGAGAGTATTAACTTTTTTATTTCCCGGTTTTTTGGGTGTATTTCAATTTACAACTCTAACACTGGATTATCAGAGGGTTTGCATTTGATTGAAACTCTTTGCAACCTTGAAATAAAAGTGATATTTGAGACCTATGGAATTTCTGTGCTTGAAATTGATGGTTTGCTGGTTGGATCAGAAAGTATAATACACATTTGAGATTTTATTTTTAACTATTAAACCACCCCCACACTATTTTGGAAGATAAATCTGGGCAGAAAATTGGATTTGGTAAGGATATTTTGTTATAAAAATGTACTAATGAAAAAACTACAACCTGAATTTCTTATACAAACTGTGAAGTCTCATTAAGTATAGTATCTTTTGAATTACGTACACCTGATCTTATTAGTACTTCTTCTAGAATCACTGGTATTGCTTATTTTGCATTTTAGAGTTGATAACATGCTGGTGTATGGATGCTGGGTTTGTGTATTGTGTTGTGATTTAGAAAAAATATTCCAGGGACATAACTATTTTCATATCTGGTAACAGACTCAGATCTTATTATGGTGACTTAGAACAATCAGAAAGACCAGAGATTTCTAGACACTTACAGTATGAATTAGAAGACACTGTGCAAAAGGTTGATCTCCCTAACAGAAGGAAAACTGAAAAAATAATCAGTCTCGATTATTGCTACAGGGCATAATTCTTTGTTTGATGTCTTGTTGCTAATAGAATGCTTCTTTCATTTATGACATTATGGCAAAGTTTTAGTAAGAGAGACACTCTTTTTTAATATGCAATAGCAATCAGTTGCCTATTGTGTATAGGTCTGTTGCTCATTACTTTGAAGCATGGTATCAAGGCTTCCTTACTACACGTTTCCAAGACTTGAAAAGCGCCATTTATGGTTTTGCTTTGCTTTTATCCTATGAAGGGGGAAATCAGTTCAATCTCAAGAGGTGAAATGTTGTCATGTTTTCTGTAATGAGTTTAGCATTCTCAGCAGAACTACTTGTGAATGATGACATGATGTGTATGTAAATATGCACAGTGTGTGGCTGTACAATTCCAGTTATGGTCCCAAATCCTGCTCCCAGTCAGATAGTTTTGCCATTGATATCAATGGAAACAGACTCCATCTCCAACTATAGAAAACGTGTTCAGAGATTTTCAGTAGTAAATTCTGAATCTTGTTACCAAAAATAAACAGGCTCAATAACAGGGACATTTTGTCCATGTTCTTAATGCTAAACAGCTGCTTGTTTACAGGGAAAAACTCTCATTGGCTTCACTGGGATAGATTGGGCCTTTGATATCTCCTATAACAGTAGTCTTCAAAGTGGGATGCGCAAGACCCCCACGGGGGACCACAGTGTCCCGGCACTGCCGCAGGATTGGCCCTGGGACACCGCTGAAATCAGAAGCGTTCTATTTTTGTCCCACTGACATGTCGCTGAAAGCGGACGCTTTCTATTTGGCGGCATTTCGGCGGACGTACCTCTGGACCACGAGTGGCTGAGGAAAAACTTTGAGTAACGCTGTCCTATAACACCAAATATCTCTTTAGGGCCCAGTCCTGCATGAGCTGAACATTACCTGAGAGGTGCTGAGCACTCTTAAGATTCTTCCAGTGGGAGCTGAGCAGGGGTGCTGGAATAATTTTTATCATGGGAGTGCTGAGAGCCATTGAACCAAACTGTAAACCCTGTATATAATGGAAACTACTTCAATCTAGGGAGTGCTTTAGCACCCTTTGCACTGCTAGGTCCAGCACCTATGAAGCTGAGAGGCGTTTACACATGCATGTTTGGCTGATAAAACCTTCTGTCAAATGTTGGAGATCCTTCATTTTAAACTAGTGGTTCTCAACCTTTCCAGACTACTGTACCACTTTCAGGAGTATGATTTGTCTTGCATACGCCAGTTTCACTCACTTAAAAACTACTTGCCTACAAAATCAGACATAAAGATATATCCTAGGACGCTGTTATTAAAAATTGTTTACTTTCTCATTTTGTCTGTATGAAATTTTAATTTGTACTGACTTTGCTGGTGCTTTTTGTGTAGCCTGTTGTAAAACCAGGCGAATATCTGGATGATGAGTTATCCCCTGGAAGATCTCTGCATACCCCTGGTTGAGAACCACTGTTTTATACAACAGGCTCAAGCTGAATGAGCAAAATGGAAACAGCGAGAGAATGTGAAAGGGGTCTTTTGCCCTCCTGCATTGTCCTAAGCCTCCCATGTCCTTCTCCTCCATCATCTGAGGGGCAGACATAGTCCTATAAGATCATTTTCCAAGGCAATTTCTTCTTTGGCCATAAAGCTTCAGCACCTGGGGAAAACGGAAGACCATTTGTTATAAAATGTAGGGGCATGGCATATGAGTTAGACAGGATTACTTTCCTAAAGGTGTTCCCTGCAGGTTTGAGAGATGGGAATTCCACTTGCAGTGATGCCAATATCCTAATTTAGGAAAGGAAAAAGAATCTCCCAAGGAACAAAACCAATACTGTTGGATTGGACTTGACTGTTTTAGATAGAAAGCAAATGGCTATTTGGATATAACAAATGCTCTACTGTTTTGTTTTATATTATTAAGGTTGTGCTTTATTATTCTTTGAACACTCACAATAGTGTCAGTTACATCACGTAATCCCCTCTCCTTTTTTTTGTACACATAGGGCCAAACTTTAGCCGTGGTTACATCTGCTCAACTCTACTGACTTCCATGAGGTTACATGGCTGATTGCCCATAAGAAATACCCAGTTACTGTAATTAGAGTCTGCATGAGAGATGGGTCGTAGTTATACAAGAAGGTAACTACCTTGGTACTCACTCCTGCATCTTTTGTTTTCAGTGGGAATAATGAGTGCACAAAGAATACAGGCTCGAACTCTTTGTTTGTGTTTCTTTTGAGTTCCCATCTTCCACTACGTTGTGAGCCATTTCTGAAAGAGCTCTATGGGCATATTTCTGAGTGATGTCAAAGGGAGCTCTGAGAATGGGGAGTTTATTGTGAATAAGAATATTGAAAATGGAAATATAAAGTGCATGTGTACGTGTTTCACTACAACTTCTTTTGGATCATTACTCAGAAACATTATAGGATTTGTTTTATTGGTAAGGGATAATTGTTCTGTATTTGCTGGTTGTGTTTGATTTAAAAATAACATTTCTCTTTCTTTTAACTCTTACTGATATTTCCAGACAGGAGAGCAGGGTTGAATTTCACAGTTAGTAGGTCTAGTCGACATTTCACAATCTGTGACTTGTTTTATTTTGGTAACAGAAACTCGTTGTTTTTGATAAGGAAACAAATATTCTTTCTGTTAATGTCACAATAGTAATAACACTTTTGGGAGTTGGGTGTCAACAATGTATCTGTTGGTGTAGCTGCATAACTTTAAATTAGTATTTATGGCTAATTTACCATATGTTGAAGACTCTGTGTGTGTGTGTGTGCGCGTGCGTGCGCTGGTGGAATGACTTAGCAGAAACAAACCACAGATGCAATCAGCAAGGGTTTTTCCTCTAGTGCTGTTGTCTATAGCCAGAAATCAAAACAAGTTTGCTTAAGGTCCCCAAAAGTAACAGCTGCCCCAGCCTGAGGTTCAAGCCAGTTTGGTAAAACAGGTGTTCTCTCGCTGTCCCACCTGCAGCTAATTTATAGTCCTTTGGGATATTATTCCAGGGTGGAGGAGTAAGATTAACCCCTTGGTCCTTGTTTGCACCTTGACATGAAGTGCATGTGGAAGAAGCTCTGTGCTGCCTTCTTTTCATCTCAGAACAAAAATAGTAAATTCAAATGAAACTAAATAGTTCCACAGAAAAGCCTGTGTTTTATTTGCTAGTCACAATACTCACTTAATGCAATTTCCCCCTCGTAATGTTCTCATTTTTACCTCTGCTTTTGCTTTTACAAGTTCCATGGGACCAGCAGGCTCTATGACACCAACCAGTGTTTTAGATATTAATAAAAGCAGCTGTATTCAATAAAGATAATTTTTATTTAATAAAAGAGAGAATCAAAAGATAATCAGATTTTTCTTTCATGCTGTATTCACATTAAGTCAACCTCTTGAGGTTGTTGTAGATGCCAAGTCTGGTGGCCATCTATCACTCGGTCCTAGGATTCATAAACACAACTGCAGACAGATTGTTTGCAGAGAGACTGAAGAGGCAGCTAAGATTCATTGCAGGTTTAGTTTATGAAGTGTTACATTTAATTACTTGATTTTTCATCGTTCTGAGCAATGTCTTCTGCTACATTATTAATTTTAATTCAAAATTAAGTGGATTTTAAGCAGTTTGGTGACACGTAACTAGCACTGATTATTATGAGCAGGATTAAAAATTACATATTTGAGGAAGCCAACCCATTTTTTTCCTCTACGGAAAAGTGGATAAACAGCAGAATGGGGGTTCATCTATTTTTATATTCTTGCTTTTGCCCTTTATTGAGTGAATTTAATTCTGATGAAAGGTGCTAGTCTGACAAGCCCCAGGAAGTTGATGGATTGGTAGTCAGTCTCTCTTCATCCTTCCCACCAGTTCTAAGATTAAAGAGGGCAGTTCAATCTCAGATCTACAATGGGCCTGGTACAAAGCCTGTTGAAGTTAATGCCAAGACTCCTTCATTGGGTTTTGCCTCAGGCCTTCATTTCTTGGCTTCCTGGCTAAGACATTCAAAAAAGGTGTCAGCCATTGCCAATTTAAGTCTTATCTGATGGAAATCACTCCTCACCGAGGCTCTATTTGTTGTGTTCCACTAGAGGGGAAAGGTTTGGTGACAAGATGGTATCATACTGAGTAATACTCCTTCACCGATCCATTGAGCCTTCCCAGTTTGGCATATTCCAGTATTTCAAAGCATGCAAAGGAAATCATCTCGGATGTGAATGGGCAGTGGAAAGCTGCAGAGTGCTACCGGCTCTACAAGAAGAACAAGGTACACCTCTACCTCGATGTAACACGGTCCTCGGGAGCCAAAAAGTCATATCGTGGTATGAAACCACATTATATCGAGATAGAGGAGCACGTAGCCAAGGTCCCTGGAGCGCTCCTTTACCACATTATATCAGAATTCGCCTTATATCAGGCTGTGTTCTATTGGGGCAGAGGTGTATCGTACCAGGTTGTGTAAAAATGGGTGCTCAGCACAGCAGAAATGATAGTTGGGGGCGAAGCAGAGACATGGAAAGGAAACCAGCACTCTCTGTACCAATCCCAGTGCCTGCTAGAAAGCAATGCAAGGAAAAGTGTCCTATCTAGCTGCCTCCGGCGTCTGTAACGTGTGCCATTAAAGCTGCGTGCTGTCAAGGTAGAAAGACAATTGGGCAGGCAGCGTGCAGGCCACTAGCTAACAAAGCAGATGTCCAGATAATCACACAGATGAGTTCTCATGTCCATTGTATGCCAAAGAAATCCTTTGAACAGCGAGCTTGGTCTTGCCTGGTGCTAACTGATCTCAGAGCTACTCTCTGTGGCACTTATTATCCCTATTTTTCTTTTTATTTAGATTTATAAAGCACCTTCCCACTGCGGTAGGTACGGTAGTCATTTATAAAAGGAAAATACACAAGAAGAAAAATCCCAAGGTACAATTAAACTGAAATAAACTGCACAGCCAGTAGTTTCAATAATAATCACCCAAGAATAAACAACAACAATAAAACAATGCCATTCAGGAGCAGTACTGCCATTCAGCTCTCAGCCAGCCCAATTATCAGAGGCCCTGGGTTGCTGGGGGATGCTGATCCCCATACACAGTTGGGTTTGGTGAGTAATTCTATTTGTCTTCACTATAGACTAATGACAGTGATTTGGGTGTATTGTAGAGCCCAGCAACCCACAAATGAAACCTCTATATTTATCCTTTTAAGTTCTGCATCTCTGGTCTGACTGTAATAAGAATCTTGTTTGTTTTCCTGTAATTAGGTAGTTCATATTGGTAAGTTATTTTTTTGTTGTTTACAGCCGGGACAAATATGGCTGTAAAATCATGTGGAAAAAGTTAAAAAAGTAGTTTGAGCAGCGTTGTAACAAACTGGTGTGTGTGCGCACACACACCACTGCCCTCTGCTAGATGAAATCAGAACTGCTCTTCTGCAAGTCAGCCCTCGTGCAGCTACCCATTCATGGAGACTCCCCTCTAGCTTATCCAGTTAAAACATAGAGTTTAGAGAGATGACCCATAAATCTTATGTTGTTGTTCTGGTCAAAACCCCCAGGACCAATCCTGCGGTTTTTACTCAGGCAAAACTTCCATTTGATTTGGAGCTGCAGGACTGAGCTTTTGACTTGTTGTTTTAGCCACAGAAATGTTTTGTCATGGCAGGTTTTTTCCCTGACGTCTGATTGGAAAAACATTTAAAACCAAAACAAAATGGAGGTTTGATTTTGTTGTAGCATATCATAGTGGGCTTTGTTTTTTAGGCCACTTGTGAGCAGATGTGCAGGTGTTACAGTGTTTTCTGTTGTAACAAATCGTTGGGAATTTCCCATGTTCCTGTTTAAACCCCTGTGGCCGCAATGACATTTGCAGCAACAACAGAAATAGAGGCTAGATCCTCCAGCTTCAGAAGTACAGGCCCTTGCCACCTGAACTGAAGAAGAATTTCCTTACGTGGTTAGCAATAAAGGACCAATGACACAGAACTGAGCAGTTCTAAGTCTATCCAGTAGAAAGCCGTGGTGCACATTCCCAACAGCCACCTTATTACAATGCTTCATGACACTGTAAGAAAAAGGGAGTGATAGGTGTGGAGGTGAGGAAAAGACTTCTACAGTTTTATCCTAAGTGTGTGAACCTGTGTAGGACCTTTTTAGTTTTATGTGGTTTAAGCCCCACCCTTTAGCAGCATCTTACTGGTTACCTTGTAGCAAAATGTCCTGCCTTGTGAAGCCTGCATAAAGCATGTGGATGATATGATGACATTAGAATAACTCATCCTAGTGTAAGTAGGGGAGGACAATGTCACATGGACATACACAAAAGGAGTGTTTCAGAAGGTGTCAAGTGGGTCCACATTAGCCACAAATGCATGTGGCTCTGGATTGTGACTAACTAGACTTAGGCCAGGTCTACACTGGGAGAGGGTGGGTCGACCACGAATAGCATAGCTGAAGTTGACATATCTTAGGTCGACTTACCTCGGCGTCCTCATGGTTGCAAGTTGACTGCTGCCACTCCCTTATCGACTGTGCTTGCATCTCTCACCGCAGTGGAGTTCCAGAGTTGACAGGGCACTACTGCAATACAAATAGGGATTGATTTATCGCGTCTACACTACACGCGATAAATCGATCCCCAATAGCTCGATCACTGCCTGCTGAGACTTGGCCTCAGACTCATAGAAGATTAGGGTTGAAAGAGACCTCAGTAGGTCATCTAGTCCAACCCTCCGCTCAAAGGAGGACCAACCCCAACTAAATTGACTTCATCACAAGGCACTTGTAGGCTCTGCCGACAGTTCTGATCCGTGGCTATTTACAGTCTGACTGTGGGTAGGAATTAGAAGCATGACTTTGTGGCTAAAAGTCGAGTATAGGCACTAGGAAGCATGTGACCTGGAGTCTAGTCCTAACTCCACTATTGAAAATCCAGGTCCTGGCTTTCTCACCTCAGGCACCCAAAATTAGTGGATGCTTTTGAAAAGTTGGTCTTAGCTCCTCGGAACAGCAGTTTCTACATCAGTGAAATGGTGAATTCTACTTCTCCAGCTCCCAGAGGCACATTGAGGATTAATATGTGTAAAGAGGTGTCCCACACATTGGAAGATGTTCCCTTGTGGCACAAATGCAGATCACACCTCGTTAGCCACTGCCTCAGTCATTTACCAGTTATGGTTCTGTTACTCTGGGTAGTTTGCTGACATCTTGGGACAAGCACTTATAAGGGCTCATGTCTCTAAAGAGACAGTGTGGTTCATTGATAGGGCATGGGGCTGGAATTCAGGAGACTGAGGTTCTATTCCTGGCAGTGCTGCTGAGTGACTCTGATTCAGTCATTTTGCCTTTGTTGTGCCCGTTTCCTTTTCCCCCTCTGTCTCCCTTGTCTACTTAGACTGAAAGCTGTTCAGAGCAGAAACTATCTCTTCCTTTGTATTTACACAGTAGCTTGTCCAGTAGAGCCCTGATCTCAGTTGAGGTTTCTAGGCACTACTGCAATACAAATAATTAATAATAACAGTAGTGCTATAAATCAGAACACAGTATCCCCACCTGTGGTTCCCTGCACTGAACACTGTTTCATGTTAACTACATGGAGGCCTGTGGGCCCTGTCCTAAAGGGGAAAAAGGGTCAACAGAAACATAGAATGAAATGCGACAGAGTGATTAAAAGATTCCAAGAGCTTAGCTCACAGCCCATCCTGCAGTGTACTGTCAATAAACCATCTAAACAGTAACCCAAACAGTAATAGAGAGTTGCTTAAAAATAGATCTGTTATAAAGAAGTCTTTATTTGTCTCCCTGTGATAATCCATGTTACTGAACTATTCAAGAAACCCACTTAATTTTGAATGTTTCTACTAATAATGGAACAGACCTTTTACGTGAGAGATTGTCTTTATGCAGACAGCACAGTTTCATGAACTCCTTTGCTCCCTTTCTATTCCTTTAAGTGCCTAAGGTATTTTTTTTCTTTTAAAACTCATACATGTCACTAAGTCAAGTGAGTCAAGCGATTCAGTAGTGGCATTAAGGTGGTCAAGTATTTCTGGTCCCTGGCTTATGGTTAGAATCATGCGAAATTTGTGGGCATCACCAGCTTTGATTTAAATCTATCATCTTTATTCAGCACCAGCTTTGATTTAAATCTATCATCTTTATTCAGCACCAGCTTTGATTTAAATCTATCATCTTTACTGAGGTCCAGAATGCAAAGTGAAACTTCAAGAGTACAAGCCCAGGTTAGAGCAAACCCAAAGCAAATATTTCTATAACCCTTTGAGAAACTAAATAGCTGTATTTTTGTACACTCTAGCCTGATGTTTTGACTAGTAAATCTGAGTCTGTCCTTTTTTATATTTATGCTTCATTTGTTGAATGGATGAGATGCTAAATAAGGTTTATGCCTAGAGTCTGTTTTGAGATTACTCCTGCTGTTTCTGAAAAGCCAGCCTAAATTTCTACTGTTACAGTAGTTTTAAAAAAATAATATGGAAGTCAACCGTCTCTTTGCTTGCCTTTTATTTATTCCTCTTATTTGAGTGGCATTAAATCAGAGTTATGGTGCAATAATGACTGTGGAAACATCTGTTTGTTTGATTTTCTCCCTCCTGGCATATAATCACATTTTCCCTTCTAGCAATCCCAACTAGAATAATGCATCTGCTTTGAGATATCTATACCTATCTATCAGGGCCAGGAAAGAGAGAAACCGGGATAAGTGCAGAATACCCTATAGAGAGGACATTTGTGATGATATTATTATTATTATTTTATTATTACTTCTAATTTATACATTGAAATTGTATTACCTCTCCCATAGATCAAAACATACAGATAATACTAAAGAATTGCCCACAATGGGATTAATCTCAGCCTACTCCCTTCTCAGTTGCTTTAGAAAAGAAGAGGCAAGATAAGCTTGACAGTTCATCAAAAATGTTAACGGATCTTGGACGTGGCGGACCAAGCTGGGGAGTGACTTCCAAAACCAGAGACCTCTCCCAGGGAACAACCTGTCAGCAGCTCCCTTTCAACTGAGGGGGCTCCAGCTGAAGCACTTCTGCTGATCTCAACTGTGTCTGTAGGTCACAGGGAAGACAGAGAGGGGGGGAACCGGGTTCAAATCATTACCTTGACTTCTGATTGGGAGTCAGTGCAGACCACGAAGCAAAGAAAACTCCAACAAAAATACTACAGCGGTGTTCCAAAATGTGACTGCATACAATAACGTTTATGCAGAGGTTGAGGCAAATACTGTGGAATGCTATACTGTGTCATTTCCTTTAATGAGTAAGTTGCTGAGTCTGTAACCACAAAGGACCTAGATACACTTTTCAGCATGAACAGACTAGTTGAAAATTAGCTGCTTCGTATATTTTTTATTACCATGAGTGTTTCTGAGCCCGGAAGCCGTCTTGCATAGTGAAACCAAACAAGACCTAATTTGTGATCATACGGGGATCTTGGGCGAACTTTCCATCTTGCTGTAGCCCAAGATGTAATATTTAAACAGAACGTTTAACTTTTAAATATCAGATTTCTATTAAAGTGAGTGTTTAGGGCTTGCCTGTTACAAAAAGTGGCACATAAAAGTAAAAAAGGGCAAGATGGCAAGAAAACTAGTAAATAGGCTTAAAATTGCTATATCCATTTGTCAGTGTGCTTATTGAATAATGAGCTTCTGGCGTTTTTAAACATGTAGATTGCTGGGGTGATTTAACTGGGTGAGGTTTAAAGTGTCTATTAGGAGTAAAAGTTTGACGTTATGTCTGTAGAAAAAACTAATATAACCTATTGTAGTCACACCAGAAAATCCGGGGAAAATAATCCAGCAGAAAGCAGTGCACATGAGTAAATGGAAACAGAAAGATAGAGTGAGGATGTGAAGGTTCTGTCTAAAGACACGTATTGTTGTAGTTCATGGACATTGTGTAGAAGTTATTATCCACCTACCCACCCAAAAGAATATGGGTAGAAGGATTTTGGCTCTTAATTTGTCTTGTGAACTGACATATTAATCCCACAAAGCAGCACAGCATACTAAAAATTTGGCTTCTGTGTTGTATTTCACCTACTCATAGAGAGTTGAATTGTTCTACTATACTTTGAGAGACAGAACATTGCCTGGGTGAAGCTCATTAATTTCATGGTGTTTTTGTGATGTTCTCTATCTCCAAGGGCTGTGTTCAAGTTCCCTGCTAAAGACCATTGTGTGCATGCAATGGGGTGTTCTGTCACCTTTGGCGGTTTGGAATTTGAAAATCTGAGATGCATCTTGCTCTTTCAAAACAACACATACTCACCGGGTCTCTCTTTATACGGAGTATACATGCCTGTTGACACATATGACAGCATCTTCAAATGTTAAGTTGAAGCATGTGGAATTAAGTGTTTGAAAATAACTCCTCATGTATTTGCTGTTGATAGTTTCTTCCTTGCTCTCCTTACCCCTCCAACTCCTGGCCCCCTTCATCATTCCCAAAGGCACTTCTCAGCACTCATCCTCTTGTTTCATGGTAGCTAAAGCATTTTACAGATGTCTTTAATGCCGTTCCTTGACCAGCTGGCAAACAGTGATATTAAAAAGATATTTGCTTCCTCCTCAATGGAAGCAGATTGTGCAGTGAACGCAATGGATCTTACCTCCTGTTCTGGATTAGTGGCCTCTGAATGTTGCAGTGATGCAATAGTAGTGCATTATAATGCACGAAAGTGAGCTTTTGACCTAGCAAGAGGGATGAAAAATGTATGGAGGGGGTATTTTAGATGCAGTACTTCTATTCATGGAAACCGTTGATCTTTTGTAGTGATGAAACAGTTGCTGAACCAAGACGTTACTACTGTTTTATTATTTTATTTTATTTTATTATTTTCTTAATTATTTGTATTGAGGTGACATCTAGGAACCCCAGTCATGGACCAAGGGCCCACTTTGTTAGGCACTGTAAAAACAGAACAAAAAGACAATCCCTACCTCAAGGAGTTTATAATCTAAATAGAGGGCAAGAGACAACTGCTGGATACAGACAGATAAGGGAGCACATGTGTGTGTGTGTATGTATAATACACACAGAGAGATGTACACGTGGCCTGATTCTTTGGCTATTCATTGTGTGGAACTTCCACTGATGTCACTGAATATTAGTGACAGTTGATGAACTTTGCTGGTGTAGAAGGCATGATACTGGGCCCATCGGGAATAGATATTCTAGTAGAACACAGATTTCCGGAATGGTGGGTGTTGTAACTGAGAGGTATTGGTTGGGAAAGTTGGGAAAGTTTATTTTCCCCTTCAATCCCATGAAGTAATTTAATGGATAGCTCAATTTTGAGGTAGTGCCTATGGGGTTATCACTGTTATAATGAAGGTGTGAGGCACAGGAATGCTAGGAAAAAAACTTCACTTTATTTCTTGGACCCAGTCACATGGCTGGGGTCATTATCCACTGACACCAATTGCTACTGCTAAAACTGTTTCCAAAACAGCAGAACATTCCCTTTTACATCCATGGCTTTGGGCCATGTCAGAGTGTTCCAGGGAGCCAGCTCTTGTCTCTCTGTCTCTTAAATCTGTACTACGCAACACAGAACGCTATTGTATGAGATGTCTCACATCTGCCTATCGCTCGGGCAGTTCACAGTTCTCAGGCACTTCATGCTTTTATCCCCCCAGCCCCTCCGTCCCATGAACTGGTGCTGTGACTGAATTGATAAAGGCCTTAATATCTCATCAGGTCTGGCTCAGGCTTCCTGTCCCCCCGACTCCCAACCCCTATGTGTTAGTGGCTAGATGCCACCTGGGAGATGTGAACCCATCACATGGACCACTGTGGGCAGTTTGTGCGTGTCAAGATGCACAGCATTTACAAACACTTGCTAATCTGCGTCAGAGTTGCTGAGATTTTTTTTAAAAAATTAAGTCCATCTCCTTCTTCTTAAGACATCAGTCTTTAAACCCAACCTGTGTCAAGTTACAATAGTTTTTTATTTTATTACAATGGAATGGTTAGACCTGCATGGGGGCAAATGGCTTTCCAAAGTGCTTTTGAGCCATCCCTTGTTTATACCTGTGTGCTCTCTTGATGGAATTCAAATAAATAATTTTGTAGTGTGAAAGAAGCAGTATTAGATTTGTTTCTAAATTCTTTTAAAGATGTCAGCGTGTAGCCCGAAGGATGTCAACTTCCCCAGCTGCTCTGAATTAGGCTGAACCTATTGGAAATGAAAGGTTCAGGGAGCAGAGATGGAATAGATTGAAGTAACAGCTTCAAGTGAATTGAAAGGGCAGGTTTACTGGCTAAACGTGATCTCTATGGGCCGAAAGATACCTAATGCATTGAAAGTGTCGGCCATTGTGGAGTCCTCCAAATAATTGCTTAAGGTTTTTAGCTTTGGAGTTGCTTTTCACTGTAGCCTTTTCAGGTATTGAAATCTCTTAGAGCTGCAAAAGGAAAATAAAACATTAAACATATAACATATAACATTCATGGTCCGTTTTGGTCAATTTCATGGCCAGAGCATTTTAGAAATAATAAATGTCATGATTTTAGCTATTTAAATTTGAAATTTCAGTGTCGTAATTGTAGGGATCCTGACACAAAAATGTGCTGTGGGTGCGGGGAGCTCATAAGGTAATTGTGTGTGTGTGTCGGGGGGGGGGGTTTGCAATATTGCTACCCTTGGTCCTGCGCTGCTTCTGGCGGCGGCGTTGCCTTCAGAGGTGGGCAGCTGGAGAGTGGCGGATGGGAGCCCAGCTCTGAAGGCAGAGACACCACCAGTAGCAGTGCAGAAGTTAGGATGGCCTGGTATGGTGTTGCCACCTTTACATCTGTGATGCTGCCTGCAGAGCTGGGTCCTCAGTCAGCAGCCACCACCCTCCAACCACCCAGCTCTCAAGCCAGCAGTGCAGAAGTAAAAGTGGCATGATATGGTATTGCCACACTTACTTCTGTGCTGGTGCTGGTGGGGTGCTGCCTTCAGCACTGGGCGCCTGGCCAGCAGCTGCTGCTCTCCGGTTGCCCAGCTCTGAAGGCAGCGCAGAAATAAGGGTGGCAGTACTGTGACACTCCTCCCTTCCCCCGGCAAATCCCTTTTGGGTCAGGACCCCCAATTTGAGAAATTCTATCTCGCTCATGAAATCTGTATAGAATAAAAGCACACACAAAAAACAGATTGCACAGTCCACGGTGCATTTTTCATTGCTGTGAATTTGGTAGGGCCCTACATATAACATTTACAGCATATGTGAAGTCATCACATTCTACTTTTTTTTGTATGTTAACAAACATACATTCATGGAGCCTATTTAAGGGCTTTCCATTGTTTGCTTTATGTAACACCCAGGGCTACATTTTCAAAGGCGCTCAGCCCCTATTTCAGGCACTAGAATAGGTGGCCATATTTTCAGAACGGCTTAGCACATTGGGATCTGCCAATGAGAGTCACGGTGGGAGCTGCTGAATGTTATTTTAAACACCCCTGTATTCAGACCCTACACCAGGATGGACAAACCTTTTGCCTGAGGACCACATCGGTGTGGGGAAATTGCTTACAGAGCGAGGACTATAGAGCTGGGGCAGGTGGTTAGGGTGTGGAGTGTGGGAGGGGATGCAGTGTACAGGAAGGGGCTCAGGGCAAAGGGTTGGGATTCGGGGGAGGGTGTGTGGTGTACAAGGGGGCTCAGGGCAGAGCGCTGCGGTGCAGGGGGGGCACAGGGTGCGGCAGGGGGCTCAGGGCAGGGGGTTGGGGTGTGGGGTGCAGGAGGTGTTTGGAGTCTGGGCTCTGGCCCAACGCTGCTTACCTGGAGTGGCTCTGGGGTGGCAGTGGGGCCAGGGCAGAGTCCCTGACTGCCCTGGCCTTGGCCTTGGCCTTGGCCCTGGCCCTGCTCCGCTCTGGGAAGCGGCCGACACCACATCCCTGCCAGCCCTGGGAGAGGGGGAGCAGAGGGCTCCACGTGCCTGTGATACCTCTCCCGAAGCTCCTATTGGCTGTGGTTCCCCGTTCCTGGCCAATGGGAGCTTTGGGGGAGGTATCCACAGGCAAGAACAGTGTGCGGAGCCTTCTGCTTCCCCTCCCACAAGCGTAGCAGGGACATGGTCCCAGCTGCTTCCCGGAGCAGAGCGGGGCCCGCAGCACCAGAGGGTGGAAAATCCGTGGGCTGGATCCAAAGCCCTGATGGGTCGGATCCGGCCCGCGGGCCATGATTTACCCATCTCTGCCCTACACACTACTGCAATAATATTTGTGCAAAATATGCCTTGTGAGGTATCATTTGATATTATTCACATTGTTCAATAATATCTCAGGGAAATATCTGTAACAAAGTTATATGTGAAATTAGAAAGTCTCTCTATGTAATGTTACTAGAGTATGTTTAAAACCAGACGGCCTAACTTAGGTAAAGGTGCTAAACAGGTTTGTCTTGGACAAAATTTGTGTTAGCAGTAAACAAAGCCATAGAGCTAAACCAGATGGGGGTTATCCTGAGACTGAACTTGGGAGACAAAATTAACATGCCTTTTGCACCCTAGAGAGATACAAGGGACTGAATCTTGCACCCTAGAGAGATACAGGAGACCTTCCTAACTTTTAGGAGAAAGACAATTCCTTGGGAATATAAGGACTAGAGAGAGACGCCGTCTTTATTTTTCACTTTAAGGGGATGAAGAAAGCATGTGATTTGATATCTGTAATGGATCCTGGCCAGGATGGCCAGTCCAAAGTTGGAAAGATTGTTTCTCTCACCAAGATTGTTTCTCTCACCCTCAATCTTGAACAAAACACTGTGTCTTGCTAAATTAATTTTAGACTTTTGGATGTGTGTTTTCACTTTTATTTGCTTGTAAGCATCTCTACCTTGATCTCTTTTCCTTGGTATCACTTAATCCATGCTCTTTAGTTAATAAACTTGTTTTGCTTTCATTATATTCATTAGTGCTGTGTAAGTTCAGCAAAGCTTCTAATGAGCTGACAAGTTGGAATGTTAAATTGTCTCTGCAGAAGCAGTGAATCTGATATTTTTTCTGGGAGGATGCAGTGAGGGGGACTGGTCCCTGCAGTGGATGGTTTGGCGGTGAATTTGAGGCCAGAAGGGTAATAAGCTTAGTCTGGTAGGAATAATTAAGATGGGCAAAGAAAGGATGAGGCTTGTGGGCTGCTGTGGTCAGAATTTTGACAGCCAAAAGACATACAGGGATAGAAGCAAATGTTGACTTAACCCCGTTCGTGGCCTAGGTGAGCCCCAAAATTGGGGTCACACTGAGTGCTGAACTTCTTTGAGACTCTGGCTCTTGTTGCAGGTGCTAAGTGCTTTAAAATCTGTCCCTGAGCATTTTTCATACAGCAATTGTACAGCTCCTAGCACAATGGGGCCTGTTTTCGGCTGGGAGAACATCTAGGCACTAATGTAATGCCAATAATATTGGTGTTCTGGCAAAAGGTACTAATGACTCTGAGCTTTTTTGAAAATCTGGCCCCAATTGACTTGACTAGGAATTACTTGCATTCTGCAGTGGGTGTGGGGAATAGATATAAGTTGATCCTATATACATTTTGTGTAGACAGTTCTTTGAAGGTAGAGAGTTGTGGCTCCTATCGTGATTTTCTTATTCTGTGTTTGTCCCTTTGGTTTGATCTTTCAGGAAAGGTAATGGGCTGTCAAGGGAACAAATCAAGCTTTAGAACCCACCTTTCAAGCCATATTTCAGATGCTGGAAATGTAGGAGACAAAAATCAGTAGGCAGTTTAGAAGGGCAGCATATGGCAAACTTATAAGCTGGTAAAATTGTGCTGCTGTTTCCAGTGGAAATAGCAGGCTTTTATTTTTCATGTAGATTTTCTGTGTTTTATTACGAAAAAGGCCCTGGGTCAGCTTTTGCTGACAGCTTAGGGCCTTGGTCTTGAAATTCAGAGCTACTTACAGATCAGGTCCCAGCTACATTAGAGTCCACGTTTCCATCTCTCAGCCACCAAGACAGCTGTGCTCTTCTGGGGCAATGTGAATTGTAAATGCGGATGGGAAGTGTTTGCCAAGACAGGGCTTTGGTGTAGAACAAATTTCCACCATAACCAGAATAATATTTACAACAACTGCTGCTCTCACTTTCCTCAAAATTCTTGACCCCAAGCATAGGCCTTAGAGGAGATGGAGACTTGATGATGTTTGCTTTGGGCCTCACAGTTGAACTGGGAGATGCTCTGATGGCATGATGGTGATGGATTCTAGTACAAAGCCTGAAAATGTATGTATGATGTCATTCTGGCCCCACAGAAGTCAATGAGAGTTTATATCATCTTAACTGGTATAGTTCAGCAGCACACAAACCAGATATGGGCTTTGTTCCTGATTTCCTTTGCAATTCCTTACACTTGAAACAGTGCATCCCTCATCCCTCTTGGTTAACTCATAAGGTCCAATTCTCTTGCCCTTACTCAGGCCCCCAAAATCATTAAAATAAATGGGAGTGTTTTGCTAACTCAAGGCCAGATTCTACCACCCTTACTCATGCTGAGCAGCACTTTACTTAACAGGAAAGCCCCACTAATGATATAGGATGGCATAAATGGGCTGAATGTTATCTTCCCATTCTAGGAATAGGAATTATTGTAGGATAACATGGTGTGGCCATTCTTGAGTTATTAATAGCCCCAAGGGTTAAAAAATTATTTGATACATCTGAAATGTTACAAGTCTTGTTGTTTAGCTTATGTATGGTTTTCGATTGTCTCCAGTGCCTCTATCCCCTCATAATTGTTGGCCTCAGTCCTGGTGTAAACCATAGCACAATGGGTCATTGATGCTGCAGATGTTTCCTTCCTTTGGAAAAGATGGAGCAATGCATTAACAACATGAATTCTATAAAGAATGGATGGGCTGGTGCATTAGCCATTAGTCTGTCGTCCCTTTGAAGTGAGGTGTTTTTTCAAGTCAATACAGAGGCTAATGAGCTATCATTGGGGGCTGTGCCAGCCAACCTCCCCCATCTACAGAACTTCCCTGATCAACCATGTGTATATACAATCAATACATGAAATATAGAGGGACTCATCCCTCAGACTCGATTTGTTGTCTCAGGTTTCATCTGCTCACTAGCAAACAGGATGCCTCTGATAGCTCAGCCTATTAGGTGAACTAATACTGGTTTGGATCTCTCTCAAACCACAGGGATTTGTTACTTTGGTTGAAAGCTATTAGCATCCTTTACAAGATAAATTTTGAGGCCTCAGCTTCTTTGTTAGAAATTCAGATAATCCGAATACTCATATTGATAGTCTTAATACCTGTATTGTCCTACTGTTTTGAAGGCATTGAAATTCCTTCTCAGGGCCCTTTTCCTCTCTTCACAAGTTGGTCTTTCAGGTACAGGATTTCAGAGAGGGGAAAATAAAACACTGTGGTGAATAAACAAAGTTGCCTCTGTTTGGAAAGCATAAAGTGGGACAAACATGAAGCATCACATCCAGCATCTTAACAAGAAATTTCACATAGTGAGAGGCACCAGATAGGAAATATCTCCCTTCATTTTAATACTAACACTGACATTTATAAGGCTATGGAATAATCCCCCAAGAGATGGAAACTGCATCACTTCAGTCATTTAAAACTGGAGTGGACAAGAATATACTCCAGGGAAAACAGATCTATGACGTCATGGGTATGCTGGCTCAGCCTTCCTCTTCTGTTATCCGTTAGCTAGACTGCAGGGAGTCCTCTGAAGCAGATACTCCGCAAAGGCTCCCTGAATCCTGAGCCTCCTGTCCACAGTAGAATCAAACCAGTTTGACTGTGTTCAGGGCTTTCAGTGACCATGGAGGGTTGGATCAGGATCTGCTCTGAGGATCAAGCAACTGACTGATATTAAATGGGAGTTCAGATACATTCTGGTCAACCCAGAATACAGATAGAGAAAAAAAATCTTGTGTGCAGTGCAGAGTCCACATCTGCTTTCTAAAAGGAGTCTTTGTCATTTTCATTCAGAGCTGGGTGGACACAAGATGTCCGGTTTTCTTAATAGGATGCCCCATTTCTGCATTTAAATGCACTCAGGTGAGTGTGGGCTCCCATGCTCCCCTTTTACATGCCAGAAAAGGTGATTAAATCAGCCACATTTGGAAACCGGTTTATGCTGAAGTTTTTAGAAATGTCTTTTTCTCATGCTTGGAAATCCACAGATTGCTCATTTTTTTTAAACATCCCCAGAGGATTCAGGCAGGTGAGGTTACTGTAAATTTTCACAGAGACGTTAGCTATTGAGATATGACTTAAAAGGTGGTGTGACAAAGCTCCAAGTTTGTACTTGTGGGTCCTGCGCTTCCTGGCAGATTTAGGGGCCTCAGAAACTCATCTAGGCCCCAGAGTGACCTCCCTTTCTCAGTATAATTGGCAAGAGTCACCGCCTAGTGAGTTACCTTCATCACAGGCCAGTATGGAAGGTGGAAAAAGCGGGGAGCCTGGGCCCACCCTCTACTCCGGACTCCAGCCCAGGAACCCTAATAGTATCAGCTAAGATGGCTGACCTTTTATCCACAAAACACACTACAATTCCCTGGGCTACTTCCCCACAGCAGTCCCTGCTTCTTCAAACTCCACTTCACCCTTACCTCAGGGTCTCCTTCCTTCTGGATGATATGTTGTCCAACACTCAGTCTCACCAACAGCACAACTTCCTCTCACAGCTCCTGACACCCAAAGCCCATCTGACTAACTGGAAGGTTTTTATCTGGTTTCAGCCAATCCCTGATTGGCTTCAGGTGTCCCAATCAGGCTAGCTGTTTCTACTCCTTTCTAGAAGGTTCTTAATTGGCCCCAGGTGTCTTGATTGGCCTGGAGTAGCCTTTGTTTGGCTATCCAGGGAACAGGGACCTGCACATCCTGAGACTAATATACCTGCCTTCCAGCACTCTTCTATATCCTTCTAGTCTGACTCCGTCACAGTGGGAATAATTCAATGTTTATTTCCCTTGTGGTTTTCCTTGGAGTATCTAGTAGCTAATGTATTAAAAGCCAGTTCTCCCTGGGAGACGGCTTGTCTAACAGGCTTGTTAACTAGCATGACAAAGCCCTTTGTTGTTGTTATTAATAATAATAATTATTATTATAATATTTTTAATTTTTGCATTCAGAAAATTGGAGAAACAGCAAATATTCAGAGAAGATTTCTTTAGCTACCTATTTTGGGAATATCACATTTCCACAGTGTCTATTCACACCTATGTGTCTATAGCAGTGTGTTTGTGCGATGCGGGGGAGGGTATCTTTTCTCCTTCAGATATACATCTGGGTATGCTGTTGTGGCTGTTTGCTCTGGGCTCATGCTTGGGTGTCAGACTCCTGACTTCATTGTTTTCATTAGATCGAGTTCATATTCCTGTATAACACAGGCCAGAGAAGTTCATCCAGTCATTGAGTCCAATAACTTGGGTTTGACTAGAGCATATCTTCCAGAAAGGAGTCCAGTCTTTGATTTGAAGACTTTAAGAGCTGGAGATGGATGGATGCTTTCTTTAACACACCTTTTGGTCAGATTATGATCTCGTACACCTCACCGGGCCTAATTCAACCATGGCATAATTACTCGCAGCTCTGTGGGCTTGAGTGGGATTAAACCTGCATATATAAGACCAGAATGTGGTCTGTGTACTGCAGTGGGTTTATACTGGTGTAAATGTCATAGCTGACCCTTGTATTGTTCACTAAGGGACAAATTCTGACCTCTTCTCCAGGACTGCAGAAAGGCCATGGGAGTGGTGCTGATGGAATAACATGAGTGGCAGCTTCTTGCACGGTAACCCCCTCGATGGGAGCGGGACAAGGATTTGCTAATCTGTAGCTCTTCCAGTTGCTCGCTCCTGTGTGTCGTGGGGAGGCAAGATACACTAATTAAGCTGAAGAAGTTTCAGCAGACTGGCTTTTACTGGGGGCAGCTCTTGTTTTGAAAGGTTAATTCTGGAAAAGTATAAAGCTGCTGAAGGATTTAAACTGACTGACTGGTCAGTACATTAGACCCAAGGGATCAATAATAACTTACACTGGAAAAGGTTACATCTCTCTGGTGCGGGAAAGAATCAGAAATGTTTCTGGAAGTTTGGCCTTGTTTATAAAGGATTCAGGCTCCTGGCTATTTTCTAGGGCTCACAATTAGAGGTGAGGGGAGCCAGCAGGGGGGCTGTACTATAGCAGGAGACCCCAGACCCATGTTTGAATAAGTTAAATTCTTACAACAGCTGCAATATGCACTTTCCACCATTTCATGCCTGGCGATTCTAGCTGGTGTGGGGAGGATGTGGAGCCACGATCTGGCCCTTTCAATATCTAATTCCTGTGGGAGACCTAGCAGGGAGCAGCACTTGTGTATGACCCCGTGGGGAAGAACAGTTCTTGTGCGACAGCACAAAGTAAAGGGAGATAAATGCTCTTTGTTCCTCCTCCTTCACCTGTACCAAACTGGCCTAAAATCAGGCATGCTTTTCTTTGATGCAAAAACATTTTATGGTTGTTGTTGAAGCTCTACAGGGGAACATTCTAAAGCAACCTTGAGCGCGAGGAGAGGGGTGTGTGCCAGACTCCTGACCGAGATGCCAGTATTCCAGAACCATCTTAGAGGATGTGATAGAAACTAACTTTTTCTTCAAGGATTGTTGGACCATCCTGTTGAGCTGCTCAGAGAATGATAACACTGTGTCAGAGAAGTCCATAGGAGGGTTACAAATACCTGTTGAACTGATCTCATTCTGTATGCATTTCTATTGGATTTCAGAGCAGCTTTTAATTTGTTTGTATTCAGTTCATGTTTGTCAGATTATCTTCACAACAGGTTTTCCACCCATGGCTATTTCTCTTGTGTTTTGTATGTACTGTACTCTCTCCTGGATATTATTAGTACAAGGATTATCTAGACCAGCAGTCTTCAAAGTTTTTCCTCCACGGCCCCTTTTTGCAGAGGAAAAAGTCGCATGGCCCCCGGGGGGTATGTCCGCCAAAATGCCACCGCAGAAAGCAGAAGCTTCCATGTTCCGCAGCGGCATTTTGGCAGGACAAAAATAGACTGCCAGGGAGTTCGGCGGTCTCCCAGGCGGGATTGGTGGCAGCGCTGGGGTCTTGTGCACCCCCAGGGATGGTCTCGCACACCCCTGAGGGTGTGCGCACCCCACTTTGAAGACCACTGATCTAGACCATCCCTGACAGGTGTTTGTTTGTCCAACCTGCTCTTAAAAATCTCCAGTGATGGAGATTCCTTAGGCAATTTATTCCAGTGCTTAACCACTCTGACAGTTAGGAAGTTTTTCCTAATGTCCAACCTAAAACGCCCTTGCTGCAATTTAAGACCATTGCTTCTTGTCCTATCATTAGAGGTTAAAGAGACCAATTTTTCTCCCTCTTCCTTGTAACAACTGTGACAGAGTCAGACCAGAAGGATATAGGAGAGTGCTGGAAGGCAGGTATATCAGCCTTAGGATGTGCA
This sequence comes from Dermatemys mawii, assembly GCA_007922305.1. Lineage (NCBI taxonomy): Eukaryota > Metazoa > Chordata > Testudines > Dermatemydidae > Dermatemys > Dermatemys mawii. Next base: position 12,883,835 of record ML677361.1, read on the forward strand.
GGTCCTTGTTCCCTGGATAGCCAAACAAAGGCTACTCCAGACCAATCAAGACACCTGGGGGCCAATTAAGAACCTTCTAGAAAGGAGTAGAAACAGCTAGCCTAATTGGGACACCTGAAGCCAATCAGGGACTGGCTGAATCCAGATAAAAACCTCCCAGTTAGTCAGGTGGGCTGTGGGTGTCAGGAGCTGTGGAAGGAAGTTATGCTGTTGGTGAGACTGAGTGTTGGACAACATATCATACTGAAGGAAGGAGGCCCTGAGGTAAGGGTGAAGTGGAGTTTGAAGAAGCAGGGACTGCTGTGGGGAAGTAGCCCAGGGAATTGTATTGTGTTTTGTGCCTAAAAGGTCAGCCATCTTAGCTGATACTTTTAGGGTCCCTGGGCTGGAGTCCGGAGTAGAGGGCGGGCCCGGGCTCCCCCCTTTTCCACCTTCCATACTGGCCTGTGATGAAGGTAACTCACTAGGTGGTGACTCTTGCCAATTATACTGAGAAAGGGAGGTCACTCTGAGGCCTAGATGAGTTTCTGAGGCCCCTAAATCTGCCAGGATGTGCAGGACCCACAAGTAGAGACTTGGAGCTTTGTCACACAACTTTTTATGTACTTGAAAAGTGTTATGACTTCTCTTCTCCAGATTAAACAAACCCAGTTTTTTCAATCTTTCCTCATAGGTCATGTTTTCTAGCCTTTAATCGTTTTTGTTGCTCTTCTCTGGACTTTTTCAAATTTGGACTTTCTCAAATCTATCCTGAAATGTGGCATCCAGAACTGGACACAATAATCAGCGCGGAGTAGAGCGGAAGAATTAGTTCTCATGTCTTGCTTTTAACGCTCTTGCTAATGCAGCCCAGAATAATGTTTGCTTTTTTTGCAACAGTTGTTTTCCCCACCTCGTTGAGTCATGAGCCTACTCTGTCCTTGGTCTTCCTTTTGCTTCTAGTATATTTCTAGGTTGTTTTCTTGCTACCTTTTATGTGTTGTTTAATCATGTTAGGCACTGTACAAACTTAGCAAAGAGATGGTCTTTGAAGAGCCTACAGTCTAAATATAGTATGGGGGTGATGGCTGGTGACGCTCAACTGTTTTCTTTGTTGGGTCTGTCCTGTGGTGGGTGACTTCTGAGTATCCTGGTATGGCAACTTCTACCTTTTAATGTTCTCTGTGTGTGTGTGTGTGTGTGTGTATAATATATATGATATAATATAATATCTTCCTACTGTCTGTTCCATTCTGTGCATCTGATGAAGTGGGCTGTAGCCTACGAAAGCTTATGCTTAAATAAATTTGTTAGTCTCAAAGGTGCCACAAGTACTCCTGTTCTTTTTAATCTAAGTATAAGAGAGACAAGAGATTGATACGGCAGACAGCTGGGACAGCATGATACGGCAGACAACTGGACAGCCAGTGGACACAGTACATCAGTTGCCTAACCATTGTCAAGATTTTTTCTACCCTTCTAAAACCAAAATTTTCTTAAACAGAAAAGGCAAAGCCTTCTGAGATTAGAAGTGGGAAGCAGAATGAAGTAACCGTGGTAGCTCCTCCAGTCCTTTTACAGAATCCTCCCACTACCTGTGTTTTCTAAACCCTTGAACATATTTGACAGGTCTTGACAAAAAAAAAGAGAATTTAAAATACAATGTCAGAAATTGTGGGTTTTAATAAAAGTCTATGAGACATTAAAATGCTGTTGGAACCTGCTGATTATTAATGCAGAAAAAAAGAAATTAATAAAAGGAAAAAAAGGGAGAAAATGAACAGAGTAGAATTAATACAATCTTGGCTGAAGTTTGTGGCTTTGACAAAAAAGATATCTCAGAGGAGCAACGGGATTCAGGCTTGATTAAACTGGGATTTCAGAAATTCTCTGCACTGAATGAAATAAAAAGGCATTCAGTCTAATTAGACACTATTGTGGAAAAGGGATGGATAGGTATTTCCAACCCTTTGATTATTTCTACAACTTTTAATCCACAAGAAGTCTTTATAAGCATTTTAAGAGATTTGTTTTTCTCCCCAGGGAATTTGGCCTGAAAATCTAATCTTTTGATAACATTGGTTAGGAAAACTAGGTGAGAGGAAACCATGAAATGCACAATTACATTGCACAAGCTTTCAGAAGGGCCACACTAATTTTGTTCCAGTGGAAAGTTCTTGTTTCTACTTTGGTGCAGCCCAAGATATTGCACACCTCTTATTTTACCTGTTCCTTCAAGAGCTAGTATGGCTTCTGACATTTTCTAGATTCTGCTACATGATACATCCTCATGATTGCTGCTTTTCTTGCTTCAACTCTGCCTTTCAATGGATAAGTTACACTCATTTGCTCCCTGAGTGACTGATCCACTGGCTGTTGAAGTCAGTGTGCATTACATGTTTGAGATAATGGGGACAGATTCTCTTCTCATTTACACTGGGTCCAACTCTTTTGGCCTTATTGGAATTACTCCTGATTTAAGCCAGTGTAAGTGAGCAGAGAATCAGGCCCCGTAACTTCAGTTCTGATTTCTAGACTATCTACCTACCTTAAGGCCCATTCATTGTTACTGTTAACTTTTAGGAAAGCTAGAGAAATCTGCTACTGTCCCATTATGCTAGAGTTACCTCTAACACCATACATGTAAGGAGATGTGGAGCTGTGTCTAATATGCTTCAAATTTTGCTTTTCATTTCATGACTTGATCATCCTGTGTTAAGGGGTAAGATGTTAGGACAAATTGCCATATGTAATGTAAATCGTCTTTTGAGTATTGTGCGGGTACCAATTTTAGAAACCCCTGCTAGTCTGTAAGGTAATTTCACAACATTTTGGAAAATCTCTAGGCCATTGGAAGTGATGAACAACTTTATTTAAGGTATAGGGTGAAGGGACCTTTCTCATACACCTTACCATTACTGGAGAAGAACAAAGACTAATATGAAAAAGTTTAAGGTATTGTGTGTTCTGGAAAACAACCTAATTAGTTTCAAGATACATTTATGAATGGGATTATATGGTAGAGTTACCTGCCATAGCAGGGGACAAGACTTGATGCCCCAAGAGATCCCTTCCGGTCCTATGTCCTAGGTTCCTTTGAATGGAACTAGTCATTAGCCTATTAGAACGAGTGGGTTGGGGCTGGTTCTGCTCCCATGATGGTGTAATATAATATAGCTGACTTCATCAGTTACTCCAGATTTATGCTGCTGTGAGTGAGAGGGGAACTGGGCCCAAAATTTCAAAATCAGCCCCACAACAAAGGAGTGTCATTCCCAAACAGATGGCTTAGCAGGTGGGCCTTTCACTTTCCAGAGTGATTTCTGATATCAAAGCCCTTTGGGCAGTGTGGTACAAATCTAAATATATGTTGCTCTTGGAAGGCTAAGAAGTTGCATGTATGATTTCACTGTCAAACTGCTATTAGTTTGGACAGCTTGGCTAATCAGTGGAAACATCATCCAAGGTGCTGTGCACATTTTAGTTAAAGTCTCCAGGGAAAGTTTCCTTTTATGGTCATTGCTTATGTAAACCAAATTCCTAGTGGCCTAATATGTCCTAAGAGTAAGCAACTGTAAGTCAATTCAGTGCTTTCCCTATCATAACCTCTTATGTGTAGCATTCTGAATTGAGGGGATATTATGATCTGCAGTATCCCTATTCCAGGGGCACAGTTCAGAACCCACCTACATGCATGCTTTTGCTGAGCTGAATTAATAATGTATGTGGTACTCAATCATTTGTATGATACATCAGACCTACAATACATTGAGTATGTATTGTAGGTCTGATGTTTTGAGAAATCTCAACATTCCCAGCTCCCACACCAATGACATGGAGGGGTTCAGACAGTGGAATCTGAGCTTCATTGTTTTGGGAATGGAGAGGAGAACTGTTTTAGGAATGGAGAACTGAGAATCAGGCCCAGTAACTTCAGTTCTGATTTCTAGACTATCTAACTACCTTAAGTGGAGGCACAGTAATATATCTCCAGCCTCCCGGATACACACTCTCTTACTACGTGACAAGTTTAAGATTAGCAGCCGTGTTAGTCTGTATCTGTAAATAAGACGAGGAAGACTTTGTAGCACCTTAGAGACTAACCAGTTTATTTCAGCATAAGCTTTCGTGGGCTATAGCCCACTTCATCGGATGCACAGAATGGAACAGAAGTAAGACGCATTTATACACACACAAAGCAAAAAAAAAAAATGTTGTACATTAGCATACCAATTCTAAGAGGCTGTTTAATTTGGATGGGCCATTATCAGCAGGAGAAAAAAGTAACTTTTGAAATGGATGGGTACATTTTGGTAACATCAGAATCAGCCACCCATAAGTGATTGTAATGGCTGCATTCACAGCTGTGATTTAATTTTCATTTAAGGTAAAATCACTGCATTCACCATATTAGTTCTGTTCTATCCAGTTTCTTATACTGTGCCCCTCCCCTAGGCAACCGAGTGCCTATTTCCTACATCATATCCATTGAACAAAAAAAAGGAAAAAAAACCCACCTTTTTTTGTAGTGAATAATCCATAGTAGAAGAAGGAGACATCTGCATCCCTGTATTAATAACAGCCCACCCACTGCCTTTAGTACTGATTCATTGTATGGTTTATGCTCAAGAATCCACTCTAGCAATTTATATAACGGAGAAAGCAACTGTTACTGAGAAGTGCACTGAATGATCAAATTTTATTGGTTCATAAAAACCTTGGAGGTTAATATCTTGGTTTTGTGAGACAGCTGTTTAATTTTGAGCCTAGGCAATTGGCTCTTTTATGTCCAAAAAGAAAAAAAATAGATGTTTTGGATTACATTTTACTGTGTAATTGTATATGACAGATGTATTAAATTAGCCTTTCTCAAAGCTTTTGGAGTTCTGCCTCTCTGAACTGTAAATCTTACTTGACGTTCTCATTTGCAGGTGGTATGAGACCATTTCATAAATATTTCACGTACTTCAAATAGGACAAAACAGTTCAAGAATTAATGTGATACCATTTACTATAAGATGGACAAGGGGTAAAATCAACTATTATATTTCAAGTTAAAATGTAAATGAAGGGATGAGAACCACTTATTAAATACATTTCTGCATATGTTTTACATTTTCCTAAATCCCAAAATTGAATATTGCCTAGGTTTAATGTTCTAGTCTGTGTAACAATCTGCTTTTATCCCCAGAGTACCCTAGAGAATTCCAGGAGCATTTAATGAACCAGGCACTTATAAAGTCTTATTAACATTGTACTAATTGTCATTTAGCTCTATTGTCATAATTCTCCACTGATTAGATGGGATCTGCCTTTATGAAGGAGTGGTTGGGTTGGCTGATAGCACTCATGAGGTGTGTATATCATCTAACTTTGAAGAGTCCTGGCTACATTTTGCCATTGGTTACACTGATGTAAAAGCAGAGTAACAGGTGGTCTTTCTGTGGATTTTCCCCACTGGATCTAAGAACCAAATTTGTTCCCTTCATTTAAACAGGAGGAAAACCATTCTAGTTAGAGACAAATCAGCTTTCGCAGCACATTTTCTGTATTACTCAATCCCTCTTTTTATTTCTTATTGTGCAGAGTATTTGCAGGGTCTTCTCTTTAAGTGCAGCATCTCTTCCAGCTGCTCACTCTAAAAGTGATGACAAAATAGCTTTTTCATTAGAATACCCAATTTTATGATCTCGATTTCTCTCTCTGTACGTGCACACACGTGCACAAAGTGAATCTTCCCATGTAAACCACGGAGGGTTTTCTCCCCTGTATTTATTGTGTCTAAGAATGTCTTGGTCAGAATTGTATTAATTATTCCACAGAAAATCAGATATTTTTACAATGAGTATTCTGTGAAATTTGTAAATATACGCAGGAGCGGATTTACCATGAAACAAACCATTCAGTGGCACAGGCCCCCCAATGACAGGGCCCCCCAGAATGAAGGACAAATATCTGACAACCTGCCCCTGAGTCCTGGCTGGCACAGCAGGGCTCAGGCAGGCAGGCAGCAGCAATTTAAATGGGCCTGGTGCTCCTGGCTGCCACTGCTGCTACAACGGCAGCTGCTGGACTCCCAAACCCTTTCAGATCTCCGCTGGAGCCCCAGTGGTATGAGCCAGGCAGCATGGAAGGGAGCCCCCAACCCGACCCATTCTGCCAGAGGCCCTGCCCTTTTGGGGGGCCCAGTTCCGGGCCCCATACCAGTAATAGTTTAATATTACTTTCACCCCTGTTTGCAGGTGACCTTTTGAGCCTCATGGTTTTGTTTAGGCCATTACATTGGGTTGAAGTGAAAATGGTTATGTCACAAACAGAACTAGTGTGACTTCCAAAGGCAACAGGAACTGAAAACAGAAACAAATCTTGATTTCATACAGATGTCTCTAAGGAGGCGATAAATAGAGGAAACATCAGAACTGTGAGCAAACTTGTCTATATAGAATTCTTTCCATATGGTATCATCCAGGACTTTTTTACAGGATGGATTCTGGAGCACTGGATACTGGTCTTGACTAATGACTGTTAAAGTCAATAGAAAGTCTCTGGTTAAATTCACAGGATGTTGAATTGGGTCCACTCGACTTAACCTTGCTCAAAGCAGGATCAGTATAAGTTTTCTTTCAGTAATGTCAAAGTGTATCATTTTTATTAGGTAAAAACATTTTTTTCAACTTTGTTTTGATTATTTAATTTAGACTTTTGTATTATACACAATATTAACATTATAATTATATTTATATATTGTATTAAATATAAAATTGTGTATATATAATGAATATTATGTTTCTATATTATTGAAATGGTGTTTTTATTTTACCAAAACTAAACAATTTAACATTTATTTGAACAAAATATTTTGGTGATTCTGAATCAAAATTTTTCAGAATTTTGTTTCATGGGAATTTTATACATTTTTGATTTTTTTTTGTTCTGATTTAAAATGAAACAAATTTTGAACTGTCTGTGGTTTCCACAGAATAGAAATTTCAGTTTCCAGGCAGCTCTAGAAATTATATACAGTGTTTGTTGTCCATACATATCCGTAAGAGTATACTGGAAGAAATTCCATCCTTACTCACCTAAGTTATCCTTGCTCCCATGACAAGTGCTATTGAGAACACTGGGCAAAAGGGCTGACTCTTTCATTTCTTACTTCAGTGCACTTTGAGACACCCTTGAACTTGACAAGTTATTGTGTATGTGAGTTAATATTGGGCATAGCTAATGTAAGTTTTTCTGTTGCTCACCAGACTATACTTCAAGCAAATTCTACTGTGTTCTAAGCTTGGAATAGATTTTTCTTTCATGGGGTTTCTTTTTCCTTTAGAAAACAAAATCAATCAGGACAGATTTATTAATGGTTCCTCTAATTAGTTTGTTAATGGCTATAGCTACAAGGTAATTTTGCTTGGCTGCTTAAGTCTTTGAGTTTGCTCTAGATTTAAGTGTAATAATTGTTGGTCTCTAGACACAGTATTTTAGAAAATGACACATATAGATCCATTGCTAACAAAGGAAGCTTCTGAGGACAGTAATTCATCTCTAACATTTTAGGAGGGCATTTTTCTTTCTTATGATTTATTACTCTTAATGGGAGTCACATGTGCATAGGGAGGAGAAAGCAGCTATTAACCTATATAGCAAATTGTAAATTACGTTAATGCCTTTATATGAGAAACCTGAATGGGCTGTGATGGAATCCAGTTCCAGCGCCAGCAGGAGAAGGTACAGTAGTACTGAATCCTTTGCATTCTCTCCCCATTTTTGTCAGCAATTGTCTGAGGTGAGCTGTGAATGTAAGGGCATCAAATGCACCGAGAGTAAGCAGCCTGACCTTGTAGATAGTGACCTAGGCTACTATGCATAAGAACTGAATTCATTCCTTTGCTCCCCAAGCTGGGAGCATTTTCTAGAGGAAGGCAGGAAAAATGAGTGATGTTGAGGGAGCCTCATCCAGTGGTCAGATGAAGAGAAGTTCAGGTGCTGATGTAAACGTCTAAAATTAAGAGGGGTCATTTGTGGAGGAGGCATAGAAAAATGGGAGATGAGAAGACTGCCAAAGGGGATGCACTCTGCTTCTACTGCTGCATTGGTCCACCGAAGGAATCTACAGAAGATGCATAGCATAAGAAGGGCACTATGTTCATTTAGATCAGGTATAATTGTTTCCAAGATCAGATTCTTGAAAGCCCAGACAGAAATATTTGATTTCTTTGTCACACGCAGGATGGAGGAGATATGTAGAAGTGAGGTGTTTAACTTACCTTGGTAGGTGAATTGCAGATACTAGAAAGGAGGAACAGCAGATTCAGACCTGGAAATGACCCAGTGAAATTCTATTATTGTTATTTATTACTTTCTCTTAATGGTTATTATTCAAAATAAATATCTAGGCTCTCCCAATCTGTTTGAAGCAATGGTGAAATGTCCAGAATATACACTAACTTTTCAATTATACCTTTGTCTTTGAGTCCACTTGAGAGAATACGACACCCACTATCCTCATCCCTTTATACTTTGTAGCCTGGAGGTTATTGGTTAAGTCCCATTTGCTGTGCAGTTCCTGGCTGTCCGTATTCATAGAATGTTCTAAGTCAATGGTTTTACAGGAACAACTCCTTAGTTGGTATCTGAGACAGAGAGCTAGGAAGCTGAATACTCATATAGGAACTGTCTTCTCCAGCAAAAACCCACAGGTGAATTTGAGTAATCTGAGAAGTGCCATATTAATGCAACGTTGGGGCTTTGGAGTTTGAAGTTAGTTTGATTAAAAGAAAACATTGTGCTTAATAAGCCTAATCAGGTATTTCTGCTTTAGGGCTAACACCTATTTTGTCAGTTATTTCCAGTCCTTTCCCCCTTCCCATTTTTTCTTTTTATATTTATGTGCCCAAAGAGTCTGGGTTTTGAGAGCTTGTTAGTGATACCTGTTAATAACTGGAGATTTGAATTGATTTGTGGATTTAGTTGGATGCATGAGACCAGCTAGGGGCCATTGTTAAAAACCAATAAAGCCATAGCGGCCTAGTGTCACAGAGCAGAGGTGACCATCCCTGTTAAACACATGGGCCAGCCAGTTGGCTCTCAGATGCCGCTCTGTCACAGCTGCTCTGCTCTCTCAGTGCCTGGAGCCTCTGGCTCTCCACTTGTGTTTATTCCACACTCCCTTTTGGGCAGGGAGAGAGTTAAACAATTCATTATATTTGCTTTTTCTTTAGGGCCTGTCTCCTGCCTCTGGTGCTCTTTACTCATGGCAGTAGTAGCAGGAGCACATGGAAGCAGGGGACTGCACTCCCTCCCTTAGCGGCTACACGTTGACTTCAGCTGCTGTGCTGAGAAAATTGCAGCTCCACTGCTAAGTACCATACTATAACCTCATTAGACAAAACACCTTTAGGCAGTGCTCTGCATTGCCATGGCAGGAGACTTTAGCTTGGCACGGACTGTGAGCCCAAGGTGTAGCTAGTTAGCTGAAATTCATACACACACAAGCCAGTCTCTTGCTACCCTGTTTCTCCTGTCCCTAGCTTCTCCATAATTTAGCTCTCTGCCTTCCCAAACTGCTCACAAAATAGCATCGAAACACTCTTTCCCTCCCCTCCCCCCCACCCCACTCCTGGCGGCATTATTTTATTTCCATATTGTGGCCAGTATGGGTGCTTCCACACAGCCACCCACCCATCTCTTGCTGTGGTAGAGGTACTGCACTGAAATTCCTAAGTCCTGTCCCAGAATTCCCTGCGGTATGAAGGGCCGGTGCTGACTGAATACCATGGGATTTGGAAGAACTATGATCAAATCATAATAGTTACGCTCCAGGGTCCCCCGCTTGGCTCTGCTTTTCCTTGCTTTAGTAACCAGGATTTTGCTCGTAGCTTTCCAAGGCAGGCATGCCTTTCCTTGGCACATGGTTAAAACACAGCTAGATAGAGAGATTGTGTTAAAATAACAGGCCTATGAGGAACAAAGCTCTTGCCTTTGTGCTTTAGGAAACAGCGCTGCTCTGCTCCCAAGAGAATGAAAAATGGCCTTTTGTGCTATATACCTGCTTCTGTTATACTTAGCATCTGGTGGGAAGGAATGCTTTGCTCTACTTGTTCCTGTCCGAAAATATGGTGGTGCTCTGTTAGAGACCAGTGCAAGTGACGTTCGACTTTGGGGGTGAAGATGGGGGATGCAAATGTGTGTCTTTGTATATGGGGAGAATGTTTGGGAATGAAGGAGTCTAAATTTGACGTGGACAAAAAGTTTTGGCTGAAAACGCAGATTTGGGTCGATCAAAATGTTTCCTGAATTGACGTGAATTTTGCCTAATTGTTTTGATCAAAAAAACCCATAGAAACAAATTTTAAAAAATCAATTTTTTTAACTCTAAATGACTTTTTGGCTCAAAATTTTATTCAAAATCAATAAAAGTTTAAAAACCCCTTGAAATCAAAACAAATTTTTTTTACCTGAAACAAACTTATTTTTGACTTTTCAGTGCACCAAAAATTAAAAAACAAATGGTTTCAGATCGACCCAAAAGATTTTTTTTTCAGCATTGCCACAAACCAAGAAAAACCAGTTATTTCCGCAGCTGTAATTTCAATGTGTGTGAGGGGACAAGGAAGAACCCCTCATCAAATGCAGGTGGCTAGTCTCTTGTAAATTCGCTCATGGGAGTCTACACTACCTTTTCACAGAGGTAGGAGATGGAGGACCAGGTAAGTCATCTAGTCCATGCCCACTGCCAGTGCAGGAGTTTTTCCTACAATACATTGTCTATTCATGTGTCCAACAGGCTTTTAATTGTCTTATGTCATGGACCCTCCCTAGTAAAATTTGATTCTGGGTATGTCTATACTGCAGTCAGGGGGTGTGATTACGGTTTGCAGATTACAGATTACAGATTGCAGCAGCCTCATTGCTCCCATGCTTGGGCTAGCTAGATTAACTTGGATTTGTCTACTATATTGTAGTTACATGCCATGATTGCAGTATAGACATACCTTCAGATGCAGAGACAAGAGAGAGAGAGAAATCCAATGGGTTCATCTTTTACTTAGAGTATGTCTGAGTCTCATTCTCTCCATATAAATAGTTTAGTCCAACTCAGAAGCTGAGCTGTGAAGCTCGGTACTTTGATTAATTGACAACACAGCTTTTCTCTTTACAGGATTAGCATAATCATTACAGTCTAAGGATGTGTTTTCACTCACAGTGTCCTTCTGTGGCGGTCAAGGAATTAATTACACCCAGTTAGAAGACAATTCTTTGCAAAGAATTCTATAAATTTGGTTATTAATGGAGCTCTTTCCTGATGACGCTGCACTAGAGCTTGTTTAAGCAGCTGGCGTAAATCTACTGGTCAGTGATTTACATCCCCGGGTGGATGTTGGAAGGACTGTGTCTCTAATTCGCACACTGATTATTACTTGTATTTTATCTGGAGGAGGGGATGGAAGACAAAAAAAGAACCAAACTCTAATTTTTTATATGACATTGGAAATCTATTGTCTTAGGGTCTGCTTGCCACTGACTCTAATGGGAGCAGGACTGGGCTGCGAAAGAATAAGCAGAAAGTTCCACAAGCCAAACAAAATCGTTAATTGAAAACGTTGCATGGTGGAGTTTTGAGTGTGTTTCTGAAGTATACTGCAGGAGATAGAGTCCAAAGGTCTGGGAATGAGATAGAACCCCTACAGGGGAAAAAATTGAGACCTGATAGCCATTCACAGTGCTTGGCCCCTATTTCGATCTTACTTTTCACCTTACCTGGAGCAGAATATTGTATAATTTAAGCAAAGATTTGCATAACCATGTTTCTCCAAAAGAAAAGCACCATTAAAGGCAGTGGCAAGCCAGATCATAAAAGAAGCTGGTGAATATCATAGATTTCAAATCACTTACAAGGCAATTTTAATGCTGCACATCTCTATATAGCTCAGTGGGTACAAAATTATTTGAGCTACCAAGAAAGACATGAGTTTGTCAAAACCTTTGTTCTTGTCTGAAAGGAATATTGTGCTTCCGAAAACCCAGACTACAAGATTCACATGCTCAGCAGAAAATTTCGGAGTCTGATGACCACTTATGTTCTGTAATGACTTAGACAAAAAAACTACAACTGTGCAAAATTCACCATTTTTGTTTCATGGAAGTCTGCATTGAAATTGTTTACCATTCCATTGTGTGAGTATTTTTTGGAGGGAAAACGTCTAATTTCCATGTTGAAAATATTTTCAGTGATAGTCTGTCTTTATTGAGAAATAGCACAAATTCTCTTCATCTGTTCTCCCCATGTTATGCAAAAATAAGCTTCCATAAGGGGAATAATTGTTTAAATTTTTTTTTGCAGACATCATCCCACTCCTTTCCAAAGCTGTCAAGAAACGCAAGAAATCCCTGTATCTGAGTTTTGTGTTTTGTTTCAAGTATTTCACACACCTCCATTGGAACATGAAAAGTCAAACCCGAGTAAATCATCCTTCTTGTTAAATGGAACCTTATAACTAAGAGTTATAAAGTTCTCCTGATCTGTATTCAGCCTGCAATGGGAATTGCACCTGAGTGCAGCATAAGGGCCTGATTCTGACATCTTTATGTGGAATAGCAGCTTATTTCGTGTGTGGTCCTGTTGACTTTAGTTGCTGAAGGGGGCAAGGTGCTATTTTTTCGTGAAGAGTATCATAACAGGGCCTCACGTGATTCCAGGTTGTGGGAGATGTTCTGGAATTTACTGATGGTTGCCCTGGGTTCACTTTTTCCAGGTGACTTAAAGTAGCAATCCAGCATATGGCATTTGTGAAAAAAGGAAGGGATTCTGATACTGTGGTTGGGAGTATGTTCCTTGAAGGACATACTCTGGTGTTGTGCTGAGAGATGAGGGAAATCCCGCTCCTTCCCCTCCCCTCCCCCCGACCTGTAGCACAATTGTAGAATGGATCCCAAACACAACCCTGTTTAAAACTTGACTTTCTTTAACCACCCTCCATTTTATTTATTTTGGGCTTGAACCTGCATGGGTACAGATCCAGAGCGTTGTGTGCAAGATAAAAAGTGTGTGGGACAGAGGAGGGAATGGAGAGCACCGGGTTTGAACTAAGCTAAGGCAGGGATATTTGCTCACTATGTGTTCACATCTTGGTTGGGGCGTCTAGGCATTTCCTTAATAGAAATACTAATAACAATGGGAAGAAGTCATCCCAAAGAGAAGATTAGGGGTGTGTTTTAACCCATGGCTACCCAGATAGGCCCATTCTGTGCCCCTGCAGTCCTTTACAAATGAAGGATCATGCCTGAGATTTACTATCTACCACTCAGTGAGGAGGAATTTATCTAGCTATTAAACTCCCTTGACTCCACATGTAGCCTTAATTCCCATTTGCACTGGAGAGAAACAACCTTGTGCACCATGTGAGATCTTGCAGGACGAAAGACATTTAAAAGGGAAGTTGGAAAGTGTCTCTCTTTGGTAAGAGAGAACATAGGGATACCAACTCTCACTGAAGCTATTGTGGGAGATTTTTTTTCCCCCAACATGACATAATGTCATTTTCTTAAAATATACTCTTAAAATCTTCTGGATTGCTTTCAATAGTCACCAGGAGATGGATGCCAATTCCGGGAGACTACTGGACAATCCTGGAGGTTTGGCAACCCTAGGAGAATATTTTGAATCTGCACTCCATCTCCAGACCCTCGTATACTGGAAAAGGTACCACAGAAAACGTCACAGTTTATAAACACCCCTATGCCGGCTTTGTTTTCTTGCCACCATGATTTTCCTTTGCGTTTCATTTTCATGCAATCATTTTCACTGCAGTGAAGTAATGTAGTTATTAATGTTCATGCTCCAAACCTGTGTGAGCAGAAGCTTTCATTTGCACAGTCTGGTTTAAGGGCACACTTCATTTCACTTAGAATAAATTATCATACATTTATCATTAGTTAGCAAGTTATTAACATTAATATAAACAAATGCGTGGCACATTTCTGTGAGATTACCTTTTTAATCACTTAGTCGATGTAGGAAAGCAGCTTTTCCATATCTTATTTTTTTATGGATGTGCTTTCTCAATTTGTGTATACATTTGAAAGAAAAAAACCCACTAACTTAGCAATGATTATACATCTCTTGGCTGCAAATCTAGTTTAATTGAAGCTATGGGGCTAAAAAACAAACAAACAAAAACTTGCATAATCTGTTAAGGAGGCAGCATTTCTTTAGCCAACTTTTTGCAAGTAGTTAAGACTTGTGCTGATTGTTCCTGTCAGTGCTGGTGCTAGGCATAAGCAGACTAAGCAATTGCTTAGGGTCCCAAAAAGCTATTCACTTTTTATTTTGTGTCATGGGTGGGGCCCAAAATATTCTTGCTTAGGGCCCCCAATGGGTGAGCACAACCTCTGCTTCCTGAAGTGTGTCTCATAGGGTTGCCAACTTTCTCATTTCACAGAACTGAATACCCTAACCCCACCCCTTCCCTGAGGTCCTGCCCCCACTCACTACATTCTCCCATCCTCTGTGGCTCGCTCTCCCGCACCTTCACTGGGCTGGGTTAGAGGCTTGGGGTATAGGAAGAGGTGAGGGCTCTGGCTGCGAGTGCAGAATCTGGGCTGGGGCTGGGGATGAGAGGTTTCAGGTGCAGGAGAGGGCTTTTGGTTTGAAAGGGCTCAGCGTTGGGGCAGGGAGCTGGAGTGGGAGGGGGGTACAGGCTCTGGCCTTGGGGTGTGGGCTCTGGGCTGGGGCCAGAGATGAGGGGTTTGAGGTGTGGGAAGGGGCTCTGGGTTGGGGTGGGGGGTGGGAGTTGGGGCACGGACTTATCTCGGGCAGCTCCTGGTCAGCAGCTCAGCCGGACTAAGGCAGGCTGCCTGCCTGTCCTGACACTGCATTTTATGTGCCTGGAAGTTGCCAGCCGGTCCGGAGCTAGTATGCCGAGGGGAGAGGCAGGAGACTCCACGCCCTCATCTTGCCCACAGGCACTGTTCCCTCCCCCCAGCTTTCATCGGCCATGAACCAGCCAATGGAAGTGCGGAGCCAGTGCTCAGGGCGGAGGCAGCACACAGAGCCCCGTGGCCCCACTGTCTAGGAGCCAGACCTCCTGACCTTTTCTGGGGTGCAGTGTGGTGCCAACTAGGACAGGTAGGGACTAGCCTGCCTTAGTGCTGCAACACTGCTGACTGGACTTTAGCGGCCCGGTCGGCGGTGCTGACTGGCGCCGCCAGGGTCCCCTTTCGACCAGGTGTTCGTCAAAAACCAGACACCTGGTCACCCTTGTGTCTCAAGGCTAGGTTTAAAGGCACGGCCAATGAAGTTTACTTTTGCATGCTGCTTGTGGGCTTTAATGAGACATATGTCAAAAAAGCTGGTAGTGTGGCCCTGCCCAGAGCACAAAACAACAACAACAAAAGGTCACTGATCAGGTGATTAACCAGGGTGTAATTTGTGCTTGAGTGTACTGAAGAGCGTGTGCCATCATAAACCAGGCAGTCTGAAAAGGAGTGTCTGGCTGACTAATGGGTACCCAGTATTGCTTCACCCAGTCAGCAGTCAACAGCTTCATTTGGGCCTGCTTGTGTATCCTTCATCCGTGCTTGTGAATAACTAATAGTCCCTTTGACAGCAACAGGACCATGCATAGACATTTGAGGGTTTCACAGGCCAGCCCCTAACTTTTCTAACTTTAAGGGTATTTTCACAGCATTCCAACAATGTTAGAGTACATCAAGCCAAAACTGGGGATAAACAATTTGTCCTTTTGACACCTACTTCTCTTCAAGTTAGGAGACTAGCAGTGTAAAACTCTGTTAATCCCAGCTGCTTCCCATCTCCTGAGACTAGAATTGCTGAGACAGAGATAATGGATGAGTTCAGCTTTACTATCTGTGATTAAAATAGAAATGTGCAATATTTGTGCAGTGGCTGTATTTTGCTTTTAAATCTCTGTCTGAAAAAGCCATTTTTCTCCGTAATGAGGCACAGTTTAAAGAGTTCTCTTCTTCATGGTAAAAGCATTCCTGTTCCTGGGATATTTCTTATGCTAATTCTAAAGGATTGCAGCAACTTGTCTTATCTCCCTTAATGTGTGTTCCAATACAGTTACCATTAAGTAAGCCTTGTCTTTGTAGGCTTACTGTTAAATCAGTGGGTGTCATTCTGCTTTTCACGATCATAAGACTTACTGTAAAAATGCAATCAAAGTGGAAATTGCGATAAGATGGCTGATGTTAGTATGGCAGCGGGGCTAGGAGGCTGCTCCTTGCCCCTGCTCTTGGGGCACCGATGGCCCTGCTAGTGGCCCAGGAAGGTGGTAAAGGAGGGAAGCAGTGGAGGGGTCTGGGTTTGCTCCTCATTCTGAGCCTCAGTCCCTCTCAACGCATGTGGGTTCTTACGCTCTTCCCCCTTGGGTGAGGTACCTTCGGTCCTTAGATGCTGGGGAAGGGAGTCTCCATCCAGGGCTGGTGTAACCACAAGGTGAACTAGGCAGCTGGCTAGGGTGCCAAGATTTGGAGGTGCCAAAAAGTGGTGCCCAAACTTTTTTTTACACTATTGCTGGAAAACGAGTTAATAAAGAAAAGAGAAATGTCATTGAATGTGTATTTTAACTTGTCGTTCTCTCATACATTACAGCTATAGCTTACGCCAGCTCTGCGTTGCGTGCACAAGCATACTGCTTCACTACAGTACAAAGTGGCAATGACATCATTTTTCTCGTCGCGCGCAGCTGTTACCCATTCTGACAGGCTGGTTATAATGCTAAGCTTACTAGTTTTCGGAGGTTGTCGACTGAGGCTAACTATTTTTGTTGAGTTGTTTCAAATCTAAGACTCTGGCAAGTACTGCTGCATCATTTCGCTAATACTTTGTGTGAATTGTGTGTGCATGTTAAGTGTTTGAGTGTATATGTT
The DNA here is from genome assembly GCA_007922305.1 of Dermatemys mawii. Lineage (NCBI taxonomy): Eukaryota > Metazoa > Chordata > Testudines > Dermatemydidae > Dermatemys > Dermatemys mawii. The sequence goes on from ML677361.1 coordinate 12,900,707, forward strand.
TATGTGCAAATATGTATGTGTAGGTTGTTGAAATTTGTCATATTGCTATTGTTGGTTGTTGTTGTTTGGTGGAATATCCGCCATTCTAATTTTATTAATAATAATAAGTCGATATTCTAAAGGTAGAATAAAATGTCGTAGATTTTGATATGAAAGAATGAAGGAAGGAAGCATACATGACTAAAAAGGGTCTATTTTTGAAAGTATTTTGAAAGTTTATAATAAGCAATGCTCCAGGGGGAGGGGAAGGAGAAGGGGGGCGCAAGGTGGAAGTTTTGTCTAGGGTGCAAAATATCCTTGCACTGGCCCTGTCTCCGTCCCCTACTGTGGCAGGATCCCCCCTACTTCAGTTCTCTGCTCTTTCAAGTCTCGCAGCACCCCTCCACATTCCAGTCCTCTCTCCTTCCTGTCTGCCTGATGTAGGGGGGGTTTCAGGTTCCTAATAGGGCCTTAATTGACTGCAGGTGCTCCAATTAACCTGTAGCCACCCTTCCTAGTCTACAGGGAACCACATCTTAATTAGCCTAGGGCTTATATATTTCCCCTCAAGCACTCTACACTGTCTCCTGGCCCTCCTGTATCACAAAATAAATATAAAAATGATACTAATTAATGGCTGTTTGCCAATTAATTGCCGGTAGTTGTCCTGAAGACTATGGCAAAAGTTTTTTCTTCTAGCGTGGTGAACCCGAAACAAGAGCGGGGACAATTCTGGCTGTCCAATAGCAGTCTGATTGACTTCTGGCAAGGAGTGGTGATAATTTCAGATGAAACTTGAACTCCATCTTAAACCTCTGCCCCGTGCCAAACTATTTTCAGAGCCTAAATACCTTGCTGCATGATGTCAGCAGTTTGAGGGGGAAGAGTAGAAATACAGGAATTTGCCTGTCTGAAATAAGAAGGTATATGTGAAGTTTTTTGCTTGACGTGTCAACTGATGACCAAGGCTGATAAAGCATTTTAAGTTCATCTCGAGATTTACCATGTAATAAGCTTGCAAGTCTCCACTGTGGGCCATGGTCATCACTGTAGTATCTGATGTCATCCCTGCTGCAGCCTTAGATTGGAGTAGGTTTAAGGAGCTTGACTCTCTGCTGAGGTAGCTCCATAGACTTCAGTGAATTTACATCAATAAGAACTTGGTCCAGAGAACGTCAGGATAAGACATTAAACACACCAAGGGTGCTGGAGCCATGCAGGATCAAAAGGGTGAGATCTTGTAAGCTCTTCTAGCCTGTTTAAGGCCATTGTGTGAATTTGTTCTTCTTCTGGCTGTCTGCATAATGGTTTAATTTCATCCCATATGAACTGTGTGTGTGTGCACGAGTTACAGAGGCAGGTTTTTGTTTGTGGTGCTGCTGCCATTCAGAATATGGGTGCAAATGAAGGCTGGTTTTGCAGCATGTATGCACTCTACTTTGTGGGTAAACTGACTCCACTCTTCAGTTTTCCAGAATTTTGCCTATATCATATATAGTCAACTTTATTTTACCAGCAGCTATTAAACTGTTTTTAAAGCATTTAAAAACCAGAGGCTCTGATGTCTTCCTCTTTTTTGCATTTGTTGGTTTTTTTTATTTTATTTTGGATCAATACGTCTTTCGGGTCTGGATTTCTGGAGTACAACGCATATGAAAAATGTTTACTTTTATGCCTGTAATGATACTGAACTGTCGGTTTTTTGCTCGTCTGTAGCTGCTCCGTCAGACAGATGAAGTTAATTTGGTTGTGTCTTGCTGGGCAGCATTAAATGGTGCCTTGAAATTAAAGAAATGGATGTGAGACACTTTACAGGTATAGCAACTCAAATGGAGAGTGAAATGGGAAACAGGGATGCCAGAGATTAACTTTTTTAAAATTGGTACCTGAATACCGGAGTGTTTTGGCTGGGTTTGAAATTCCTTCAAGAGATTGGCTAAGGCAAAATGGCTAAAAGATAGGCCTGAAAGTATAAAGTAAAATATAACTATTTTTGCACTTTGGAAAACCTAGGAACCAGGAGTTGCATCAACTAGGCTAACCCCAAAGATAAGAGGGGAGGACATTTTCTAGTGGTTAAAGCAAGTTCTTTGGAATCAAGGAGCAGATTCTCAGTTAGTGTAGACTGTCATAGCTTATTGATGTCAATTGACAGTTTTCACCAGCTGAGGATCTGCTCTCAGGACTCCTGGGTGCTATACTTGTTGCTGACACTGATTTGTTGTATAGCATAGGCAAATCACTTAGCCGTTCTGCCTCAGATAACACAGCCATAAAATAGTTAGAATACTTACATACCTCAAAGGGCTAACAGACTACTTAAAAAGTACTCTGGTATTCTTTAACGTAAGACACAAGATAGGATTATATTAACCAAACAAAGCTGAACATTATTTGGTTTCCCAGCTTGCCAAGGGCTGTGAGTTACTCACACCCATATTCCTGATCCAGCCAAGGTGAGGAAGGTAAGTAGGATTTGGGGCTAAATGTTATTTTACTTCTTGAACTGTTTTATGGGCAGGCTTCCCAAAGGTTTGCAACTACTGAGTTTCCCAAACCTGAATTAGTGATTTGTCTCCTTTCGTGGAGTATTGACCATGTGGTACTGTACTTTCTTCCCTCATTGCCGAACGATGGAATGAACTCCAAAACATGTTTGCTTCCCTATGGCATAGATAATTATGTAGATTTAATGCATAATTCAAATTTATTCCTTTGCAATCTAACATTAATTAATGTCCACTCATGGTGGACTTGATGGGTGTGTGTATATAATCTATTAATGAGATCCGATCTGATATACTATATAGAGAAGAATCATGAGGGAATATTGAATCAATAGAAATGGGCCCAGACCAAAACCTATGATCCAAACACTCCGGAACTCCTGACTTAAAGGCTAAGGATGGGGCCTGAAATCAGAACCCAGATCCAGCTCTGAATTTTGCAATTTAGACCCATCTCTAATTATCACTGATGTGCAAATCAAACAAGCTGAGTTCCTTTGGACTAAGCCTTATGCTGCTTGGTTTTAGGCATTTTGATTCAGGCTGTTTACAGCAAATAAAGCAAAGAAGTTTCATGTAGTGCTTTTATTACTGTTAATAGTTTACTCATAAAATATACCATGTATATGTGTGATAGCTTGTAAAATCAATCGCTGTATTTTTAGGATAGTTTTGCTGTTTCAGTACACATGATGATGCAGCTGTGAGTGCAGGAAATTTGATCAGCACTTCTGCTAGAGACATGGATTATTTAGCTATCCCCTGCTCCTTACTGAAATACCTGCAATATTATGCAGTATTGTGCACTGTATGTAATGGATGCATTGGTTGGAATGTACTTGTAATGCTGCATGGAAGACAACTAAATAACTCAAGAATGGGGAAATACTAATATTTTGTCTTCAAAGCACTTAACATTCCTCTGAGGTAGGCAGGTATGTATTATCCCCAGTTTACAGAAGAAGAAATTGAGACAGACAGGTTAAATGTCATGATCAAAGCCAAAGAAGGAAGTCACTGTCAGAGGCAGGTTAGAACTAAGGAACAGTCCACCTCAGTACTAATCCATGCATCTCAATCAAAGATAGAAAGTCACTAAAATTTAAGATGACAATTTATGGCAGTTTTCCTTCTTTAGAACATTTGAGGGGATCAGGGACTTCCATGTGACTAGTCCATAGTAAGCACACAGTATAACTGGACTCTACCAGCCCCTATGTGTATGTCTACACAGCATTTTGGAGTGAGCCTCCCGGCCCTGATTGACAAACTTGGGCTATGTTAACACTCTAAAAGTAAAAGTGTAGAGCAGGGGTAGGCAACCTATGGCACGGGTGCCAAAGGCGGCATGCAAGCTGATTTTCAGTGGTACTCACATTGCCTGGGTCCTGGCCACAAGTCCAGGGGGCTCTGCATTTTAATGTAATTTTAAATGAAGATTCTTAAACATATTTTAAAAACCTTATTTACTTTACATACAACAATAGTTTAGTTCTATATTATAGACTTCTAGAAAGAGACCGTCTAAAAACATTAAAATGTATTACTGGCACGCAAAACCTTCAGTTAGAGTGAATAAATGAAGACTCAGCACACCACGTCTGAAAGGTTGCTGACCCCTGGTGTAGAGATTGCTTTGAACTTGTGTCTTTGGGCTGGAGTCAGGCTCTGAAGTCTATCCCCTCTCCTTAAGCGACGCGAACTGCGACTTCAAAGTGCTGTTTTACAGCTATATTTAGAGCACTAGTGTCTGTCGACTTGAGCTGGGAAGCTTGCTCCAAAATGCTATGCAGACATAACCTATGTGTTTTAGCTAAGTGCTTTTGTGACCTGCAAAAGATTACAAACCTAGGAAAACAAATGAAAACTAGGTCACAAAGAGAGAAAATCCTTCTTCAACAGCAAGCTCTATCGGAAGAACAAAAGTTCATGCCAACAGAAAATGTTATTCATGTTCTGTTTTAATTTCCTCCCAGATTGGAAATGTTCAGGAGTCTGAATCCCTTCAGAAATATGCTATGTAGCTATAAAGCCACACTCAGAACAGATACCTCTTAAATGGGCTCAGTAGTGAACCAAGATGGGAAGTATCTTAAAGAGGCTGAGCCCGAGATGCCATACTGAGAAACCACCTGAATCCTCCTGGCTAGGTCATAGCACTGTTAGCTTGAGCACATCAGATGATTTTATCTGCTGTGGTATTACACGAGTTTGAAGTGGTTACAACTGTTTTAACCTCTCCACCCTAGCAGTGTACATCCAAATAGATTAAGTGACTATGTGTTTCTAAGGATATGCTGTTTTAAGGAATACATGCTGGATTTTGCCTTATTTTGGACAATACTGAAGATCTCTGTCCAAAGCGGACTGGTTTAGAAGCATGACAGACCTGAGCGCATGTCAGTTCTCCTTCCTCAGCACTCAAATAGAATATTTTCAAGGGTATTTAGGAGATACTGGGTTAAGAAAGCAACACGTATTCTTTAGGTTTCAACTTTGTTTGACCGAGGAAACCAAAGCATGAGAAGGTAACAACTGAACAGGGCAGATTTTCAAAGATATAGTAAACAAATCTGAATGCTAATAAATGGATTCTTGCACATATGTCTAAAGCATGAGTTTACTAAATGAATTGCCAGAAACAGTCTGAGGTGCTTTGCAGTGAACTAGTTGAAGTAACTTCAGCAGAAGTAACGGTAGCTAAACAGTAAAAGGGTAATAATGTATCCCATGTTGCTTTTCTCTGGTGCAGCTGGAACAATTTATCTCTAAGTGTACAAAACTCTGCAGTATCTTTGAGGGCTAGCCAAATACACTTACGTTCACTTGCCTTAGCTGAATGCAATAAGCCAGTTTGAATCATGTACCTTAGATCTGATGAAGTGATGAAAGAAAACTTCAAAATGTCACCCAGTGCCAGGCAATAACCTTTTCTTGCTTTTGACAATCATAATTTACGGGATGCAGCTGTGTGGCTTGAAGGATATATTATATGAGTTTGGGTTCATGTTTCTTATAGAATGTGTGATATTAGATCCGAGTATATTACCTAGACTTTGATAATAAATGTCTTCTATTTCTGATATTGTGTAGCTGTCACTGTGAATTTTTAAACTGATTTCATTCCAAGCTCTGGTGATATTGGGCATGTTCCAAAATGTGCTATTTCTATATTTTTATTATTTTTTAATTTGCTAGACTGCAAAAAGACTCCATGCTTTAGACTCTAGGAGATCAGTATAGGATCCTTTCATGCCTGAGTTCCTATGAGGCTTAGCACTCCAAGCATGAGTGGTGAAAGCAGTATTAGTCCCTTTCTTACAGACTTACTCAGGGTCGGTTTATGAACCTTCGCTCTGGAGCCAGGTGTCTTAGTTTATGATGCAGCTGAAGGAGAAATATAATTAGACTGCCCACAAGACATAAATGAGTCAAACTCAAAGACCTCAATAGTATATTTTCCCTCACATTTGCATTTTATTATTGGTTGTTTTAGTGTTGACTCTTTTTGTCCATCCAAAGCATTTATTTTCATCAAGGCTGCATGTGTTCCGAGTGGTATGCTAAGTACAAGTGGGAGGTATTTCATGAAAAAGAAGCTGATTTACAATGAAGATAGTTGGCCTTTGCCTCTCGTGTCTTTGGGACTTGCTCAAACCCTGGGATCTGTGGCAAACACATTGACTGAATAAGGCGGTACTGGTAGGGATGAGTCATGAAAGAATACACTATAAGTATGAAAGGATACTATAGGTATGAGAGGACACTGTAGGTATGAGAACTAATGCAGCATAGCAGTTCCTCAGACATCTGAGTTACTGACACACAAGTTGATTCTGAGTATCATTGTCTCCTCATATCTTGTTGGAACAGGGAGCATGGTTTTGCTCTGTGTTGGTACAGCACTGAGCACAATGGGGTCCTAGTCAATGACAAGGGCTCCTAGGCACTATCACAATACATGTAATCAATTCTCTTCCTCACATCGGTGTGGATCAGTGACTGGCTAAGGCCACTAGTTCACAGTGAAAGACAGAAAGAAAAAGAGCAAATCTGCTTAAAAAAACAGAGAGAAGTAGATGCATGGAGACATGAACGTATAGGAAAAAAATGAAATCCTCTCCAGCACTGGTTGGTTTTCTTTCATATGCTTTGTAGTGTTTGTTTTTTTATATTGTATCACATCTTCATATGGGTGTTGTCTATGGAATACTCTTGCACATGTTAATTTGTATAGCTATCAGTGTCCTGCCCACAGGATATTATCAGCTAATGAGAGTTCATTCTGACCAGTTAATTCTTGTAACATGGTAGATTGTTGAGGTGCTCTGGTGGGTAGTGTCTTGCGGAACCAGGGAGAACTAGAATGCTTCTCTCTCACTTGCTCCTGTAGTTTTTTATTAAGCTTGGCTGAATTCAATTCATACTCTTTGATCAAGTCAATTGTCGTTTTTTATAGGCTCTGAACTGTAATATTGTTATGTTCAGCACAACTAAGTGTGAAAAGTATAAATCATTAATCATGGGGAGTGGTGGTGGGACTAGAGATTTTGCTTTTCATAGGTGATTCAAAAATTAGTAAATTGGAAGCTTACAAATATATCAGCAGTTCTCAAAGTTTGCTGCATGGAAGTGAAACGGCACTAGCGCTCCTCCATATTTCTAGTCACTTAATTTCATTTTGAAATAGGTTAAAATACATTGAATATTTTCCTAATATTACCTTTGCCACAGGTGTGTTATATGATCACAAATTGGGGGAAGAGAGGTGGCTCAGACATTCATGAATGACAGAGGAGAGAGATCCATGTGACAAAACTGACCGACAGTCCACACCATGGAGAAGTTGGAGAGGGTATATAATGCATGTAGAGTGAAATCTTGTCCCCCTTGAAATCAGAGGCAAAACTCCCATTGACCTCAGTGGGTCCAGGATTTCACATGTAGTATGCATCAAATGTGAAGCAAAACATTTACCAGGAATGTAGAAGCAATGGTCGGCTATATCTAGGGAAGATACACTCTAGATTTTGCTTTATTTAGAATTATACTGGAGATCTCTGTCCAAAGTATAGTAGTTTGGAAGGCTATCAAAAATCTTGTAGACCTGAGCTCATGTCAGTTCCTACATGACTTGAATTAGGGCATTTTCAAGGGTACTTGGGGATGTTGGGCTAAGAAAGCAACAAATTGCTGTGTTCTTTAAGTTCTGGAGGCATCAATGCACGAATGTATTTTAAAAATAAAACATAGGGAAGCATCTTTAATGTTTCACAATGACATCGTAATGACTGTATTTTAGTAGTTCTGTTGCAATAACCACGAAAGAGCATGACAAGAAGCCGTGTGCTGCCGCCTGACACACTGTATGTGGTTGCTTGTAATGGGCTGTATTTACAACCCATGAAGATTGCAGTCTACCCTGTCTTTCCCCAGAGGGATCTCTGGTAGAGGTGCAAAGCTTTCAAATCCCATTTGTGAAGTTTTCACAAAATTTGACTCAGGAGGAAGCCTGGTCTAGAGGAAAGAGCCTGGTGTTTTGATCCCAACTCTGCCGCTGACTGGCTGGTTAACTCTGGGCAAATTGCCTTTCTGTCCATTCCTCCGTCCCCGGTACAGTAGTGATTCTGTTATTTGCTTACATACCCTTTAAGGGTGTTGTGAGGATTAAGTCACTGAAGTCTGTACAGTGCTGTGAACTCCCCTATATAAACACACGAGGTGCTGTTAGGATTGTACTGAGGCACACTGCACTTGTGGTTTCCCGCATAAAACTACAGCACAGCAGGTTTCCCTCTTTGCTCCATCTGAGCATTATCTATAGCGACGGGGATAATATTAGACGATGTTAGGATTGAAACGCCTAAAACTGGGAGAGCGGATAGTGATCAGTAGCCAGTGTGCTCCCTCTTAGACAATGGTGATAGAATCCTCTCTTCCCAACAGGACATGGCTTACCCCACTGCTTACGTGGTGTTGCCTTATGGGTAACAGAAGAGTCTGGTGGTTTTTTTTTTATCCTCTGACTGGGTAGCTGGCTAGTACATTAGGTCTAGATGCTCCATTATCCAGTTCCTCAGGTTTCATTTAGGTGAGTGAGTAGCTTGCTTGCCCTCCCACTGAAGTCATTTGGGCTACACATACAACAGCTGAGACCTTCATTAAACAAAATAAGTGGAGTTACGCCAGTGTGCAAATAGTCATCTCGAGTACACCTCATTATCCCCATTTCACAGACATGCAAACTGAGGCAAAACAAAAGTGAAATTTCTTGTCCAACATCATAGAACAAGTCTTTGGGGAATAAATCCAATGCTCCCCAACTGCCTGTCCTCTGCTCTAATCATACCTCTCTAGTTAGCTGCACATTCTCACCTCCTCTTGGAGTGTTACCTCTTTTATATCTTGTTCTGCCTCTTCCCTATCTCTAGTACCCACCTTTCTCAATACACTCTTTCCTTAAGCTGTGCTTCTCCATGCAGATGCCCAAGAAGGGTTGCAGTCTAGCTAAATGGAGGTACGTCTTTTATCTACCTTCATCTGGTTACAAAGAACATCCTCTCCACAGCATGACCCGCTTCTCCACTTCCCCTATAAGACCCTGTGTTCCAAAGTTACTCTTGGACCTGATTTTTAGGGCACAGCACTGCCTATACTCAATGTGTCTTTATTAATAATAGAAGTGCTGAATCCAATATTGAGACTATAACTTCCTGAATATCACCACTTTATTTTTTAACTGTATGCTGGGGCCCAGTTTGAGAAGTTCAAATTTCATCCTTCCCAACATGCGGGTTTCCGATATTTGTTCAGTGCAAAGCTGGAGATTGTACAAAGGAATCCCAGTGCAATAGCAACTCACAAACAATTTTCTAAAGCATCTTTAATGTACAGTGTTACTGTACCCAGTGGTCTAGGAGAGCACTGTTAATGCAGGCATGATAGTTCTGAGTGTTCATATGAGTCCTCAAGGAATAATAAACAGCTTGAAATAACAACCAACAAATTCTCCAGTTGCTTTTTATCCACGTGTTGGCAACTGTGTTGATTCCAGATCAATGCAGAGTATTAAGACGTTTATATGATTGAGCTAAAAGACTGCCAGGTTGTACAAGCATCAGACTTGTATAAAATAGGAAAGCTGAGTAATGCCAATTGTACTCTATTCATAACTGCAGGGATGGAACATTTGGTAATAGAAAAATACTGTCAGATGAGAGGTTTTGTTTTTAATTTATTACATTTATTGGGAGAGTTGGGGAGAGGGTGTTTGCAAGTCACTCGACCGCCCGATCCACAGCATGGGAGTATTACACTGGTATAAAATTATAGTCCCAATTAGAATCCAGACAATGAGTCATGACTCTTTCCTTAGAGAACACAAAGGCAAAGTCCTCGTTTCAGATGAAAGCCCACAACATGCTTGTGATTAAAAACTATGGGTTCTGACTCTCCTCTCATTTATTCTTGTTAAGCCGGTGTATCCCCATAGACTTTGCTGAAGTTACTCCGGTTATTATTTAAAATGACAGTGCCCCTTTGTGAGGGGAGGAACCAGCAGACTGGGTAGGATTGAAGGGTAAGGGCCATCATCTTGGCTGACAGCAGGGATTGAACTGGGTATCTCTACGCCTAAAAGCATGAGCTTCTTCAACTTGAGCCTCTCGAGGTAAGACACATCGCCTCTATCTATCAGGCAGGCAGAGAGGGAGGAACCTGTCACACGCTGAGCGGGAGTAGACATGAACTATTGTGAGGTGGGCAGCCTGCGGGATTTGTAATGGTATCAGAAACCTTTTACGTGATTCAAATCCAGTCCCAAATGGTGGTGGCTGAAATTTGATGTCTCTTCATTGGTTTTTGAGAGTGGGTTGACTGCTGCCGGCCAGTCACAACCAGATGTGGGAGCTATCACAATGAACACGAACTGTCCCCATTACTGTAAAGCTCAGCAGAGAGGTCAAGGACTGATGGGCCTAGGAGACTATATGACCCCGCTGCGTATATAGATGGTTGACTCTTTTTCAGCCTTTTCCTGGCTTTGTCACTGATTGGTTGTGTGACCTCGGGCAAGTCACTTCCCTCCCTGTGCCTCTGTTTTCTGTACCATCCTTTTACAATGTGTTCGTACAGTGCCTAGCACAATGGGGGCTTGATCTGGCTGGGTCCTCTGTATGCTACTGTAATAATACAAATAATAAACAATAATTAGAGCCCCACAAAGCTGCAGATATTGGTATCTGCAGATATACATGATATCCGTGTTGGTGGATGCAGATATCTGTGGACCATGTTTGCACATCGTAGAGTGGATGAGGATACAAATTTTGTATCCGCACAAGGCTATGACAATAATACCCCTCTCTCTCCGTTCAGCATCTGCTGTGTCTACCTTTAGGTAACATTTTGATTTCTTTAAATGTCCATGACTGAGTCAGCACAAATCGGTGGTAGCCCGTAGGACAGGGAGATGCCATGTAACCTCTTACTCTAGCAGGCCAGCAACTTCATTTAGCCCTGACAAGAAGATAGTAGTGGGGAGGTCTTTTAAAGCAGCTATGTCTGTAGCAGAGCTGTGAAAACTAACAACACAAAGCCATAAAGCATCTAAAATTCACCTGGCTTTGAATTTTGTAATGAACTGAAATCCTAGACCAAGTGTTTGATCCCAAGCTTGTTGAAATGAGTGGAGACTTGACGTGGGTTCAAGTGAGCTTTGGATCAGGCTGTGTTCCTCGAAGAACTCCCAGACATTTGAGTGAAAGGAGGTCTATTTAACTGTTTGCATCCAAACCATGTGTATTTTGCTTTCACGTGGTTCCAAAGGAAAACCATCTCCAACTTAGCCAAGTTTTGACTGAGTTTCTGAACCCAAAACTTTGGGAACATGAATCTCCTACCCCCTGTTTGAAATGAAAACAGATATTTGCATGGAATGCTGAGATGTGAAACCACCAAGCTTTGCACAGCTGTAGTCCCCAGTGGTTTTTAATGCAGAATGCTTTGTGGGAAGAAAATGAGGGGTGAAGAAAGGATGGGAGAGGTATATAAAGGTGCTTGGTGCTCTTATTTGTATGAATGAGAGCACTACAATATTAATCCGCTTCCTCAGGAACTTGTAATGTGCCACCAGTACATTTATTTAGTTTGGCAAGCTACCTGTGAGCGGTCAGAATTTGAAAGGGATGTGATCAAGTAGGTTAGGTTAGTAGGTTTAAAAATGACTGAATGAAAAAATGTAATCACAGGGGAATGTGCTCTAGAGTCTAAGAATGCTTGGAGGTGGTGGGGGGTGGGGTTAACTTCTATTTTTTAGTTTGGTGCTTGGGGTTAGATTTTCAAAAGAGCTCATAGTGAGAGTTTTGAAAATCTAGCTTAAAGTGCCATGGGGTGAGTAACTGGATGCTGTTGAGCATGTTTGAAAATCTGGCCTTCATTTAGGTGCCTAAATGCAAAGCTGAACTCTTTGAGAACCTGGCTGTAATTATGGGTGGTGAGCCCTTGGAAAACTGGCTCTAAGTCTCTTTGAAAATTTGGCCTTGGGTGATGGCTGGTAAAAATACACAAAGGGATTTTGCAAGTATAAGCAAAAGCCTTGGTTCACTCGTATTCTTGAGGTCATTGTATGTAGTTCAGAAGTATTCAGATGGCATCTGGGCATTCACAGAAATATGCCATGTAATTTGGGTGATCTGTCACACATTTTTATGGATTCTGCCCTGGAAATACCAAGAAGGTAGTATTGACCAGATGCATGAGACAAATACAAGCTGGGAGAGGGGACTTTATTTTTCTGGCTTGTATGAGGGTATACCAATCAATGGAAATACATTACTTTAAAAAGTGGCTGATATATTGACTTAAGAGCTACCATGCTACACAATAATGTTGAAATAGTCTGAGCTTTCTGAGCGAAGTCTGTTTCATGCGCAGGCTAAGGCTGTGCAATAATATGGAAGAACAAGAATTTCAGATTTCTCCTACCTCACATCTTAAGCAACTGATCCTGAAGCCTTACTCATGTGAGTAATCTAATTGACTTAAATGGATTGCTCATAGGAGTAAAGATTGGGGGAGGTGGGGAAAGCCCTAAACTGTGGTCCATTTTTTTGGACATCAAAGAGTTAAAATCTGAAAACATTCCTTCTTAAATCTCCTTTGAGTACCCGTTACACCATTCAAATCATAGAGCACGATGTAAAATTCATTACAACTCAATTATAAGGCTCATTAGCTAGATGTTGGCATTTTGGTTAACTTACCAAGTGGTATAATATTTTCATTTATAATCGATAGGTTTGTTAAAACCAGGAGGTACAGGGGAACCAACTGGAACATAAAAGGCTATTTGGATAATATAACCAGGGCTCCATGCCAAGTGCTTGTTTTATGTAACCTATTAAAAATATTCTTGTGCTACAGTCATGGCAGGTCTTTGTAGGAGGATTGTACTTTAGAGGTGATAATGAAGTTAGAGCACCTTTGACAGATTGTCACTAGGTGCTGGCTGATGGAATTTTTTATCCTTTTTATCTCATGAACTCCTCTTGCATTTAGATAGTATGTTTATCTAGCTATATTGCCTTTTACATATGCTCCTTCTATTGCTGCCTCTGTTAATTGGTTTTCATTTCTACAGTGGAATGCTAGTGACAGCAGAATCTGTGACAGAGACTCAGACTTCCTAAGGACACCATGCAGCCGCTGGAGTAATTTGTCTTGTTTCAAGCAGTCTGAGAGAGTATCCCCATCTCCAGCCTTTATTAGCCTCTTAGGATACGTCTACATTTCAATTAAACACCCACAGCTGGCCGATGTCAGCTCACTTTGGCCACAGACCCCAGAGCCCAACCTCCAGTCCGAGCCCAAGTGACAGCACTGCAATTCAACAACCCTTAAGCTCGAGCCTCTTAGCCTGAGTCTGCTCAGCCAGTCATGGGTTTTAAGTACAGTGTAGACATATCTTTAGTGGATCATTAAGGAAACTGCAGTCCCATTGCTTTCAAGGCTGCCCCTAGTACTGCAGTGGAGTTTCTGAGCCTATGGTTTGGAAAGGGGGCTGCCTATTTGTGTATTAACTCCACTCTTGTGGAAATGGGTTTGGCAATGGCTTCATTTAATTCTACACATTGTATATACTCCCAGCTCTGAATTGATGAGTGTAGATTATTCTATTTCCTCTAAAAGTAGGAAGTCCAATATCTGGGCTGTAAGCAATTTGCATCCACATTTTCCTAACACATTATGTACACTTTGGAGCTGATCCAAATTTACCTGCTTCCTAGGGTTTCAATTTATTGTTAATTTAAACAGGGACAATAGACACTTCATCCTAAGCTTTCTCCTGAGTTTTGCTTTTCCTAGAGTTTTTCCCTGCTGGACCTTTCTGTCTTGCCCCCAGTTCTCGCTACCTCAGATGAAAGTTCAAACCCTTTTATACTCATGGTTTGAAACTACCTCTTTCCAATGCCAGTGTGAATCAACAGAAATAATCTGCATCTCTGTGCAAGCTCCAAGCACCTACCTCCCTGTTATACGGATTCATTTTTATGATCAAAGGTTTGGATTCACTGCATTATTGCACTGTTTTCTGCATTCAGGCCCAGACGCTGAAGATCTTGCCCTTCATTTTACTGGCAACTCTGATTGTCGTCATGTGAATAGGGGTTGCAGACTGCAAACTTCTGTTGACCTCAGTGAAAAGGTCCCCGATGAGGGCACTCTGAAATGGAGGAAAGACCTCTGGATTTGCCCTTTAATTCCAGGGCTGCTTCCTGACAGATTTTCATCTGGATATTTCCTGTGGTGGATTGCCTGATGTCTTTCCTCTGAACATCATCAGGTTGCAGTTAATCTAGATAGTAAATTCCTTGGGCAGGGCCAGTGTTTTCATGCTCTACAAACTGTTATGCACACTTGTGACTCTTCACATCAATCATATAACAACACATCAATAATAATCATTTGAAAGTGTCTAAAAATAGGCCCTACAGTGCCACTGCTACACCTAGCTAGGAGTAGTGGTATTGTCGGAGATGCCATGGACTGACTAGCCCAAGGGACTGAGTCATCCTCCAACCCGTCAGGTCAGGGTAGATGCGTATTGGCAGGTCTTTGTTGGGACGCTTTCACTGCCATTGCCTGTGATGTCCCAGCTGTGGAGGTAAAGTGGTCAAGCACCTTACATCAGCATGGGCAAAAAAGAAAGCAATCCTGTAAAAGAAAAGGGAAATGCAGCTGATCCACGAAGGACCCCCCGACACACACATTGAGGAGTGCCTCACTTCTCAAGACTTCAATGGAACTACTCAGGAAATAAAGTATGAGTGTGGGTGGCAGAATTGGATACTAATTAAGAGCCTCATTTCCACCCCAACGTGGTACATGTGCTTACTGCTCAGCAAGCCAGCAGACATATTCCCAGGACAATGTCCATCACTTTTTACTTATTCCTGGGCCATTCTGTCAAGGCGAGATGAAGAGCGTTGTGTTTGTTCTTTACTCCCCTTCTCAGTGGTCATGGCAATGAGTCTGCTGTACTCTGTCAGTGTCTGTGTTCTCTCCATTACTCAGACATTAAGCAAGATAAATGGTACCACGTAATAACTGTGTAAGAATTCCAGTCATTATTTGTCTAAGTGGGCAGAGCAGCTTCGGGGTTATGTGCTATCATTTTACAGATCCTATTTCAATTGGACTTTGAACTTGGCTTTTGATGTTTAAGCTGGAGTTTTACTCCCACAAATTTTAGACTAGCTAGTCTTTTACAGCATCTTTTCTAGCACGGTCATTTCTCCTTTCTTCCTATTTTAGAAAATAATGGGCACTGTAAGTTCTCTTCTGAAGGCACCTGTGTCAATAGGAGACTGCACCCTTGAAAATGGAATTGGTCAGATTTCATGCTTTAGTCATCTTTGGGGTAAATATACCTATCAGTTTCTTTGTTAGCCAACCTGTTGTACACATTAAAATTCCTTCTGTGGCTAGTTCCCTATTTTGAGGACAGTCACAGAGAGAAAATATGCTGAATATATTGTTTTCCAGCCAATAATTTGGACTGGGACGATTAGTTATTACACAGTCAGCATCTGGAAACTAAAAATTAGCATTATTCACATGAATGTGTTACTGCGACTAGTTTGGTGCTTACTCCTAAAGCAGTAAGAAAGTAGCATGAGGAAAGAGGGCTATCCCATCATGCACATCTCCTCTCAAACTCTTTGTGGAATCAAAGAAGATTGATACAGGTTAAAGTGCTATTGGTAAGGAGCTGCTAAAACAAACACATTTTTTTTTCAAATAAACTTGTTTTTATTTGAGTTTTGTCTTGGTATGTAGACAGGTAAAAGGGGGTGTTTGTGTTTGTGTGTGAGAGAGAGAGACAGAGAGAGATTATTGTTCTGATTCTTTTTCAGTTCATTCTTGTTCCCCATCCTGGTAGGCATTAGGGCACGTTGCCTTATTCTGGGTGGAATGCAATTTAATCATCCCTAGTTATCAACAAAACATGAACAATACAGGTAATGGCTTTCCTAGCTCTCACGGTGTTCACCAATGAACCTCAATATTGACAAAGAGGGACCATACAGGTTTCTCTCTCTGACTAATCAAGTTTTTGGCCACGGTTGAGAGTGCCAAGAAGGTATTGGGTCGAGCCACTGCCTGCCCACTGGGAAATGGGCAGAGACCAATAAATTCAAATTTCGAACAACAATCAGAGGGTAACAACTTTGCATACATATTTATCTCACACAGCCACATAATGATCAAGTAATTGATTTGCACAATAAATGGCTGAAATCAGTAAGCAGTGCCTGTGGGGCCGCTGTGAATTGAGCTGGATTTTAGTCATGAAAAGTTACGCATGACAAAAAGTCCCCACGGTTAATAACTTTGATTGAATACCGTATATCCAGCCATTAGCTCTGTTGAGATCAGTAACATCTTGTGACTGCAGGAATGCTAATTAGAAGAGTTCATTTTAGTGAGGGCCGTCTTGAAGGGGCAGTGTTCAGTTCTGAATCTGGATTGCATTCAGTCTTGTTTTCAGGTGTGACCAAGCTTAGTTTTGGTTTTACTGAGATGAAATTTCACAAACTTCCCTTGAGACGTAAGATCCAAGATGATCATATAACACTTTTGCCATCTTTGACTGTACTCAGATCAGAACCAAAATGACAAAGATGGGTTGAGATCTGTGGATCTGAACTGAACCCTTATAAAATTCACAGGGAGACTGTCCGCTCCAAGGTTCTGCTTTCTCTGACTTTGGGCTCTGTGGGCTCAATTCTGGTCTCTCTTACACCAGTTTAGCTCCAGTGGCTTCAGTGAAGTTACTCCTGGTTTACATTAGTGTAAATGAGATCAGAACCAAGCCCCACTGGGCCCAAACCTGCTCTCATTGGAATCAAAGGTGGGAGCACCTGTAATTTTAGTAACTAAATAATTAACGGAACCATGCTCTGCTTTAGCTTTTATCCTTTATACTAACGATAATCAACTTGCTGATTATATAGAAAACGTAGAATTCAAGTGCAGGGTTTGGATTATATTTTTACGCTGAAAACTGATACTGTAGACTTTGATTTGATGCTGTATGTAATTTATTAGTGCAGTAGCACATTTATGAAGGTTTGTTCCTATATAATATACATACATACTGTGACAAAGCTCTGTCCTTATCTTCGTGGATCCTGCGTTTCCCGGCGGATTTTTACTAGCCTCAGCGGCTCCCTGTGACCCTCCACGGAGCCCTTCTCTCTCTGGAGACAAGGTCACAGTCTACTGAGCCATTTTCATCACAAACCAGTGAGGAGAAGCTATCCTTCCTGGCACAGTCTCTATTGTCTCCCAATCTCAGAGACTAATTAGGGGAGGCAGAAATGGGGGAGCCCAAGCCCGCCCTCTACTCTGGGCTCCAGCCCAGGGACCCTAATAGTATCAGCTAAGATGGCTGACCTTTTATCCACAAAACACAATACAATTCCCTGGGCTACTTCCCCACAGCAGTCCCCACTTCTTCAAACTCCACTTCACCCCTACCTCAGGGCCCCCTTCCTTCTGTATGATAAGTTGTCCACTACTCAGTCTCACCAACAGCATAACTTCCTTCCACAGCTCCTGACACCCACAACCCACCTGACTAACTGGGAGGTTTTTGTCTGGATTCAGCCAGTCCCTGATTGGCTTCAGGTATCCCAATCAGGCTAGCTGTTTCTACTCCTTTCTAGAAGGTTCTTAATTGGCCCCAGGTGTCTTGATTGGCCTGGAGTAGCCTTTGTTTGGCTATCCAGGGAACAGGGACCTGCACACCCTGAGACTAATGTACCTGCCTTCCAGCACTCTCCTATATCCTTCTGGTCTGACTCCGTCACAATACATACATGCAGACCATTCCCACAGTGCTGAATTCAGTCAGTCTGAATGATAGAGATAATGGTAAACAATGCTTACTGAAGACTAATATATCTATATTTAATGACACCCATTCCTTTGGCATCTGGAGGCCTCATGCCATTAAAATAATGCTGCAGCATAAGTATTTTCCCCCAAAAAATCCCTGTGTCCCTCTAATTGTCTATCCACACAAGTTATTACAACACTGACCAGAGTCCGAGCTGCTACAGTGCCCAGAGGTGTCTCCTCCTTTTGCTGAATGTGGAAGGCTCGTACTGGCTGGGATTTCACCCCTTGCGTTCTTATGAGACCATAGATATTTGTAATTCATATCAGGGCTTCAGCTAGTAGCAAAAAGGTTAGGATGGTCTGATGGGTCTTGAAATGAAATCGTGATTGTTACAGTTCAGGGCCTATGGGGAAAAAGAGAACATAATTGCTCTCGATCTTGCTCTCTGTCTATAAATGTAATTGTTTTATTTGTATTTTAGCCATTTCTCTCATCCCCATTTCTGGGATGCTTACTAAGGGGCCTTAAATGGAGACTATTTGCATGAATAAATGCTGCAGGATCTGCCCTGGCTTACTTTTTTCTTTTTACATTTGGTACATGTTGCTCTTTGGGTTGCTAAGTGGTTGGCCAGCAAGAGGCATCTTTTGCATAGGGAAACTTCATCACACCCCAAAAGCTAGACCCATTTCTCCTGCTTCACTGACTGGATTTGTCCTCTGCTGGCTCAGTATTTAGGGTCTCTTATGTAAACAGAGTCACTGCTGTATTGACAGTGACATAAAAGCTGCCAAAACAATATCTAAAAACACCCTAGATTGCCTCCCAAATGTTCTTTGTGCAGAAGTTCCAGGCCTCTCCAATTCTTCAGTCTGGAGATGGGCAATGCGAGGCAATGCTTTTGTTTGGCCATAACTGAACCACGAACAATCTGCTTTTCTCCAAAACAGCCCTGAAAACATACCTTGTGTTGCACCCCTCAGAGTCTTAATCTCCAATCCATGTGGCTGTTATCCAAAATAACTCCCTGTTGTTATTAGAGTTGTATATTGTTTAAACACTGACTTGCACATTTGAGGGGCTGGTGCTGCATTGGTACCTCAGTTCTGAAGTTCAAAGAAAGCAACAATATTGCAACTCCCTATTTCTTAACTTACCTGCTCTGCATCTCCTGTCTCTGTCCTCCCCTCCCAGCTACTTCTTCCAAGGTCTGTAGTTCCCCTCTCTCCCCCACTTTAAATAATGTAAAACCTCTCCTACTCAGGCCTCAATCAGCCTTCCTACCAATTAGGCTAATTGGCAGGTTTAATTCACTTCCTATTTATAGCTGGAAAAACTTTCCAAGAATGGTCTCTCCACAACCCTCCCCTCCGCCAAAATAAATGATGCTTCTAATAAGACAGTGTTAAAACTTGTTAAGATGAAATTCTGTAAGGAGAGAGGTGCCAGTTCCATATGATGCCCTGGCCCCCTAAATAGCTTACATGGCCTAAGAAAGACCAGAGATCTCCTCTGGACAATAACTCCACAACAGTGGGGTTCTCTGCTTGATATAGGGTCAATGGCTCCTGGCCCAAGGATGTGGCAGGAGAGAGCATGGCTGGAGTGCTCTGTGTTTGTGGTGTTTTGTACTAGCTCATGGAAGGCCAATACAAGCCAGGTTGTTGTAGCAGTATTGATCTCAGGCTATTCGCAATGCAAGCTGGGCAGTGTAGTATCTTTTCTAAGCTCAAAGCTTGTCTCCCTCTCTCAGCATCAGAAGTTGGTCCAATAATAAATATTTTCTTTCCCACCTTGTCTCGTTACAAGCTGGCACAATTTAGAGCCACCTTGGGGCTTTGCAAAGTAATGCCAGAGGCCTGACAAGCCCCAGTCTGAGTTAGAATTAGGGGCAAGATAGGTACTTTAATGATGTCTGACACGTCGGTTGCAATAGTATTGAAGGGATGATGCAGTAAATAAAAGCTGCTTTTCCTGTTTCAAATAACCAGAATGTGGTGGTTTGGGGTTTATTTTTTTTGAGGGGGAAGGACAGGTGGGAGGGGCAGGAGGATGGGGTTTCTTAAAAAGTTTTAATGGAGTTTTATAGTAGCTGATATTCTTTTCCTATAAAGGCAAGTGACTCAAGGAGTGGGCCATATATGTGATTATAAATGGGGATAGATTGAATCTGGTCTAAGAAGTTGCAATTTGAGTAAGAAAAGACTCCTCTGTCATTACAGGTGACTGATTATTTCTCTAACTAAAGTTTTAGAGCATAAGCTTTTGTGGGCTAATACCCACTTCGTCAGATGCATGCCTCGGACGAAGTGGGTATTAGCCCACGAAAGCTTATGCTCTAAAACTTTAGTTAGTCTTTAAGATGCCACAGGACTCTTTGTCACTTCTGCAATTCCAGACTAACATGGCTACCCCTCTGATTATTTCTCTGTAATCCTTGTGTGTTTGACTTTACTTTGCTGAGTTGCCTGGACTTATTTTTAATCAGCTTCCAGTTGTAGTTACCCAGATCCAGTCTTGTTATAAAGACGTGATTTGTTGCCTTGGGCCCTGTGACTAACAAGAAATAGTGCTTAGATGGAGAGAGACACATATAGAAAGGAAGACAATGACTTCCAGCACTGTGCAAAATGTCAGAGCGTGACCTTTAAAAAGACTGAAAGAAACCAGAGGGCATAAACCCTCAGGGATATAGCTATGTGAGCAAGGGGTAGAGATGAGGCTGCTTTGTGTCAAGGAAGGAAAGCGCTAAAGCAGTAGATTTTAATTATTCTGGGTGTGGAATTATTTTATTGTGAAAAATACATATTCCTAACTACGTATCAACTTGAGCAGCTAAATTAGGGGCATAGGAGGGGGTGGGAAGGAAGAGAGGGATAGAAAAACTGAGGTGAAAGGAACCATGCCCTCTGATTCTCTCTCACATGAAATATAAATCATTCCAGTCACTTCGGATGGGGTTGGCACTGATGGCTATAATTGTGTCCCAGGTGTTCAAGGAACAAGACTGCAAGAGCTAGCTGTGACTGTGATTTGGACCTGTGCTCTCCTACGAGGGGGAATATCTGCTTTTCAGAAAGTACGTTTCTATTGTATTGGGTTGTTTAGGTTTTTTACTGTACGATTTCCATCAGTACTTTTAATAAGATGAGGAAGACTTTGTAGCACCTTAGAGACTAACCAGTTTATTTCAGCATAAGCTTTCGTGGGCTATAGCCCACTTCATCGGATGCATAGAATGGAACAGAAATAAGATGCATTTATACACACAGAAAGTAAAAAAAAAAAAAAAAAAGGTTGAACATTAGCATACCAATTCTAAGAGGCTGTTTAATTTGGATGGGCCATTATCAGCAGGAGAAAAAGGTACCTTTTGAAATGGATATCTGTGTCTGGCAGGAGAGATACAACTATTGAAGGTAAATTAACTAGGGAAATGCAGTCAATTAGTGTAATGAGCGAACCATTCGCAAGTTCTATTTAGTCCTTGGTTAATTGGGTCCAATTTGAAAATTCATTCCAGTTCCTCAGTTTCTCGTTGGAGTCTGTTTTGGAAGTTTTTCTGTTTCAGAACTAAAACCATCAAGTCTTTAATGGAATGGCCAGGAAGACTGAAGTGTTCTCCTACTGGTTTTTGAATGTTATGATTCCTGATGTCAGATTTGTGTCCATTTATTCTTTTGCATAGAGACTGGCCGGTTTGGCCAATGTACATAGCAGAAGGGCATTGCTGGCACATGATGGGATATATCACATTGGTCGATGTGCAGGTGAATGAGCCTCTGATGGTGTGGCTGATGTGATTAGGCCCTATGATGGTGTCAGTTGAATGGATATGAGGACAGAGTTGGCATCGGGCTTTGTTACAAGGATAGGTACCTGGGTTAGTATGTTTGTTGTGTGGTGTGCGATTGCTGGTGAGTATTTGTTTCAGGTTGGGGGGCTGTCTGTAAGCGAGGACTGATCTGTCTCCCAAGATCTATGAGAGTGAGGGATCATCTTTCAGGATAGGTTGTAGGTCTTTGATGATGTGTTGGAGAGGCTTAAGTTGGGGGCTGAAAGTGATGGCTAATGGTGTTCTGTTTTTGTCTTTGTTGGGCCTGTCCTGTAGTAGGTGGTTTCTGGGTACTCTTCTGGCTCTGTCAATCTGTTTTTTTACTTCCCCAGGTGGGTATTGTAGTTTTAAGAATGCTTGGTAAAGATCTTGTAGGTGTTTGTCTCTGAGGGATTGGAGCAAATGCAGATATTGATTTATTAATTTATTATTTAATTTTCAATTTGGACACAATTAACCAAGGACTAAATAGAACTTGTGAATGGTTCGCTCATTACACTAATTGACTGCATTTCCCTAGTTAATTTACCTTCAATAGTTGTATCTCTCCTGTCAGATACAGATATCCATTTCAAAAGGTACTTTTTTCTCCTTCTGATAATGGCCCATCCAAATTAAACAGCCTCTTAGAATTGGTATGCTAATATACAACCTTTTTTGCTTTCTGTGTGTATAAATGCATCTTACTTCTGTTCCATTCTGTGCATCAGATGAAATGGGCTATAGCCCACAAAAGCTTATGCTGAAAGAAACTGGTTAGTCTCTAAGATGCTACAAAGTCTTCCTCGTCTTATTTACAGATACAGACTAACACGGCTGCTAATCTTAAACCATCAGTACTTTTAAAATCTTTGTTTTGAAGCTTCTCAACAGCACTGGATTGCAAAACTGTTTGTGTGTCTGCTAAGTAGCAGGCAGCTTTAAGCATCCAAGATAATTGTAGGATAGGAAAGAATAACCTGCAGCTACCCTACAGAAAGACACTCAGCTTTATTGCTCCTGAATTTCAAGCATCCTCCAAAGTCTCAGTGAAGAACTTTCCTACAATTAAATAGCCAGAATCTTATGATGCTGTTATCCCCTTGAGAGTTCTGATTAGTGACACTAAGGTTAACATTCCAATTTTGAGTCTCAGACTTCAAGAAAACAAGGTATTTAGCTGGAACAGATTTTAATATGACCTTTGAAAATCTGCAAGGAGGTGCGAGACTGAGTCAAAACTGTTTGAAAAAAAGTCCCAAGGAGGCACTAAAGAAAACATTGGAGACTCTTCCTGATGCAGAAAAAAATGAAATCTAGTTCTTCTGTCTGTCTATTTTTCACTGCATACAAAATAGCAAATACTGTAGCCTCTATATCTGTATAAACTAAGCTTCTGAAGCAGTTTCAGCTGGGCCACAAGCAGGAGGGTCAGAGAGGTGGCGATTCTGGACGGTTTTGGGCAGATCTTAGTGGAGCTATGCCTAATGGGGCAATTTACACTAGCCTCTTGATCTTTAAAGGGATACCTCATTATTAAGTCAAAAGAACTAAAATAAAACCCTTTCCACTTTATAACCCATCTTCCCTTTGTTCAGGGATACTAATATCTTGCCTGGAACAAACTTCCAAGGGAACACAATAGGCCAGTGAGAGAACTAAGAACAGAACCCATGAGCTGATCTAATCACGGGGATGTTTGATTTTGGTTTTTTTAAAACTCTTTATAAAATGTGTCTCTGTCCTTGGTCTCCTTAAAACTCTTCACATTCTACAGGAAGAAAGTCTCTTCTGTGTGTGCTAAACACAGGAGGTCATTCTTGGTCAATAGAATTCACCTTGATAAACTGAAACCTTATGGTCAGTCCTGAGTGTACAAAAATAATTAGTTGGGCCTCAAAAATCACAAGAGGGCTTAAAATCATGAGATTTTAAAAAAACACATTTTGGGTTCTTTTTTCTTTGTCTTTAGCTTTCTGAGCCTGTAAGTTATACCTGAGTCATGTTTTTCAAACTTTCCTCCACAACCATGAGTGTAGACACATACTTTAAAAAAAAAAAAAAAAAAGAAAGTTGAGATTCTAACAAAAGAACATGACTCCAGGATCTGGGACTTTAAGCAAAACACTGACTATCATGAGATTTGTGATAACATTATCTTTGAGTTTGTATATATAAAAACAAGAGATTTAATTGTACAGCAAGGGGACAGATCACAAGGTGAACTAATATCCACAAATTCAGCATAGCCCTGAGTAACTAAAGGTCAGATTTCAAGGGTATTTAGTTGCTTAGAGAGGCAGATAAGCCCCTGCTAGAACTTATAAAAACATCTAAGCAGTTTAGTCATGAGAACTGATGGGAGTTAGATGCCTAATTGGCTTAGGCACTTTTGTAAATCTCACTGGGCTCATATCTGCATCTTTAGGTGCCTGTACCTTTGAGAATCTGGTCTTAAATAAATAAAGTCCCCACTGTTGGAAGAGTCTCATCCCTCTTTACCCATCCCTCATCAACAGGCTATGCAATTATTACGTCAATTTCAAGGTCTTGGTCCATACTTTCAAGGCAGGCAATAAACCGGGCTTTGCATTCCAGAATGAAAACTGTGTTGCGAACTTTACTCCTCAGTCACAATGAGACCTTTCTACCATCGGAATAAGACTTGTCTGTGCAGGAGCCAGAGATTTCGTGGGGGCTGGTCCAAGACTGAAATGAACTTCGATGGACACTAAGCAGCATTGCAACACTCATCACCTTTTGCACCAAATGCAAGGAACGTTTCCTAGACCTTGTGGTCCCTGACAAACACAGAGTAGTGTGTATTTTTTTAAAATCCCTATCAAATGAAAAACTCCACTGTACAACTTCAGGGTGAGAACACACATGACAGATGTCAGTTACGCAGCTTAATACACTACTGGGAGGTGCTCAGCTACTAACTTGATGAGTATGGTATAAGAACCTATATGCAGGTGTAAAAGTAACTTAAGGGATTTACCAGTACACAGGGCAGGGGTCCTGAGCAAGGGGGAGGGGATGGCTCAGGTGAAAGGGGCAGAGCCTTTAAATCTCCGGGCCCTTTAAATTGCAGCCAGAGCCCTGGGGCTCCTGGCCACTGCTGATACCCCAGGGCTCCGAGAGCGGGGCTCTGGTAGCGATTTGAAAGGCCAGGGGCTTCAGCCACTGCTGGGAGCCCAGGGCCCTTTTAAATTGTTGGCCTGGGGAAGCTGCCCACTGCTGGTACAGTCAGCTGTGTACCGACTCTTGCAGGTACTCTGTACTGGCTTACTTTCACCTTTACCAATACAGAGCAGAATTGAAAATAATTTGTTGAGGTCACAGATATAGCCTTACACCTGGGGTGAAATCCAGACCTCCCAGTGGAGTCAGTGGGAGTTTTGGCATTGATTTCAGTGGGATTCTAGCCCTTGTGCCTTTCCTCCATTACCCAGACTGTATGCCTGTGAGCCAGAACGGATTTGATACTGCTGGGAGGTCCTGCACTTTAGTAACTTTGGACAATGCCATTTGGGAAGATGGAGCTGGCAGGATGAGTGGAGGGAAAATGCAGAGCTATGCATCCACCAGCAGCAATTTGCTCTCACCCTACAACATCTGCAAGCTTTCTTTAAAAAAATCCAGTGCATGTCCAGTTTTCCACCAGTGTATATATGCAGTCATTAGAGGTACTGCATCAAGGTCTTAGAGAGAGCTAACCTAGACAGCTGAATATTCCCAACCCATCTTCCACTCCAGAGAGTGAGTGTAGCTGATACAGTCAGGGATTGCCCAGGCCTCAGTTTCACTCACCGGCCAAAATAAAAGGGACTTTGACAGCTGCTGTCAGGAGTGATCTTGTGACGTTTGTGTGCCTGTTTTGGAGTGAATTCCTTTTCCAAGAGAATCTCAGATCCCTTCTCAATTGACAAACAGATTAAAAGCATCAGGAGTGTTTGAGGGCTAAAGATAAACCTTCGGGCAAAATGAAAAATTTGACATCAAGAAGGGAAATTCTTTTTATAATCTCGGGATTCAGCTGTAAAAAGGCAAAATGATCAAAGAGCTCATGCCCATCTCCACTGGGGGACTGCAATGTTCTATGAGCAGAAATGTCAAGTCATTTCTATGATTGTTGGCAGATTTGGAATGATCACATGTACATACTTACAACCACTTTTCTTGTCAAGCTTGTGTTGTGGGTGGGCACTGAAAGATTGAGGATCAATAAACAGTATCGCTGAGCTGATTGAGGAGTGCAGTCAGTCTCTGGGTTTCTATACTAACAGACAGCATACTGGGAGAGGTGGTGCTTGGCAGTTGTACTTCTAGGAAGTTGGGGTGAAGAAAGAAGAGAGAAAAGGGGATCTGAACAGAGCTAAACCAGAGCAATGAAGGTATGGGCAGTCTAATGATTAATGTGGTATAATGATTAGAGCATTAATGAAGTGTCATATAATAGTTAGAACAATCAGGATACCTTGGTTCTGTTCCACGTTCGTTCATTTACCTTGGGTGTTCATGCAACTGCTCTGTCTCAGGTATGGATCCTCAGCACCTCCCAGGATCTGGCTCCATGATTACACAGTCCTCTTGCTTAGCACTGTGCTGACACCTTGTTCATCACTGACTTCCAGTAGGAGAATTGGGATTCTGAAATATATTGTTATTGGATGGAATTTCCAAAGGTGCTTATGGGAGTTAGATACCCAGATCTCACTGATTTTCAATGGTAGTTATGTCTAACTCTTAGACCTTTTTGAGAATCCTAGCTATTATTATAAATACAGTAGCATCATTGGAGACCTGGGCCCCACTCTGCTAGGCTGTGCATTAACATGTAATAAGAGATAGCACTTGCCCTAAAGAGTGTACAGTCTAAATCGACAAGACAAAGGAAGTATCTTTATTCCCATTTTACAGATGGGGAGCTGAGGCAGAGAGAGATTAAATGGCTCCTTGAAGGTTTTACAGGGAGTCTGTGCAGAACTAGGAAATGAACACAGATTTCCCGAGTTCCAGTTCACTCCCCTAATCACAACTGCTCTGTGCGTCTACCTCATGCAGACCACTTGGAAAGAGATTCTCAGAGACATAAGACGCACGTACAACTGAGCCGTCACCCAGCTCAGTTGGATGACAGCACATGCACTGTGTTTCTAGGCTGCATTATTTGGAAAATAAAATGAACAGGAGGTAGGCGGAGATTTAGCTGCAATGTGGCTAATCTCATTGGTTTCCCTGGAAGTCTGTAGAATATGACTGCATGCTGGTGCTAATAAAATAGAGGATGTTTAAAAATGACCAGGGAAGTTATTCTATCTTGTTAGCTGTATCAGATCAATACTATACAAACACATTGTTATGCATAAGCCCTGTAGCAAGATGGAGGCATGATGCAGATTAGTAAGAATTCAACAACAACCACCATCACCCAGCCTGCAGGTCGAGAACAATCTATCAGTTGCCAAAAATGCTTCTGTACTACACTTTGCATCCCATTGATAAGTGCCACCCTCCCCACTGAATCTTATTCTGCATGAATTTTAGACCATAAATCAAACCCAAAGCCTATGGAAAAACTTCACTCCGCTTTGATCAGCCTGATATTGATCCCACTGAAGTAAGTGATGGTTTTGCCATGTACTTGAATGGGATCAGGATTTGGGCCTTTACTCTTAAGAGCTCTGAGGCAGAAACTGGCCTGCTGGTTCTGTTGGGTCAGTGATGTTAACTACATGCCTAGATTTATTATTTTTTTTGCATCCTAGCTGCAAAACTCCAGGCATCAGCAGTGTCCGTATCTCTCTGTAGGAACTAAAGGGGCAAATCCTGAAGTCTTTACATTGAAATCCATGGGAATTTTGCCTAAATGAAGACATCAGCATTTGACTTTGAATGTTTAACATGCCTGATTTGTTTCTGACTATTATTTCAGATTCACCTAGAGGTCAGTTGACTACTTGTCCCATGAGGCTATGCTAGATAAAAACCCTAGGGCCTTTGATCCTCTGGGAAAATGAAAAGAAAAAGAAATGAAACACAAACCTCTGCCCCCCAAATGTTTCTGAGTTTTGGAACCATTGCTGGAGCAGCAGGCTTTTGTTAGTGCAGCTCTGAATTGACTTAGCGTGAAATTCAGCCACTGCTGTACTGATTTTTGTTTAGGATTCTAAACCTCTTTCTGTAATAATTTCATGTGCAGTATCAATACATGAATATTGATAAATAGACAGGAGGGAAAAATCCATTTGGATCAAAGACAACATGTTGATGAAAGGCCTCCAGACACTATAGGTATTAAGAAGTAAACCACAAACAGTAAAACTAAGCATAGAGCTATCCAATACGTACATTTTCATTTTAAATTTAACCCACACTTCTATAAAACACTTATGAAATATACATTGAATAGTTATTCCAAGTTAGGAATAAATGTGTTCAAGAATAATTTAGATTCTGGACCGCTAGTATTCCCCTCCATCATCTCTTCCCCTTTTAAAGGTATACTAACATCTTTGTTATTAATTTTGACTACTTACACTGGAATACTGAAATAGTTTCTTCCATTTGCATCCTGCCCTCCTCTTGGTTATTAATCATAGTTTTGCTTCAGGTAGTACTGACGCCAACGTATTCCCAGAGGAAAAATTCAGCTCTTAAAGTCATGAAGTTTTCTTCAGGTTTGGGCTGCTCTTGAGGTTTGTCCTCCATGTAATGTTCACCACTCCATCCTTCTCAGATGAAAAAAAGGGAGGGAAAAAAGTCCCTATTATTTTGCAGACAGTCTTAGACATATTTTGGACACCTGTAGTTTCTAGTATTGATATTCTCTATCTGTCTAGGTACTTATATGTGCAGCTGACCACATAGCTGATTTCTGGTTCAGTATTTGAACTGAAAAATAGAAAATGAAATTGGTCATTTTGAACCAAAATTGATTGTTTTCAGTTTTTTAAATAAAATGTTAAAACCTAAAAAATCAACAAACATTCAGAATGTTGAATAGAAATGATATTTTGAAACAAAATGTTGAGTTGAAACAATCTTTTGTCTTCCAGTGGGGGTTTTGGGGTTTTGTTTTTTTTTTGGCTGATACTATTCGCCAAATTCAACCCAGTGTTATGAAAAGATTTGGTGCCTTGAAAAATGCATTTTTCAGTGAATTTACTATTTTCGGAGGGCAGGGGGAGGAAATGCATCCAGCTTTGCATATATGGCCATAATGAGTAGGCTGTCATGTGCTCCTTCTGTGCAATACTCCAGTGTTGTGTCATAAAGATAAATCTCCTATAGAATCATAGAAGATTATGGTTGGAAGAGATCTCAGTAGGTCATCTAGTCCAAACCCCTGCTCAGAGCAGGACCAACCCCAACTAAATTATCTTTATGCTGTTGGTTAAAAAATTGCATCAATTATTAATGGGATTGTTTGTTTATTTTTTCCTGCCTTAATCTTTTTGCATGCCCTTCATTTGTGTTCCCCTTTCATGTTCAGGCTGCCATCAGAACTTATGTGAAACATCACCATATCCTTTTATCTGAATACTGTAATTATACATAGCTAACTTATCAGATGGGAACTTTCCTTTGTTATGTGATCCGCCTCTGATCATTTCTGTATTGCTCAGTGCTAGAAGGATGTGTGCATTCCACTGCGGCCCTTTTACTGAAATGATTTTTTTCTGTCAATTTGAATAATAAAGTGATGTCTGGAGTGTCTGTCTCTCTCCAAAGGAACAGTGATGAGTGATGCATCCTGTTGCCAGTGATTTAAGTTGTAAAAAGTTCCTTGAAACTTAATTTATTGGACCAGCTTCTGTTGGTGAAAGAGACAAGCTTTCAACTTGCACAAGTTTCAGAGTGGTAGCCAGCAATGCCCCTCTACCATGTACATAGTCCAAAATGGACAGTTTCTACACAAAAGAATAAATTGACACAAATCCGACATCAAGAATTGTAACATTCAAAAACCAGTAGGCGAGCACTTCAGTCTCCCTGGACACTCAATAACAGATTTAAAAGTGGCAATTCTTCAACAAAAAAACTTTAAAAACAGACTTCAACAAGAAACTGCAGAACTGGAATTAATTTGCAAATGGGACACCATTAAATTAGGCCTGAATAAAGACAGGGAGTGGATGGGTCACTACAAAAAAATAATTTTCCCTTTGCTGATACTCACCACTTCTTGTCAACTATTGAGAATAGGCCACTTCCATCTTAATTGAATTGGTCTCATTAGCACTGACCCCCCACCATACACACTTGGTAAAGAAACTCCCATCTTTTCATGTGCTGTTATATATAATATATATATACACTGCTTACTGTATTTTCCACCCTGTGCATCTAATGAAGTGGGTTTTAGCCCATGAAAGCTTATGCCCAAATAAATTTATTAGTCTCTAAGGTGCCATAAGAATTTCTCATTACACATGCATAGAGAACTGAAGAAGAGCTCTGTGTAAGCTTGAAAACTTGTTCATTTTACCAACAGAAGTTGGTCCAATAAAAGAGATTACCTCACCCATGTTCTCCCTTGAAACTTCAGTAAGTAAGGGCTATTGAATTCAAATATGGTATCAGCCAACTGGTCCCTGGACACTGGAACTCTGTTGGCAGAGTGACTTGTCAGGCTAATAGAGTAAATAGGCTTGATTCATTTTCTCTCTCTTTCTCCTTTTTTTTTCGCATCCAAGGGCATAAATCCAGACTAAACCTACTCTGCATTTACTCTGGATTAAAACAGCTATAACTAAGAGCAGAATCTGCATCCCTCAGTATGTGTCAAGACGAGCTCTTTCAAAACCGTCACGTCAAATACAGTAGTTAGATTTTGAGAAGTACTGATCAGTTGATGACCTTTAATACCACTTGTGGCTATATATGCTGAATTATCCATGCTATGATTCGATGCCCATGTCTATTGCAGACAAGGGCACATTAGAAATCCTTTGTTAGATACAGTTAACTATATCTCGTGCTTTCAGTCAGAAATCTGTCACCTGCGGGAGTCAGGGGGGAATTCTCTCCCATGTACAGTGTAGTACAAATAGTATGTATATAATAGGTTTAAGTTTTCTGGCCTTCTCTTGAAGCACTAGGTATTGGCCAATGCTTATGAGAGGGTACTGCGCCTTATCTAATGCTGTAAACCCTCTCTTCCTAGAAGTTCATTTTTTAATTAGGTAGTGCAGTAAACTCAAAAAAAGCCCCCCACTATGCTCTGTTATCAGTGGGGAGAGTCGAACATAAAGCAGTTCTGGGCCAATGGCATAACCTTGTTTATGCCATGACTGTGATTATCATGTCAGCCAAGCCCAGATGCAGCAGGATAGGCCCTGGGACAAGACACACTAGAATACCCCAAGTTCAGATTCTCTCTTACGCCCATCACCCAGCTTTACCGTCTGTCCTGCACAATACTGCATGCAAAGCTCAGGCTAGAGTCCTTGCGTCTGTATGTGGCAACTCTCTAGGGTGGGCCAAGAAGGAGCTGCACCTCTAGGACATACATTCATTTTATCAGACCTGGAGGTCGCTCTTTGCAGATCCAGCTCATTCCTCCTCATTTAGTTTATACTATGCATCTATATGAAGTTAGTTCTCCATGATGTGCAGGGAATGCAGCAAGCTACCCTCCCTACAATGCAGATGATCTGTCTGAACCCTCTCCTGACTGTACAACCCTATTGCAGGCCTTGCTAGAGTGAATTTTGTCCTGTCAGTCCTCCCTGTTTCTCACTAGAAGGCTGTCTTCCTTCTCCAGTTCACAGAGACTTCTTTGTCAGCTCCACAGAGAGGATGTTTGTAAACAACACTGTAAGCCGGCAGTGTGTGCAAAAATCTCCGGGATTGCTAATGCAGAAGCCAAATGGGTTAAGAAATGGTTTGATGACCAGGATGTTGTAGGGCTGGCTTAGGTGACATGAGCAGGTCCAAGTTAAGACAAGACATGCCTGAACAAGTAATTGACGAAACAATTAACTCTTGTGAATCTGTTTGTAGTAAATAAGGGAGTTAGAAACTAACTAAACTATTGTGGGTATGTTTATAATAAACAAAGAAGGCAGAAACACTCTGAACTATAAGCTTACTTTATTGGTCTGTACATACTCTGGAAAGTGATTTGTCGTTATGAGAATAGATTTTAGTAGCTAAGAAAGATGTATATAAACTATGTGGTGTAGCACATGAATTGGAAATTGTGGCATCACCATGTTCCTAAATCCCTTGTGCCTGGGATTGGCCAGTGAGGGTAAAGAGCTGTTACAGTACAGTAACGTGAGTGTCGAGCTGGAGTTGGACTGAGTGTTTTGGATCCTGGCACTGGACGAAGGATTCTCCCAAATCTGGAGGAGGTGTTCTGGATAAGCAGAGTGGAAAGGTCTCGGGGGGGAATGTCAGTGTTGCATATGCATTTCTTCTTGTAGCACTTGGTTCAGAGCCCTCTAATGCCATTCCAGCAAAGCAGTTAAGTGTGTGCCTACCTGTAAGAACATGGGCAGTTTCACAGAGTTCAGCACATGCCTAAGTACTTTGTTGGATCAGGAATCAGGATACTCTATGCCTTGCAGCATCGAGCACTTAGAAACTATTTGTCACCCCCATCCCGCCTATATAAACCTTTCTTTCTGCATTAACAGTATGAGAGATTTTTCATAGAAAGAATAGTTTATAGCCGCGGAATCCTCTCTGTAAAAGCTATAAGGCTGCAGACATAAATTTGTACTGAGTTCAACCTACCTTCTTTATATAGCATTTATTTTCCCACTGTCTTTTATTACATGTTACACCCTCTAACAGTATTCCAGCTTCTTTATAACTCTCTTATGAGAAATGAGGATTCGCCTCACTACAAAGGAGCTCCTCCACATTCATCCCCTTGATGTGTAAGTAATTGTTCCCTCACGCTGTAACAAGCTCCAGAAAGATAGGCAGAATTGGAAAAGGAGTTGTAATGAACTTGGTGGAAGGGGGAGGCTGACAGGTTGGGAGCAGCCCTGCTATCAGAAAAGAATGATGATTTCCCTAGGATGAAACGGTTACAAGCAATCTTATAAACCTAAGCAAGGTTAGCAGGCTGACATGCTAATGAAGGAAGGACTTTTTTTTTATTTTAATTGGTTATTTTTGGCTTTGAAGCCATATTGCTTTTTCTTTCTCTCTTCCCTTTTCTTTTTAAATCAGTGCAAAATAAATGCATAGATTTTAGGGTTCCTGTGTCTGATTTCTCCTCCCATTTCGACACCTACTGATCTGTTCTGACCAGTACTTCATGCACACTTGACTCCTTAATTTAATTGGATGGTGCTCCCTTCTTAACAGTGATTATTGATGGCGACAAACAGCGCACTGGCATGGTGGAGATGGTTCTCCTGTGCCGTTACAGCAGTATGAGCAGAAATAGGGGACTCCCTCTGTCGTCAAAGGTCATTCGTTGGCTTTTAATTTCTGCACTGGTATGACAGATACACATAAGCAATCCTACATTGTTGCCTCTTCTCTTCCCAGCAAGGACGGTGCAGGGTGACAGGAAATCAATGCTCTGATGTGAACTGTGATAATAGCAGGCCAACTGTCATCTCAGCCTTGCATGTTATGTGGCAGTGCAAAGGGTAACGTGATCTTTGTACGTTTTCATATGTCACATTCTCTCTGCCAGGGCATTCCAGAAGGGTAGCTGTAAGAAATGGGTCATGTGCAAAATAGAGGTAAAATTCCCTATTGGACTGCTTCTTTGAGGTGCAGAGAGGATGCTCAGTGCTGTGTAGGATCAGGCCTTGTGCTAGAGAGACAAAGGGCAGTGGAATTGCATCAAAGATGAATTCTCTGCTGGTTTATGCCACACAAAGTGGCCTAAGCAGGCCAAAGAAAATGGCAAATAATCCCCCATTTCAGGTTTCAGTAGGAGACTAATTGTGGAAAGGCTTCTTGGAATGCAGTTGTTGAAAGCAGAGAGAGTGGCGAGAAAAAGGACTCTTGGCATAGGGGAGGGCTGCGACCGGAGAGATCTGGGTTCAGGTCCCAGCTCTCTTGCAGACTAGCTGTGTGGCCTTGGGCAAATCATTACTTTTCTCCAGTCTCAATCCGCAAACCAGGAATAATAACCCTTTCTTCCACCGATCTTGTCTGTTTAGCCTGTTGACAGACAAGGCGAGGTAGGTAATATCTTTTATTGAACCAACTTCTGTTGGTGAAAGAAGATCTCGGTGGAGCTTGAAAGCTTGGCTTTTTTTTCCCAGAGAAGCTGGTTCAATGACAAAGATTGCCTCACCCATCTTTTGTGTCTCATATCCTGGTTCCAACTTAGCTACAATAACACTGCAAACAATGTTAAACTGTAAATAAGACGAGGAAGACTTTGTAGCACCTTAGAGACTAACCAGTTTATTTCAGCATAAGCTTTTGTGGACTATAGCCCACTTCATCGGATGCACAGAATGGAACAGAAGTAAGATGTATTTATATACATAGAAAGCAAAAAAAAAAATAATAAAAAAAGTTAATGTTAAACTGTAGGCTCTTGGAGGCAAGGACTGTCTCTTGCTATGTGTACGTACAGCTCCTAACACAATTGGGCCTGATCTCAGCTGAAACTTCTGCTGTATGACTGATGATAATGTGTATCTTTAAGTTCTCAGAGCTCATGATGCAGTGAAATATACTAACAAAGGAACAAAGCCAGTGGTGCTGAATGGCTTCCAAGCAGTCTAGGGATGGGATGCACCTGGACATTCTTGTAATGTATCATAACCCAGCAGAAATGTAATCTTGTCTTTTTAGGTGAGGTTTCCTGGCAGAGAATAACTCCTAGATGCAATTTACAATGCTGACACCTCCTCTGGGGTAGATACATGTATGTTCCAGTGTGTGGTACTGAGTCATTAAAATAATTTCTTTGACCCTAGCTCAGTGAACAGATTAGCCATGCCATTAGGTGAGTGCTGCTTCAAAGGCCAGGCGGTAGTATTTTTATCTGCAGTAAGATCCTGTCTGAGTTTGAACGTCGTTGATTACATGGTACAGTTTGTTTTTTTCTTGTGGACTTCATTCATTGACCTCCGATGCTATCTGAGCACTTAATCTGTTCTGTATCCCATCTCACGTTGAAGACGCTGTAAATACAGGCTCCTTTTCCTCCCTGCACTGCTCCTTCTTGATGAGGCTATGGCAGCTCACATCTGGCCACTGGCCATTGAATGCCACCATAAAAAGCAGCCAGCGTACAGCCTGCATGCTTTTAAAAACATCTAGCTGCCACATGGGCTTCTCTGCTTTCCTTTCTGTCTGAGATCAAAACCTCCCCTCAGCCTGTCATGGTGTAATAAAGTTGTTCTCAGTGGAGCATAACACTTAATGAAAAGCTTAAAAATACAACACTTGTTGTTTTAAGCAAAGGTTGCTACAGAACAGACAGAACAGGTAATTGAGTAAGTCAACATGAGTGCTCCAGCCTTGTCTGCTTCTGTCTAATGTCTGCAATGATGAATACTTAAATCAGAACAGGGGACGTATCAAGCACTCATCTGGTTCTTCTGGGCAGAAGAGATTGGGAGCGTGAGTGACAAAGGGCTCTACCCAAAGGTTTGTCTCAGATCAGTGTAATATAATTACATACCACTGTCCACATTCAACAACATCCAGAGGCCAACTAGATAATTCATCCTTTGGGCTCCAGAAGTTCATGACTGCACTCAGACTGACAGAATGACACAAGGTCTTGCCTCTAAGACCTCAATGAAGACGCAGTAAGTCCATCTGAAGTGAGGGCAGTTTAGCACAAGCCCCCTCAGCTTCTGCTTCTCTGGAAGTACAGGAACCAGCTGGTGAAGCCACCGAAGTGAGGACAGGCCTGTGAAGGTTCAAAGCCAGACTAACTGAGATGGACTGATTCGAATCCCAGCAGAACCCCTGTGGGAGCATGACAGCAGTGTTACCCATGCCTTCCTCTGGGCATGAAACCTTCTCCTCCTGTAGAGCTGCCCCTGGCCCTGGGGAGTGCCTCTTGCTGGGCGCAAAGCACACAGAAATGATGATGTTTGTTTGAACTGTTCTGAGTTTGCAAAGTAGGTTTGAAATCTTGCAAGAGGCTTCCTTGTGAGACTCACTTCCAGCCTAACAATGAAAGATGATGAAGATGACACTTTTCTCCAGGAGATGTTGGAACTTCTGCTTCCATTGCCAGACAGAACCCATTAGTGCAAAAGTTGAGACAGAATTGAAGAGAGCTCAACTGGAACTGCACAAGCAAGCTAGAATCCTGGTTCAACCTGATTCCACAGAAGCCCCTGAGTGCTCCTGAACACAGAGAAATACCAAATTTCAGATGTTACTGTCATAGTTCAGGGCAACTGCACTTGTATTGGGGACAGCAAGAATATCACTTTTAGGCTCCTGGCTTCCAGTCAGCATCTCTCTTGGACAGCAACTCTTGTCTCTCTCCCTCCTAAGTGTGTGTTTTTTTTTCCATGCTGCACAATTCCCTGCCTATTCCCCAGCAAGTTAGACTACGTAACCAGGCAAAGATCTGTGCTTTGCTTTCTCCTAAGAGGCCATGAGCAGCTGTAATTACCAACAATTATTAGTTACCACACAGCTCTTTCTAAGTAAGCACATTTATTCTTAAGGTGAAAGCATCACAGAGAAAACATTAAAAAGAACTTACATGCATGGTAAAAGCTGATCAGAGATCAACCCCAAATGCAACAAAGGCTCAGTCAGATGATCAGATTCCCTTTCAGGCCCCACACAAGAGTTTTTCCTGTAGTTTACAAGTTCATAACAATTTTTGCTCAGAACAAGAACAAAAATGAATAGTTCATTCTTTCCTTCGTACTGCTTGGGCCTTGGATCTTATGCTCATGAAAGAGGTGACCAGCAGACAATGGTTCTCTCCTTAGGGCATAGCTTCAAAAGGTTGGGTCTGGAAGTGGGAATTTCTATTCATCACCCTCCGCCTCTCCCCGGTATTTCCTAGGAAACCCACTTAACTTTGTTTGTTCCAAAACTTCCTTCTTGTCTGGCACGTGATTTAAAATAGCCCTTTGCTCATAATGCTTCCCAAGGTTTATATTGGCCTTGTTTCCCCACTAGATAAGTTACATCAAATCCTACAATAATACATAAAGTTTGCATTCAACAGAATGGACTTCAAAGATACTTAAACTTCATTCAGTAGTATTTTTCAAGGATATTGCAAGAAAACTGCCTTATTTGTCACAGTTACATTATCAGCACAAACTCATCGAGGGCCTGGAGTACTCCTAGCTTCCCGTTGCACAAATAGATTTAAAATCATGCTCCCCATGCAACCCAAAGTAATGACACCTGATTTGTAAACATTCACATTATGCAACCAGTTGAAAGATTGTTGTTGTTTATTATTGATATAAAATAACTGTAAGGAAAGGAGTGTCCCCCAGGCACTCTGACAGTC
Source organism: Dermatemys mawii (assembly GCA_007922305.1). Classification (NCBI taxonomy): domain Eukaryota; kingdom Metazoa; phylum Chordata; order Testudines; family Dermatemydidae; genus Dermatemys; species Dermatemys mawii. Next base: position 12,937,855 of record ML677361.1, read on the forward strand.
CAGGAACTAAATCAGAGATCTGGTAGATTTCTTCTCTTTGTCTGAAGCGTCGATCAATAATTTTGCAGTAAAACTGAGCTACAAACAGCTGTTTTGCAATTGTCCAAGAGCTACTATTTCACAGTGTGAGAGGAATCAAGCTCTCGGTGTCTTGGCCAGACTGCAGGGTATTACTGTTCTAGGCCAGCGCTGCTCTAGCAGAGAAGGATATGTCACACGCATAAGTGGGCGCTGTACAAAAGGAGACCGAATCTGCTGCCTCTTCTGAAGATTTATCAAGTTACCGGTTTGCACAGTCAGTGGCCTGCAAAGACTTTTGCTTCTCCCACCGGTGACAACTATTTTTTAAAACCATGTCAGTCATGGGAAGAGTTAGCGAGAGGAAAAGAGCGAAAATGATCCTCATATGGCATTTCTTTCGAGGTGCGCATTGAGGGAAATCCTCAACAATCCGTCCACAGCATGGGTGACAATGTACAACCTAAGATCTAAGACAGCAGTGTCCAATAGATATTCAATACTAGCCACACTGCTAGCCACACTTGTGGTTTTGAATTTTTATTAGCCATATTATAAAAAAGCCACACGCATTAGCCACAATTCAATAGCCTATTAGGCACGTGTGGCTGGTGGCGAAAGTATTAGACACCGCTGAGGGTTTCAAAAATAATAGCTCCAGTTTTAAGTACAGTGTTGGAAATTGGCCTGTATTGTTGTGTTGCAGTTTACTGGGACAGGGGTAATCTCCTTAAAGCAAAACACTGAGGGGCAGATCCTCAGCTGGTATAAATTGTCAGAATGCTGCTGACTTCAGTGGAACAATGACAATTTACAGAAGCTCAGGATCTGCTCTGAGACTCAGTAGGCCCATCTTGCTTCCCCTTTACCTTAGCATCTCCCAGACTAGTAACTGCAATGCCTGGGGACATCCGTTCCAGATTCGTGACTCAGAGTTTGCAACAATGTATGATGAGACCTTCCTATCCCCCAGATGCTACAAGCACCAGCAAGAGGAATGTAAGGTCGAGTGGAAGCAAGATGTGCTCTCACAGACGTAGCCTGCCAGAGTTTTTTGCATTTAAACAAAAATTCCTTTGTTGCTTATGGGGCCAAGAAAATTGATCCCACAGCTTGACCAAGCTAGTCGGTTCAATGCCACAGGAACTCAGCTGCCTTATTGACCTGATATGCATCATTTGGAGAAGTATGGATTTCAGTATTGCACATTGGAATTTTGAAGTTAGTTCTCTCCTATGGCAATGAAAAGATCATTTAACTTTGGAGCTACTGAATTCAAAATAGTTCATATATAATCAGCTGAGATGCCCAAAGTAAATACTAAGATAATAGGCGCTTAAGACAATATATATATTTTGCAGCCAAAGTGAACTTCTCAGACCAGGTTCACAGAAAGATTTACTGAGGTTTTTTAGCTATGGAAGCAAAACTGGGCCCAGTTCTGAAAAAATCAGGGATGATTTTATGGCTTTACATGAAAAATATATAGTTGCACATAGTTGCAATACAAAAAAAACAGGTGAAACTGTTTTAAGCAAGACTTGCACTAAAATCTGGGTTTTTCCCCCAGACATGACATTTGAACTCATGCAGATCAAATCAAAGACAATATTTGCTTCAATAACTGCCTGGCTAAGTTCCACACAGCTGCATGCAAATGATCAGTTAGTAGTGGTAATATTGAAGATGAGTTGCAGTTCCCAGAGTTTCATTTGTCCGGATGTTATGCCTTTTAATTGCCTTTGATTCAGTCACCCATCACTCCTGACTTGATTCAGCACTAAACAAAGAGAAGCACTGAGTTCAACTCTGTGATGATTATCTAGATTATTCAGGTGGCTTCATTCCTAGGGATTGGTTCATAACAGCATGGTGGACAAAAAAGTGAAATGAATAAGGATTGTTTTCAGAGCACTGTTGCATGCAGCCCTGTGCATTCTCATGCAAATGGAAAGTTGTCTCTCATTTCTGATCTCCTTTGCCATATACGATGCTTAGGGCTTCCTCTGAGCTTTTAAAAATCCCACTTTATCCTGGGCCTTAATTTTCCATGACCTTCCATATAACACACACAACCCTGGTTTCTATAACAGGCTCCTTTGCAGAAACATGCCTAGTTTGTGTGAGAACAATCAAGGTTGCAGTTCAGTTTCTATGTCTTAATTTGCCATTCTTTAGAATCCTTATTAAATTCTCACGGTCAAATCCAGATGGCAGCACAGAGCTCAGGCTAGGTGTTGGAGATGTTGATTGTGCTGATTATAACTCTCCTCAGATAAAGTGTAAAACTGTATTTGAATTTTTGGCCTTTGGCTATTTGCAAAGCTGCCATCAGCTTCCAGCGCAAGCTGATTTGTATTCAGTACACATCTGTGCTCGCTGGTATGGAGAAGCAGGGCAGCGAGTGGACCAGTCTGCTGCTGCCCAGCAACCTTGAAACCAGCAGACCCAGCTGCATCTGGGGTGTTTTTAATACAGTCTGTCCCCTTCCCCTCTTTCATTGCTGTTGCTCTTCTAGCCAAAATAGCCTCTGATGTACAGCCTCTGAAAAATCATTGTCCTATGGAAGGGGAGGGGAGAGTGATTTTCAATCCCTCAGCTAATTAAACATTAAACTAAACAATTTTTAAAAAATTATGAGGTGAGACACTCTGCTAGTTTTAATATAAAATAATTTAATGAAGTTCCACAGTCTGCCTGCGAAGGAGAGGGGAGGAGAGTTGTGATCGGAATGAGAGAGGAATAAAAATTGAACACTCTGAGCGTTCACTCACATGCTTGCTCCAAGTTGCATCCTCAGTGCTTGGCAGTGTGTAATGGTCCTTTGTCAGGCTGTTAGGAGAAGTGCAAAATGAGCCTGCAATGTGTAAACGGGGCCGAGTGGGAGGACTGGTCTTATGGGCACGGGGGTCCAAGGAGTAGAGCTGCAGAACAGATTTCTCATGAAGGTAGGACAGCAGTGAAACCTTCCCCTTAGCTTTCAGTACAGGAACTAGCTTGGCTGCAAAGCCAGTTAAAGTTGTCTGAGATCATACTGGAGATTACCTGGCAAAGGGTCTGTAATAGCTTCGCTTGCTCAATCCGTGAGTGGAGAGAGACAGATGAAGATGGACAGACATGAAGTGGCTGTGCTACCACTTGAAGGGGAACTGCAATTTACTCGTTATAAAAGACTTGGGTCTCTCGTCATCCCCATTACCAGCAAGTAAGGTCTCCACCCAACCTCCCACCATTCCAGCCCAGACATCAGTGGGAGCACTGCCTGCAGAGGGATCCTAGGACTCCTGGCCCTTTAGCACTGCTGTTGTTCACAGGATGGCATGTGATAGTGTATGTGCCCAGTGAAGCTTCAGAGCTTGTCAGGCAAAACGTCTCTCTGCATTTAAACCAGTCAGCATTTGTCTGGGCGGCTGTTGCATTTTTTTTTAACAGGGCTTTAATTTCATTCTTCGATGGGGGCGGTAGCGGGGGAGAGGGATTTTAGAATGGTAATATTACCCCTGCTCTCCTCTCCCACAACCCCCTGTTCCCTGCCCCATTTCCTCTTCCATTTGACACTCCTTTTCCCCTAGTTCATATCCCACTAGCTGATCATTCACCCACCCTTGTCTCCCAGTTATTCTCCTCACCCAGCAGTTTCCTCTCTCCCTAGGGAGGGCTCTTCGCATGAATTAGCCGGTCAAGTACTGGGGATCCTAGAGTTTAAGTCCACCTGCTAAAGCTAGAAACTGCCCTTGTCCTCTCTACGATTTAATCTCATATTAGCTCATAAGAATTCAGAAAAAATCTTTCTTTTCCTAGTGAAGACTCTGTAAAGGTTGAGTGCTCCCCGCCCATTCCCCTCTCTTGCTGAGAGAGGCTTTTGGAGGCCCCCTCCTCCTTTCCCCACGCATCAGCAGTGCTGTGACAGATGTAGTCTCAGGCCCTGCCGGCCCCCAAAAACGACACTGACTGAGTGGAGAGCGAGCCCGGCACCTTGCAGCAGGGCTTCTCTCCTGCCTAGGTGTGCACAGGCAGAGCTGGAAAGTGCATGATCCCTGCTGCTGGGCCCGGATCGTAAAATACCATGAAACATAACAGAAATGACTAATGATGAAACCAGAAGGCAGGCTGCTGACCTGTTTTGTGACAAAGGAAGTGCTGCTCAGCAATTGAAAGCGTGAGACTATCTGGAGACATTCTGAGCTGAGTTGAGGCAGGCTCCTTAATGGACCAGGCAAATGCTCTTTGTTAATTATAACATTGGATTAATATGAAAAATACCAATATCTTCTCTGCACAGTTTCTTCTAATAAATAACAAAACCTGCTTTGAAACTACAGTGATCGTTGCCAGCTTTTCCCAGTCTGATTATTTCTGCTGATTAGCACTTTCTCTGTCACAAACCATGTCAACAGCCTTCACTTCCCTGCTAGGAAGTCACTGTAAAACTGGCAACCAGGATCATTAAGACAGACGCCAGCACTGCTCACAGCACTGGAATTATGAAAAAGCCATGGTGGAGTCTCTGGAATAGGTTTTAATGATTCCGTTTTGGGTAGGTGTGTACTTCAGAGATCAAGGCCCTGTCGCCAAACGCTCCTGGACTAGAGTGTTCAGACTCTGGATCTAAATATTGCAGCTGTCTAGTCAGTGAATATGAATATCATTTTTATTTAGATGGCATCACCACAATTTCCTGTCAGAATAGAACTGTGCACTGACCTGTGCAAAATTCACTTGAGCCCACTGGAAAATGTGTGTGTGTGTGAGAGAGAGAGGGAGGTATAGTTTCATTCCACACACTGAGCCAGGAACACGTGCACTTGGGATTGAGCAATCCTAGTGCAGGACAAGGAACTGGTGAATTCATATGCCAGCTCTGACAGTGATTCTCTCTGTGACTATATGCAAATCACTTAACATCTCTACCTCAGTTTCCTCATCAGTAAAATAGAGATCATGCTACCTACTTGACAGGGATGTTGAAGGACTGGCCAACTAATATTTTGTTAATTACTTTCAATATATACAGGAAATATTCTCTCTCATAAAGTATACCGACACCTGAATTAGTGGGAGGTAAAATGATATCTATTACCACCCATTATGTTTATTCTGTATAAACACAATAATGTACTATACTCTTCTCATTTTCTATTGTGAAACATCCCATTATGTGGTCATCGAGAACAGTGCACTGTTGCTAGAAAATCAGGTACTAAACTATCTCGTATGCATATGCAGGATACTCTTATTAATTACTGTTTGTTTGTACTACAGTAGGCCCTAGAGGCTTCAGCTGAGATCAAGGCCCCATTGTGCTGGGTGCTGCACAAACACATAGTAAGATACAACCCTTTTCTGAAGTGCCTGCAATCTAAACAGACACAACAGACAAAGGTGGGGAAAAAGGAAATATTATCCCCATTTTATAGACAGGGAGCTGTGGCACAGAGAGGTTAAGTAACTTACCAAAGGAATCTATGGGAATTGAACCTTCAGATCTCCTGAATCCCCGTCCAGTGTCTTAATCACAAGACCATCTCTTAATGATTCTCTCCTAACATGGGATGTGACATCAGAAGTTGTGACTGCAGTAGCTTCCCTGGCCCTTGTGATCCTCCTGTCGCCCACCGTCAGGTCAGTGGCTGGCAGGTCCACGCAGCGTCACACCCACTGACCTTGTTGCTAACAGCTGTTGCAAAGAGGGCACCCCTACAGAGCTGGGTTCTCTGGCATCTAGACTGGAAATGGTTATCAGCCATAACCCTAATTTCACTGCCATGATACTACCACCATATTGATTATTTTCTTAATAAAATGCAAAACATGCCCACTGCATTTGTGTCCTCTTTATTTTTCATGTTGAGCGGCGTTTTCCACGTTGCAGCTGTTGGACATTTCTGATGTGGAATCTGTGTTCTTAGGTGCTAATAATTCCTTCCCCGAGGGCTTCAGGATAATGAGCCTATTTTAGCCTTTTGCAGTGAATTGCTGAATGTAATTGGTATTTTGGTGGCTCAGAGTAACTAACATCAGTTCAGGTTAACTCAATACTTGTCCAGACAATAAATATTTAAGGCAGATGGTCACCATGTGAAGAGTAATAAAGCATTTGTGGAATAAAGCTTTGGAAATTGGTTCTCTTTGAATGACATTCATGTTGACCCCTTGTTGCTCTTGTGAATAAGTATAAAGATCTGAGGTTGCCTCAGAAGAATATGCAATTTATTGCCCAATTAGGGTGTGCGTCCTTGAGTACGAAGGTCAGATGTTCAAACAGGAAAAGTTGGACAGTATTTGTGACTCATATTATTGTTTAACAGTGTGTGTCTTTGCTCTTCAGGACTGACAGTTCCTAGAAGGATGGAGAGTTTATTCCCTAATATGATAGCCTGCCTCAGGTAATTGCTCGACAGCACAGTTCAGATAGATATCTGCCTATAAGAGAAGCTCAGTGTCATTGAAAATGTTCTTTTAGTGCCCAGTGGCACACAGCATACATTTGTTCAATTGCCTTAATGTAGTTCGTGGATCAGGTAGGGTTAAGCAACAGCAAGTAAATACTATAGGTCCTGATTGTCATTTACACTAAGGCCCCCTTGTACCTCTCTGGCAACATAAAATGGGCTTTAAAATGAGTGTAAATGCTATTTACATTCACTGTAAGGCCCCTTTTCATTGTCAGAAAGATTTAAGGGGGTTTTAATGTAAATGATTATTAGGCCCAATCATCAAATCATAGAACTATAGGGCTGAAAGAGACCTCAACAAGTCATCAAATCCAGTCCCCTGCACTGAGACAGGACAAAGTAAACCTAGAGCATCCCCGACAGGTGTTTGTCCAACCTGTTCTTAAAAACATCCAGCGATGGGTATTCCACAACCTCCCTTGGAAGCTTATTCCAGAGTTTAACTACCCTTGTAGTTGGATTTTTTTCCCCTAATCTCTAACCTAAATCCTCCCTGCTGCAGATTAAGACCTTCTTGTCCTAATTTTAGTGGAGTGGAGAACAATTGATCACATTCCTCTTTATAACAGCCCTTAACATGTTTAAAGGCTGTTCTCAGGTTACCCACACCCTGACTCTGCAGTTCTCTTTTCTCAGACTAAACATGCCCTGTTTTTTTACCTTTCCTCATAGGTCAGGTTTTCTAAGCTCTCATAATTTTTGTTGCTCTCCTTTGGACTCTGATTTGTCCACAGCTTTCCTAAAGTGTGGTGTCCAGACTGGCCACAGTACTCCAGCTGAGGTCTCTCCAGTACCAAATAGAGCAGTATAATTACCTTCCATGTCTAACATTCAGTGCTCCTATTATTACACTCCAGAATGATATTAGCCTTGTCACAGCTTCATCACATTGTTGACTTATAACCATTGTGGCAAGGTGCCTTCTCTGGCTCACCGACTCAAGTCTTTTCTGCTCTGGTGAGCCAAGGGCTGTCTAGGCAAGCTGCTTAGAAAGCCCAAGGGCAGGCTTTCGCTTTCGCTTTCGCTTTCCCTTTCGCTTCCCCTTCCCCTTATCGCTCCCCTCTGGCTGGGCTTTTCCCCTGTGTCCAGGACAAAAGTTACCTCCCTTCTGCAAGGCTCCCAGTCCTCCTACCACCCACCTGCTGGCAACCTCCATCTCTCTCCTCTCCTTCCTAGCTGGGGAGGAGGGTTTAAAAAGGTCTCTGTCAGGGCTTAATTGGTATCAGCTGATCTTGCCTGAGTCTCTGGCAGCCTCTACTCAGCTGAGCCCAATTGACCTGTGGTTACCTTCCTTACCACCACCCCCACTGGTAGCTGCCTGCTCGGGGTTTACCACACCATCTAGCCGGTTATTCCACATGTTGAAGTTGTGCATTTGATTTTTCCTTCCTAAATTAAATACTTTGGGATTATCTTTATTAATTTCATTTTGGTTAATTCAGACCAATTCTCCGATTTGCCAAGTTCATTTTGAATTCCAATCCTATCTTCCAGAGTGCTTGCATCTCCTCCCATCTTGGTGTCATCTGCAGATTTTGTAAGCATACTCTCTCATCCATTCTCCAAGTCATTAATGAAAAAATGGAATAGTACCAGACATAGGACTGACTCCTGCAGGTCTCTGCTAGATACATCCTCTCCAATTTCGCAGTGTATCTCTAAGGGTGAAATTCACCTCTGTGCAGAAAGCCACACCAAAGTTTACTAACCACTTAAGAACCACATAATCCCCACTAAGAGAGATTAAGTGGGACATAAGTGGTTCTTAGGCATGATGTTAGTCCTCTGTACAGGGGTGAATTTCACTTTAGGGTTAAAGATCACATGTGTTTTGTGTGGTGATTCTGCATTTGGATTTAGCATGAATTATTCTTCTCTCACAAAGAGTGTTTTGATAATGGTTGTAACTCCATTAGGCCAGATGGTAATGTCACTTGCACCAGTGTAAATCTGGAGGTGGCACCATTAAAATCAGTGGAGTTGCATCCGTGTAAGAGAGATCAGAATCAGGCCTGTTGAGTTCAGGGAGGTTACACTAGATTTACACTGGTGTAAGTGAAAAGAGAATCAGGTCTGCCAGCTCTTAGGATTTTATCACAAGTCTTGTGCTATTTGGTGGTGTTTTTTCTTAAATCCCCAGCTCTTGGAGTCATGTGATTACACAAGACTCTCAACTTCCTCTTCTTTTTTTAAAAAAGAGTGAATTTCAAGCCCTCATGGTTATAGAGTAGGGTGACCAGATGTACCAATTTTATAGGGACAGCCATGATTTTGGGGCCTTTTTCTTATATAGGTTCTATTACCCCCTACTCCCTGTCCTGATTTTTCACGCTTGCTGTCTGGTCAGCCTATTATAAAGAAAAGCTTAAAAATATGAACCATTAAAACCTGAAGGCAAATAAAAAGACTCCAAATTTCTTTATTTTTTAAAATGTCATGATTTTCGGATGCTACCCAACATGAGAATTTTGAATGCTTGCAGAGTCAAAGACATAGCAACCCACATGCTTTATACAAAGGACTCTGCTGCTCACCACTGGTCACTAAGAGCCCCTATAAACGCGTCTTTAACTAGTATGACAGCTACAGCACTGATAGGCATTTTCACTGACTGCAGAGTCATTGTTCAAGGTCATTCATGGAAGTTGAAACTAGACAAAATCATGCTAGAAATAAATGGTGTACATTTTTAACAGTCAGAGTAATTAATCATTGGAACAACTTGCTATGGGTTGTGGTGTATTCTCCATCACTGGCAATTTTTGAAGCAAGAATGAATTCCCCCCCACCCAAAGATATGCTCTAGTTCAGGGGTGGGCAAACTTTTCGGCCTGAGGGCCACATCGGGTTTGCGAAATTATATCGAGGGCCAGGTAGGGAAGGTCCCGCCCCCAGTCCAGCCCCCTCCCACTGACTGCCCCCTGAGAATCCCTGACCCATCCAACCCCCCCCACCTTGTCCCCTGACTACACCTTCCACAGACCCCTAACCACCTCCCAGGACCCGACTCCCCACCCAATTCCCCTGCTCCCTGTCCTCTGACTGCCACAACCCCTATCCACCTTCCCACCCCCAACCACCCCAGAATCCCACCCCAACCAACCCACCCTACTCTCTGATTGCCCCCTCCAAAGCCCCCACCACCACCCTGGAACCCCCCCATTCCCTCTTACCATAGCTGCTGGGGCTGGGGAGCAGGCAGCCCTGGCTCCCAGAGTTCTGCCCGTGCAGGATGGCTCCGGGGGAGAGCGGGAGTGCACAGCCCCGGCTTCCAGAGCTCTGCCTGTGCGGCATGGCTCCGGGAGAGGGGCCAGCGGGCAGCCCCGGCCCCCAGAGCACTGTCCCTGCGGTGCGGCTCCGGGGGAGGGGCCAGCAGGCAGCCCCGGCCCCCAGAGCGCTCGCGGCGCGGCTCCGGGGGAGGGGCCAGCGGGCAGCCCCGGCCCCCAGAGTGCTGCCCCTGCGGCGTGGCTCCGGGGGAGGGGCAAGCGCTGCCCCTGAGGCGCGGCTCGGGAGAGGGGCACAGCCTCCCACCGCGGGTCGGATGGGATGGTCTCGTGGGCCGTAGTTTGCCCACCCCTGCTCTACTTCAAACAGGAATTAATTCAGGGAAGTCCTATGACCTGTTGTATGCAGAAGGTCAGAATAGATGACCACAGTGGCTGCTTCTGGCTTTTTAAACTATGACACTCCAAGAATTGGGGACAGCAGCACTTGTATAAAAACAAATGTCTGTGATATTCTAATGGTCTGAACCACAACTGCCTATAGAAGTATAGCCACATTTTATGGGGGCCAGGGCTGTAGAAGTTTGAAATCAGGGGTCCCTAACCTAGCAGAGTTCTGGGTACTTCTTTCCATGAACAGTTGAGGGGGTAGGGTGCCAGGTCTTCCAGCCCCTCAGGGCACCAGTAAGGAGATGTTTGGAGAGGCAATTCAGCATTCCAGATTCTTTCCTTGTCAAAGCAGGCCTGTGATCTGTGGGGGCTTTCTGGTGGCTCTAAGCCACAATGCTGTTTACACGGGTCGTATCAGTGTGCTGATCTTTTCTCAACCTTTTAGTGTTTAATTATGCAGGCCTTTAACGCAAAGATAAACAGCACAAAGGGACGTCATAAACCCTGCTGGCAGCAAAGTACGCAAGAATATAACTGCACCATTACTAAAAAGACTTTTATCCCCACAGTGCACTCTGTGGGATTTTGCCAGTTAAGTTTTTCAAATTCCTGTGAATGTGGGTTGTTTTCCCCCTCATAGCATGATTCAGGGGAACAGTTCTAGGGTGCTCACTTTTGTTAGCCATGATAACGGCTGACATTTATTGAGTACTTTGACCCCAAACTCTGTAGAGAAGGAAGGACTGGTCGAGTGGTTAGGGTGCTAGCCTGGGACTCCGAAGATCCAGCTTTAGTTCCATGCTTTGTCACAGACTGCCTGTGACACCTTGGGCCTGTCATTTAATCTCTCTACTCCCTGTCTGTAAAATTAGTATAATTGTACTCTCCTACCTCACTAACGGGGTACACACTCTGTGGCATCGGTAGGCTGAACACATTGCATACACCGGGAGCCCTTGACACACAGGGAATGGAAAAGTGCATCATCCAATCCCCATTTATTTCAGGGAGTCTCTGCATATGACCATGTGCCGTGGGTTGTGTGTCTGCCCCCTTTTGTACCACTGGCCTCCATTTGGCCCAGACATGAGCTCCAGCCCAAGCTGCAACTTCAAAGTGCTATTTGTAGAGCTATTTGAGGAGCACTAGCGCAATCCTGCTAGCCCAAGTCTGTCAACCTGGGCTGGGAGTCTCGCTCCAAAATGCTACGTAAACGTACCCTGATAGGCCTTAAAACAACCATCACCTGGTCACTACCAGCCTGGGATGGACTTACATCACCTTCGTAGAGGCTAAAGTCTCTGTAGCCATTATCAATACTAGGACCTTGGCTTAATGATGCCCAAGGGAAGGTCCCTTTAGGATAATCACAAGGCACTTTGCAGGGAGCGGGCTTGTATTACTTCACTGGCTCCTAGATGAGCAGAGTTAAGCCTGTGCAGAACCCTTTGGGAATTCCCCTCCTTAGATTCTGCAGTGATGGTCACTAGAAGCAAAACGTGAATCTCACAGGCATAAATAAAGGGCTTCAGGACATTGGATGGTTCTCCAGAGCCATGGTGTGTTCCCAGCTCTTTCTCGAGCATGCTGTCTGACCTTTGGAAAGTCTTTTCGTCTCTCTGGTTTTGCTTCCCCTTTGTTTGTCTTAACTATTTAGACTGTAACCTCTTGGAGGGATTGTCTCTTACTATGTGTGTGTACCATGCCTTGCATAACAGGGTCTAGTCTTGACCAAGACGTCTAAATATTGTTATTTTACTACCTCCACTATCTCTTTATCCAACAAGAATTTGGGGAATAATTGTAAGATATTTCTATGTGCCTGATATAATTGAGCTGGTTGAGAACACTGAAACAAACATGAAAGCAGGTCAGTTACTTGCTGTCTACCTTTCCAAATACTCTAGGTTCCCACAAGATGGGCTCAGATTGCATCCTGATGCTGAATGTTTCCAAATTTTCTCTAGCATTTTGAACTTCTAAACTCTCCTTTCCTTTCAACAGTGACGGAGAGTCGAGGCATCCTGGAGAGTATACAGAGATTTTCTTTGCTGCCAACTTATCTGCCTGTGAGCTATCATATCCACAATGCGGACGTTTCCTTCTTTCTTAAGGAAGCCAACCAGGATATCATGAGGAACTCTAGTTTGCAATCCCGGGTGGAGTCCTTCCTAATCTATAAATCTAAGAGGCCACCTGTATTAAATGCCAGCTATGGACCCTTTTCCATTGAGCAAATAGTGCCACAGGACCTAATGTTGTCTTCAAATCCATTTGGATCCACCAAGAAGTTTTCCTTTAATTGGAAACTTAAAGCCTACATCATGAGTGACAAAATTTACCTGAGCAAGCCCAAAGTCCAGATCCTGTTTTACATTGTGGGCAGGGACTGGGATGATTACAGTACCATGGAGAAGCTGCCTTGCCTGCGGGTGTTTGCTTTCCGCGAGACGAGGGAAGTCCGAGGCAGCTGCAGGCTGAAGGGGGATCTGGGATTGTGCGTGGCAGAGCTGGAACTCCTGCCGAGCTGGTTTAACCCCCCCATGGTGGTGGCCGGCCGCAAGAAAGCAACGGATCAGTCAGAAGGGAGCCCTGTGGAACTTTACTACACCATCCAGCCGGGGGATGAGACCGGGGAATGCACTAAGGAGGATGTAAGGAAAAGTAATGGGATCAGACTGGGAGGCAATGATATTGATGAATCAGTACCTCCTTTGCAGAGAATTGGAAGTGTTTTCCTTTATCAGACATATGGTGGCCCTTCCTTAAGTGAAATAAGGTTGGATAACAACATCGCCATCCAGTATATACCAAAGACTGTCAGACAAGGTGATATTTTGACTTTCCTCGTATCTATTAATAAAAATTCAACAGAGGACCAGTTCACACTGAGGTAAGTTCTTTCTAAATTCCTCTGTCAAACTGAAAATCAGATGGCAGGGGGTTTTGTTGTTGCTGTTGTTGGCTTTTGTTGTACTGGAAGTCACTTTCGTGAGTGTAAATTGGTGGTAGCTTTCCAACAATTTGTGCTTTGTAGATGAGATTTAAACAGTGTGGCTTGTTTGATTCAATCTTGCAAATGTTGCCTTCTTCCTTTTCTATTATCCAGTCATATACAGAGTGACCTGGGTGAGGAACAGTCTGTGAACGAGAGGCCAGCTGCCTTTGAACAACTTCTGAGTAGTGCAAATGGGACATTTGAGAGCCATTTACTTGTCAGTAGGAGAAACTGCACATTTTCCCCCAACCTGGATCTTGCAGAGCTCCTAGAGCAGTGATACTTACACTGAGGCTTGGGAGCCACAAATGGCCCTTTGCCTCCTGCAGCTCTTTGCAGCACACGATATTAAAACTATGTGTGATTTAAAAATTAAGCAGTCAGGATGCTTTAAGTATGTTATCAACCAACTGTAGAATACTTGGTCAGTCATTTTGCCGTGAAGAAAAAACCCCCAGTAAATGAAACAATGAATTCACACGACTATGGCTCCTTTAGGTAATGTTGATCGCTAATTTGTCTCCTGAATCACTGAGGTCTGAGTATCACTGTCCTAGACATAACTTAGGGTATGTCCTCACTACCGCAGGCAGTGGTCAATGTTTTAGTGATCAATTTCTCGTCTCTTGTGAGGACGCGAGAAATCGATCGCTAGCGCTGGCCCCGTCGACTCCGGAACTCCAGCTCCCCGGGAGGAGTAAGCCGGAGTCGATGGGGGAGTGCGCCGCCGACTGCCATCGCCGTGAGGACGGGAGGTAAGTCGGCTGCAGATACGCCAACTTCAGCTACGTGATTCACGTAGCTGAAGTTGCATATCTGCAGTCGATCCCCCGCCCTAGTGAAGACCAGCCCTTAGTCTGTCATTAGAGCCTCTTGTTAAAATGACCACATGCTCTTCACCCCCCACCCCGCCTGGCCTGTAAACCCTATTAGGTTGTTTAATATTTTCTTCTTAGGAATCCCAAACATCCCATGATTAAAATAAATAAAATATTTTTTTCCTCAACCTAAGTGAGAAGTTCCTTAGTTTTAATGAAAACTGTAGCTTGCAGTGCACCGTCGCTCTGTTGTACTTGGTTGTTTCTTTGGCAACCCAGGATTTCAGGCCATACTGTAGCAAGCTTGGAGTGCTCACAGTGCATCGGGAGATTACCCAGAAGGCTTCAGTGGACAGTTAATGTTCACTGTGTGGATTCTCTAGTTTCAAGCTTATCACTCTTTCTGTACCAATAGCTCGTTCTACTATGGAAGAGAGGTGCATGGAGCTAATTTCAGTCTATTATTCCCCACCAATGAGTGATGTCACTTCTCTTAGTGTTGGCGGTAAATGTCATAGTCTGTCGCCTAGACTTCCGAGACTGAATAGCTAAGACTGTGCCCTGTAATCTGTCTTTCTGGGCATGCTGTAGAGATGAGCTTCAGCAAACAGATTCAGGGAATACTCAAACACTGTGCCTCCATATGAGAAGATACCTCCCTCTTGGCAAACAGTTTACTGTCCACTGTAACAAATATCTTAGGCAGACACTCCACAGTCAGCAGCTTCTCTGCATGCTAGAGGCATTGTGCATAGAACTCAGCACCTTTTACTCCAAAAATACTTTTCAAAGCTTTAGTGCTCTGACTTGAGGTAAAAAGAAACCTTCATCCTCTGCCAGTTGTATTAACTTGAATCCCAAATTCTCTGGCTAAAACCACCTCTGCTTCTTAGAAATCTGAATGGTAAACCAGCACCAGGCTAAAATGGATTCTGATCTCCCAAAGCGAGGAAATATTAGGCCCAATTCTTCATTCAGTTACATGGGTTTAATTCCACTGAAATCAATGGAGTAGCGCTAGTGTAAAACTGATGAGAGTGGAGGACTGGGCGTGTTATTTTTCTGCCACCAAATGACATTATTTTCCTTCTCGAAGCGTGTAAGATATGGACTTGGTGAGCTAGGTGGCTTCTGCTGACTGACACTTACTGTAAAATTGCTTTCTGCTTTGTATGTGCTGGTTAAAGTTGGTATTTGGGAAGTGTGATTAGGACAGCCAGCTCCTTACAGTATCTAGCATCTATTGAAAACATAATTTGTTTTTTGAGTCGGAAAGGAAGCAATCTGGATCTTGGGCAGATTAACTAATCTGGTAGCTATAACAGACAGGGAGTTTGTATTCTTTACAGACAGTAATTCATTACCCACTCATCTCTAGTTATTTGTGTACTTGTGATCTTAGGAGAATATGACTTCAGACGCATGTCGAAATTATTACTTTGCATGAAAATTGGTTTAATTATAAAGATTATAGACCTTTTCAGTTTAAAGGAGAGAAAATACAACCCCTTTTATTAATTGTGTTTACATTGAGATTTTAGGGCCTAAAAAGTTGATATTGAAACACTTATGTACTAATTAACTTTGATCATTAAAAAGTAGAGCTGGCCAGAGCATGACAATTATGAAGGAATTTGAAATCTGGCTTTGTTTTTCGTGTGAATGAAATGTAAAAACTTCAGAATTATGGGGAAAAATTGTTAGTATTGATTGAAATGCCTGTTTTTGTCTTTTATTTTATAACAGATAAAATACAAAATCAGAAAAAAAATAATTTCAAAACAAAAATATCAAAATGGGACATTTTGGCATTATTAGAATTTTTAGAATTTTTTTTTGCCAAAATAATGTTGATTCCATGAAGCATTTCAGTTTTGATGGGACTGTATTTGAAAAATGGTCCTGTTGAAGTTTTTCCAGCTCGTGCTACTTAAAAGAAAGGCCTGCTGTAATAGCAAAGTGGTTAAATGTGTTTCTGAAGCATCTCTGCCTGTCTGTCTCTAATTTAGCTACTATGGCTCTCATTTATTATTTTTAATACCTCTGTCATCACTGTAGTATTTAAGTTCTCCTTTTGCCCCTCAGTGAAATACACGTAGCTTATTCAGAGTTTGGGGAGCTGCTGTTTGCATATGTCTTGTGGTATAGGTCAGCAAACAACCACTAGAGGAGTGCTAAGGAAGGACAAATGGTGAGGTCTATTCAGTACTTCTGGGGAGAGTCACCCCTGTGTCGAGGACTAGTGTAACCCCAGTTGGTGAGTGGGGAATAGTGCTTGGTGCTAGCACTCTGCACAGGGGTGTATTTCACCATCTGCAGTTACCCATTGGAGCAACGTAACAATATTTAGCACAGACATTTTTCTATTTGCAATATAATTTTGGGGAGGAGAAGGGAGAACTGAGACAAAAATTTACTCAGATGCCTATGGCTTTGGTGTCCAGTTCCTTTTGGACTGGGCCTGCCCTGTAGGGCATTCAGTTCCCTCATGCGGCTTTGAAAATCCTGCCCTGAGTGTTCAGACACGCTAAGGGTCCCACTGTGAGATGGAGTGCTCCAAAGCTCAAGGTCAGTTCAGGCTGTATATTATGAACATCTTCCTGATTTTGAGCTCTGTTAGGCTTTGTAATTTTGGGGGAAGCCTAGTCACTTGGGCTGTTTAAAACTAGACTGAACACTGCAGCAAAAACCAATCCTCCGCTCGTCCCCAGGAGGTGGATTACATGGTTTAACAGGTCTCTTCCGTCTCGAACATCTGTAGTGCTATCAAAGATTTGCATAGAAGACTGCAGTAGAATAAGTGCAGGCATATATAGACATCTCCTTAGCGTTCATTTTGCTGGCATTCTAAATGCCAAGCATCTGTGAATTAAAAGACGTTACTGGCAGGGCAATTTAAATCTCTCTCAAACCCTGCCCTGTGACTGAAGTAAGATTTCCTATCATAAAATAGGACCTGACATGTCAGTCTAATATACCATTATATTGCATGACCCTGCCTTGCACTTTGCCAGTTATAGTACTGGTAATTTGCGGCCTATTCCGATTTCAAAATGCACAATGCCATCCATGAGTAATAGAAACCATCACGACCTTTTCCTCAAAACAAATTGTTCTCAAATCGCTGAAATGTTGAAATCTGTAGTGGTTTGCAGAGATACAAATGTGTGGGCTTCAAAAGGGGCTCCTGCTCACTCTGGAAACATGAAGGCACAAATGGTAGTGTTAAGGCTGCAACCATTACTCCTTCATTCCATTGTCTGGGAAGGAGCAGAGGGAATCAGGAATGGCTACTGACACCCAGTACTGGGAACAACCAATTAAAAATGCAGCAGTCCCCAGTAGCTCAACATAGTGGACTGAGATCCAGGAAAAATGAAATCCAGCAGGAACGACAATGTCCTTTCAAATACCAGATCAGGCAGTGGAGCGCTTAGGTTGTAATAAATGCACAAATTTTATTGGATAATAAAAAAAGCTTAAGATGCATAAGAGTGAGGGGCGAGTAACACAGACCCAAGCCAGTTTTTCACATGAAGTTCTGCCTGTGCACCAGAACCCTGCCTACTAACAAGTGAACTGCAGAGGGACCATATGGATGCACAACCAGGCCTTTTGCAAAATCTCATTCTAGCCTGTGACCCTCCAATAGTCCCTTAGTTTTCTCCCTTTGACTCCTCAGTTGTACCCAGCTACAGCTCTGCTTCCGCTGCTTTTGATTTTCCAAATATAATCTTCTCTTTGCAGTGGTAGTGGCAGCAGGTTCTTCAGGACAAGGATACCAGTCCTCCATTTCTATAGCACTAACACAAATTAGTGCTTGAGGAAGAAATTGCAGCGTGAGGTTGTTTGGCGTGTGTTATGCAAGACATCAGGCCACACAATCATAATGATCCCTTCTTATCTTTCAAATCTATCAATCTATTGTCCGTGATTAGGGGAAAATGTTGTCCATATTTCACCCAAACTTTGCCCACAATACAAACGTAGCTGGATATTTCTGCTTTAAAAATATCAGCAGCGAAATAATTAATAATATTGACATTAAATTGTCATCATCATTGTCAGCTTCAGAGTTTACGAGGAACAGCAACAAGACCCAGCATATCAGCTGCTAGACATTTCTAGGCTTCTGCACCTGTCCTGAAAAATATATAGAGGAGCAAATAATTGACCTGTCTAAGCAACCTGAATATGAACAAAGACAGACAAGTTCATTTCATTTTGAGAGCTGAGGAGAATTTGGTCTGGCTATGAAACCTGATCACGTTCAGTTTCTAAATGAGTATTTGAACTCAAAACTAGAAGGACGCATGGACCCCTTGGCCTGCCTAGCCTCAGATGCATGCTCTTTTGACAACTTTGCAACCATATCGTACCGTTTTATGGCCACACAGGATCAAAGTCAGGTCTTGCATACATGGGTCCGAAGTATACAGCCATGAATAGTAAAGGCAGCCACTCAACGCTTGTACATCTACAGAGCAGTTAACTGTTCAAACTTTTATGGTTGCACTTTGTAAACGATATCACGTTGAAAGTGGAGCTGGCTGGGAACTTTTTGATGAACTTTTTACTGGAAAAACAGATTAGTAGTGTGTCAGTTTTGATCTTTCAGAGAAGATTTCTGCTCGGGGTAGAATTTCTGGTCAAAATCAAGAGAGACCCATTTCAGCATAGCCAATAGCTCCAGTGGTTAGGGCACTCACAAGGGATGTATGGGAGTCCTAGGTTCAAGTCCTTGGTCTTGAACTTGAGTCTCCGCATCCTCGGTGAATATCCTGAACCAGTGGGCTATTGATTCTGGATCAGGAATCTGTTTTTCATGAAAATTTTCATAAAGTTTTGGTTTTATTCCACATCAGAATGGAAAAAAGTGTAAAATTCCAAAGTTTCTCACCGAATGGAATTCTTGTCTTCCAGCCACCCTTATTCAAAGCCATGTGTGTACGCAGAACCGTACTTCGGCGACTGCAGGCAGGCATCCGTGAGTGTATTGCACTGGCTTTCAGGGTGTCACTGCTCTGGGCAGTTTTTACAGTGTATTGTGGGATACCTCCTGGAGGCCAGAGGAATTGTGAGAGGAAGGGGGTTCGACTGTGTCACAGGGTCCGTGCCCCCTGTGGTCTTTCTGGGCTCAACAAAGGCCTCCACACAGTCTTAGTGCTGCCCCATGTGTCCTTTATTTACAACAGTGTCCTTGTGAAACCAGCTGTGCACCCCCACAACAGTGACCCCACAGTTCTGGGCTGTTGGCCCCTCAGCCCCCTAAGGTGCCTATCTCACAGCCTGGAGACAGCAACTCAGCCTTCCTCTCCCTGCCTAGGCCCTTCTTCTCCCCCACTGCTGACTACGAGTCAGCTGTTTTTTATCCTGCCTCCTGATCCCAGCTACAGCTGGGGCCTTTTAACCCAGCTGAGCTCCCTGCAGTAACCCTCTGCTAGGGCTTTTAGCTCTGCATTCTCATGGCTGGGGCCAGCCCCTGCCCTGGAGCCTCCTGCCTGCAAGCAGGGTTTACTGTGCAGAGGCAGGGCACTCTAGGGGTTTTTACCCTTGCCCTGCTACAGACTGCCATAATCCCACTTGCTGTATCTCAGAATTTGGCTGGTGCCTGGCCCATTGCCAAACTCCTCTCAGTCAGCATGGGAGAGGCCCAGAGGGATACAGTATTCCTGTCCCTTACTGAGACTGAAAAGTAGCTGCACTTGAGCGCTTTAGGCTGCACTGTCAGATTAGTGCATAAGAATGAGGAAATGAAACAGACTAGAAACAAGGTTGTCCAAACTGAGCGAAGTGCAGAATAGAAAGATGCAACTTAAATAGTGAAAAGTGTGTTGGTTTATTACTTCAGAAAATTCCAATAGTTTTAATAATGGATTAGGAACATAAATGAGACAAACAGGTCATTTTTTTTTACAATTTCAAATTAGAGAGATGACCAAATCCTGTGCTCAGTTACACCAGTATAAATCTGGAGAGAAAATCTGCTATGATTCAGAGGGCTTATCTAGATGGACAGTCAGAGCGTGGCAAGCTGGGGTATAAGTCTACAGCTCACTAGCTTGCGTTGAATGAACTGTCCATGTGAACCCTGCTGCCGGGCAGTAAAAGTCCCCTAGTGCACTCTGACCTGCTCCCCAGGAGATTAAAGTGTGTAAGGGGGGTTTAGGCGTGCAGTAGCAGGGTCCACATGGACAGCACAGTGCGCTAGTGCACTGTAGATTTACACTCCGGCGTGCCATGCACTAACTGTTCATCGACACAAGCCCAGCGTTTTTCTCAGTCCATGGTTCTGAACAGAAGTGTTCCTGTAACAGTGACAGGCTGCCTGACAGAATTGTATGGACCAACAGTTCTATTTACTGCCCAAGCACTGTGCTTTGATGAAACCCAAATGACATGCTTAGTGTTTACCCATCTTGAAATTAGTTTACGATCTGTGAAAATTAAGTTTTCAAAAACTTTTAATTAAAAAAAAAGTTTCTACCAAACAGTGCAGCTGTTCTCACTCCCTTTCAATTAAAATGCAATAATGCAAGGTTGGCCACTCATGTGCAAATATGGCTTCTTTAGAAAGACTGAACGAAAAATTAGGAAACATTTTATGAGACTTAACAAGGACCCAAGTTAAGACCCATCAATTGTGTGCACATAATGGCATGTTAATTTCCATGAAAATGGACCCACCCACCCATGCAGTATGCACTGTTCTCTTTCTACTTTCTAACAATATATTTCCCTTCTATAGCTTGTAACACTGTTACCTGAAGAACAAGATAAACAAAGGGCCATATCCTCAGCTGGCATACGTTGGGGTAGCTTTACTGATGTCAGTGTAGCTATGTTGGTTTACACCAGTGGAGGATCTGGTTGAAGCACTGTAGCCAGACTACAGTAGAGGTCTAATTCTCCAGTATCACTAACTCTTGTTGCCTCTTCTGATTTAAAGAAGTTCTCAGGTCCAATTAGGAGCCTTGGAGCTCTGCCAGTCAGAGTGTAGGGGTGGGGCTTGTGCCCTGGTCCGACTTCATGAGCTCTGGTCCCAGCTGCTGTCTATGAGATACTGACTGTAGGATTGGAGGAGGGTGATGACTACCAACACCCCTACAGACCCGTGTTTAAGGCCCTGGGCCCAGACTAGGGTGACCAGATGTCCCAATTTTATAGGGACAGACTCTATTTTCTTACATAGGTTCCTATTACACACACACACACGGTCCCGATTTTTTACACTTGCTGTCTGGTCACCCTAGCCCAGACAGCAAGTCAGTTAGGCCAGGTGTGTTCTTCTAAGTTTTGTCAGCATAGCTATTTTGGCCAGGGATGGACAAAAACCTACCTGCTAGCAACATAGCTCTGCTGTCAAAACCCCTGGTGTAGCCGTAGCTATGGCAGCAGAAGAATGTTTCTGTCAGCATAGGAGGATGTCATTCAGGGAGGCGGTGTAATTATGCTGACAAAAAAATACCTTCTGTCATCACAAGCTGCATCCATGCTAGAGGGCCCTCCTGCCGTATAGCTATACCAGTAAACCACGTGTAGTGTAGCCAGTGCCTCAGTCGCTGTACCTCGGCTCCCCATGGGTAAAATGGGAATACCACTAAATCCTTCCTCCCATTCATGATCTGTGATGTCTGCTTGGACTGTAAACTCATCAAGGCAGGGACTGTTGTTATGTGTATATGTGTACAGCACCCAGTGCCCTGGGGTCTCTTTGCATAACTATAATACAAATCATACCACAGGGCATTGCATCTGTCTGCTGCTTTATCACACTGGGTTCCTCCTCTGACCATACCATAATATTGCACTCTGTAATAAAGAAAATATATACATTATTAGAACAGAGACATTTTCCCCCTTCTGTGGAACTAGCTGAGATATGAGAAGATAAGGTGGGCGAGATAGTATCTTTTATTGGACTAACTTCTGATGTTGAGCTACACAGAGCTCTTCTTCTCAGGGACCATTCAAGGTGAAGTTGTCTGTTGACACCCTGCAGTCACAGGACAAAGAAGGGGGCTGAGTGGGTTACAGATTGGTGTAATAAGCCATAAATCCAGTGACTTTATTAAGACCATGTTTTTTGGTGTCCAGCAAAGTTATGCATTGAAGCTCCTAGGCTTGCCTTTTGAAGGTATTATTATGTAGATTTATTTTGAGGACAAAACTGAAAAGGTCAGATATGGAATGATCATTTTGTTAAAAGTATTTGCCCTGAAGTGATACGGTGATTTGTCTGTTAGCATTTTTCTGTGTGAGTTCATTCAAGAGGAAAGCGATGGATTTCACACACCCCGTTGTTATTGGGGCATTTAGTGCTCTGGATGAGGAACACTACATGTTGGTATGATGGGCATATGTAGGACCCATGGACCTTGAAAAGTGTGCTGTTGGGGATACTGATCACTGGAGCAGTGGTGATATGTCTGCAGGTTCTGCATCTGTTGTCCCTTAGAATATGTTACCTACTTGTGCTAAACAATCTGTTCCACATTGTATTTAGCTATGACACTCTAAGTAAGAGTGGCAGCAGGACTTGGCTTCCGTATTCATAATGCAAGGCCAAGGGTGGCTGGCAAAAAATGTTTTTACCATTGCTTTTGCTCCAGCGGACTGGAAATCATGGCTCAAACAGATGGAATGTATAGGATGCACAGGTCAAAAATGAGAGAAAACATTCAGGGAAAGCAACCGCAAGTCAAAAACTACTAATTCTGTCTCTGTAATGTTTGTTTCCAAACAAGTATGTTAAGGTTTAGGAAGTTGCTTAGTGTGATTTGGACTGACAGAAGAAACTGACTCCAGGGGATATATCTGCTAAATACAGACAGAAAGGTATCCTCATTATTTCCCATAGCAATTACTTTTCACACAGCAGAGGATTTTATATAGTTAAACATGAAATTTCTGGGTAGCCAACACTGATTTTGTTAAAGAAATGACCCATAAAGAGTGCACTCTGTTTTTCATGTGCTGGAAAGGTTAAATTCCCTTGAAAGTGTGGGGAAGATGGGGGCAGTAGTGGCTGGGTGGGAGGGAAAGGCATAATTTGTAACATGACAAAGAAGTATGAACTAGGGTTTTGGGTTGGCCTGTAAACTAGGACTAGTGACTGAGCACTAAATCAGGAGTCATGAGCAACCGAGTTCTTATCTCAGCTCTCCCTCTATGGCCTTGGTCAAATCACTTAAACTCTCAACACTGATCTTTCCCATAGCTAATATTATTAATGCTTTGAAGATTAGAAGCATTATATAAATGCTGATGCTATCTACCCAGCACTGTAAGTTTTGGGATGCCATATTTCCAAGGCCTGTTTTGTTCCCTTTTCTTTTGAATTTGAATGTTACTTGTGGTTCCTATTGTATTTTAACAGAGCATTTGGAAGAGCCATGTAGAACAGTGAGTTCTGTGGTGCACTGTGGATGATGGGAAAGTGGTTTAGGGGGAACACTATAGCTCCAGGAACCTCCTGTGATTCCACTGGGGTCTGGGCTAACACGGCTATGGCATGTGGCATTTTCTTGCACTGATCCATGCCTGTCACCATTTCATACACAGATGGGAGCAGAAGGTTTGTGCTGAATGTCAGCATAAAGCAAAAAGAAACGGCAGCCCCATTTAACAATACTTTGGGAAAATGCCATCTTGCTGCATCTTCTTCTTTCTCTTAGGCTCCAGCGCAATGCTTCCCTGCCATCCTCTGATCGGACTATAACATTTTCATGGTGGACTTCACAAGAAGTAAAATGTATAAGCTTTGCTACAAGCATCAGAGGGGTTAGCATGAAAACTTCATGAAAGGCAAGAATTCAAACAGCACCTGGTGCTGGAACTCCTCCAGTTTTCCAAAAGATCGCGCTCTGTTTATTTAAATTGAAAAGTAGATTCATGTTACGTCATTGCATTGTTGTGGGTCTGTTTCTCTGCTGGTTAGAATATACAAGAACAACTGTCTTCCTTGGTTACCTGACTAAATCCACCTCCACTGTTCTTTCCTCAGTTCATCAACCCTGCCAGAGGTACCTGCAGTTAAAGGCTGGGAATAAAGAGAGGTCATTCCCCCTAAGGATGCAGTAACTTCCTCCTTTGTACACTGCAGTATGGAGAAACAGACCATTTGTAAAGCCTAGACTGGTGTGCTCCAGTATGGAGAGTCCATTGTTCTAAACAAAGCAATGACAGGATTAAAAAATTGAAAGCATTTGTTGAAGTGGGTTGAGATAAGCACTCAAAGTGTGAAGTCTCTCAGTTGTCTCTCTCCCTCTCAGGATGATTATGTTTAAATGTGAGATATTTACTGGTACATTTGGAAGCAAATGTTTCCCTCCCCAGTCCCCCGTGGAGCTTTCACCTCTCTCACCAGCCCAAGTACATGCTTTTTTCCAGGCTACCAAGATAACAACTCATTTTACATGGTGATAGTCTTGCAGCATGTTTAGGAGATGATGATACAAGTGGGAAGCATTGAATTGAAACAGGGTGACCAGATGTCCTGATTTTATAGGGACAGTTCTGATTTTTGGCTCTCTTTCTTATATAAGCTCCTATTATGCCCCATCCCATCCCAATTTTTGATATTTGCTGTCTGGTCACACTAAATTGAAAGAACTGTAGCTCTTATGTTCTAGATCAATTAAAAGCTCGCTGCAGTAATCATTGGGTGAAGTGCTATGGCCTGTCTTATGCAGGAGGTCAGACTAGATGGTTAGAATAGTCCTTGACTTAAATTCTGTGAATCTTGTTTTGTTAATGTTCTGTCCAGAGCAGGTTTTAAAAACTTGGATGGGAAGTATATTCAGTGGGAATAAGCAATTCCATCTGAATTGAAATGCTTCACAAAATCAGATCAGTTTTGCCAGAATTTGTTTTGAAGAAAAAAATGTATGTGTGGGGAAGTTCTGACAATGTCAAAATGTCCCATTTTGACATTTTTGGGATGAAACATTTCAATGTTTCCATTTTGAAATGACTTTTCATTTTTGGATTTTTTTATTTTGGATTGTATTTAAATGGGATCACATACTACCATCTTGAAAAAGTCAAAATCAAAATGAAACATTTAAATTTTGCCTAAATGAAAGGTTTTGATCTATCCAAAACAAACTTTTTTGAGGGAATTTTCCTTTGTAGAGAATTTCAGATTTTTCCCTTGTTCCTATTTGGAACTAAGCACAATCTCAGAATCCTTTCTGAAAATGAACTTCCATCCCCAACACAGCTGTATTCTGTACTGTTTCACTGCACTTATTTGGCTTAAACAGTCCAGTATTTCTTGATGCATAGGGGAAATGAGAATGGAACAATTTAAAAGAGAACTTTTTTTAATTAGGATTCTGCATCCAGAGATTTGGATATTTTATACGGAGTTCTAAGGGAGAGAACTAGGTATATGTGCTGTCAAAGGAGGAAGGGAGAGTTCACCAATCTGGGTATGTGAATGTTAACTAATATACACGAGAGATGTGGCTAGAACAGAGGAAACAAATAAAATTCAGTGGAGGAAAGAGTGCCTTGTAGTTCAGAGACGTGATTGGGAGCCAGGAGATCTGGTTCTATTTCTGGTTCTTCTGTAGACTTCACTGTGTGACATTGGACAAATTACTTAGGCCAAATTTTTCAAACTTTAATCCTGTAAATTTAGGTACCTAAATATATCAAGTGCACTGTTCAAAAGTGCTGAGCATCTGCAGCTGCCAGTGAACTCAATGGAAGTTGTGGGTGTTCATCACCTCTGAAATCAAGGTACTTTTTTTTTAGGTGCCTAAATTTTTGGTATCCAAGTTTAGAAAACATTAGCCTTATCCACTCTGTACCTTTTTGTTCCCCAGCTGTTCCCTGGAAACAATAATGCTCTCCTCACCGAATGTGATGCTGACATTTATAAAGATTGGTGAAGTATTTTGAGATCATTCTATAGAAGGATCTCTGTCAGTGCAAAGGACTGTTATAGTCCATCAAAGCACAAAGGTATATTTTATAGTGATTGAAACAAGGAGCGCAATCTATTTAGTTTAACACAGAGCAGGTTAAGGGGTGACCTCATCATAGTCTATAAGTACCTACATGGGGAACAAATATTAACAATGGGGTCTTCAATCTATCAGGGAAAGATCCCCATAACACAATTCAATGGTTGGAAGTTGAAGCTAGACAAACGAGAGTGGAACTAAGGTGTAATTTTTAAAGACTTGCCACAAGTCACGGTGGATTCTCTTTCACTGACAACTTTGAAAACAAGATTGGATGTTTTTCTAAAAGATCTTCTCTAGGAATTATTTTGGGGAAGTTCTATGGCCTGTAATATATCAGTTGTCAGTCTAGATGATCACAGTACTCCGTTCTGACCTTGGAATCTATGAATTTGTTAGTTTACTGGCTCATTCATATGGTGATAGTTTTGATTACGCTCTTGGTTTGATTTCTTTCTGTATTCAATAGATACATATGTCAGTCTCTGATAAGTGGGATCTTCCTGAAATAGTGTCCTGAAAATTTCACAGGATCTTCTTTCTAAAGAGGGATTGTTTGCCTGATGTACATTATCTCAATAAATATTAAGTATTATTAGGTAGCGTAAACTGCTTATTAAGTGGAAGAGATTGAGAGAGATTGCATGGAAAAGATTTTGGAATACCATGTTGCTGCCTTTATTTCTTGACTTTTGTTTGTGCTTACAGCTTTAGATTTTTGATTACTGTATTGTTTCCCTACCTCTCGCTTGTGGGAGATGAAAGATACTGGGGTAGATTTTTAGCTTGTGCAAATCTAGTGTGATGCCACTGAAACAAATAGAACCATCTGGATTGACACCATTTGATAATCTGGTGTGCAGTGTCCTAATCCATCTATAAATATCTTTTAGCACTCTAAAGATACTGCATTTTCACTGTCAAAATCCCACTGCCTGAGAGATTGTGCCTTTTGCCTTCACTTTCTTGTTAAAACCTGTATCAGAGGGGTAGCCATGTTAGTCTGGATCTGCAAAAAAGAGTCTTGTAGCACCGCTCCACAACATCTGGTAGTCTATAAGGTGCTACAAGACTCTTTGTCACTGTTAAAACCTGATAGCTAATGGTAACAGGTTGGGTAATTCCTCAGAGACAGGTAGAGATTGCTAGCCATATTGAATCTTGGTAAAGCTACGAGGCTTGGAGAAAAGGTTTCAGTTTTGTCACATGTTCATAACTGGGCAAACTTCAGTGGTATTGGTTTTGGTTTTGCAAAAACACATCAGTCTGATGGGTTTTTTACATTCACAGAACCAAGGCCAGGGATTGGTCAGTTGCAGACTCCATTCTTTACAAAGATTTGGGAGGGTTTGGGAGAGAAGCTCAAATCCTGCTTTATCTATAATTATCTTTAAAGATGAAGCCAATGAAAATTATAGGAGTGCAGTGACCAACGTGAAATCATATTAATGACTAAGCAGTGCACTTTGATCATCATTAAAGTGCTCCTTTAAAAGGCCTCCCGGGGTTAGGTTATGCTGACTTCTTTTATTTGCCATGTCATCGAACAGTCAATCAATAATAAGTAGCAAACATGAAAGAGGTTGCATAAATACATGAGGGTAGCTGAGTCAAGATCATTAGCACTCAATTTATACAGCAAGAAAATTTAAACAGGACTGACATTTTTTCAAGCCGCTTGTGCTCTCTTCTAATGCTGAGCTAAATCAAAATTTATTCTTAGCACTGAACTAAATCATACTTTAGTAGGAGAGACAATCAGACAATAATAAAGGGTGATAAGGAAGGTTACCACCCACATAAACCTGCATAATGGGAAGCGTTTCTCTTTGGGCCATACATTATGTGACTATTTCCTGGTATTTGTGCCTCTGCTGTAGGACTGGAGAGAATCATAGTTTGATCTCCTCTCCCGCATCCCCTGCTCTGATGCATATGAAGTTCATCTCCTAAAATTGTCTCCCTCACCCATTGCTTTACCCACATTACCCCCTCTTTCAGCCTGTTCACTGGCTTTCCCTTTGCCATCTTCTTCTTAATTATTTATATGACTGTAGCATCTAGGAGCCACAGTCATGGACCCCATTGTGCTAGGCACTGTACAAACACAGAACAAAAAGAGATTCCTCCTTCTGTCTGAAGGCCCTTTACAACTCTCCTTCCCTGCTTAACTGACCTTACGTCTTATTTCAACAAGCTGAGGGTAAAGGATATGCACCAAACTAGAGATGGTCACAGAAATCCCTTCTGAGATGGAATGGCTGAGTTTTGTGTCGCTCTAATCTGTTCACAGTGGGCACTGTAGAAACTGCCATGCTTAAAGACACTATGGAGTGAACACATTGCATCTACCTCTGTGCCTTCTCCCCATTTCCGCCCCATGCTGCCTCCTTTGTATTATTGTTTAACGAGCCTGAGAGAATTGAACGTTCAAATGTTATGGTTTTTTAAAAAAAACCTCTTAAACTCTCCTTGTAAATTGTAGTCATGGTTGTATTGGCACAAAAGACTCTTGGCATCTTAGAGGAATCCATTCCTGACACTGAAATGCCTCGGGGCAGCAGAACTGTGATGAAGCAGGCTGGTTTAAAATACATTAGTTCAAAAGGTATCATGCCCCTGTCGTGTTACACTGTGGTGACATCCTGTCATTTACTATGATGCATAAGCTGAACAACTGATTAGCTTTATGGCGAACATTTCCTCTCTTCTCTTCACCTGCTTTAGGCATTATAAAGAGAAGTAACTTTTCTGGTTAACTTTGATGCTAACGTGTTTTGTATGGTTGTCTCACCAGCTGTCCTGTTTACCTCGCACATGCCCGTAAGGGCCTCTGGACATATGCAACTGAGCTCTCAAAAAGCTGATTGTCTTTTATTTTATAAGGGCCCTGTTCTGCTAGTCCTTCTTCCCATGAGTAGTCCTTAGTCTCACAGGCAATCCTATTTGTTTCAGCGGGACTACTTGTACAAGAAAGTGTTTGCAGGCTCAGACTCAACATGAGAAGAATCATGGTCTAGCAACCAAAAAAAAAATGGCACAGCACAGATTTTATTATTCTTATTCTCATAGATCCCATTTCCAGAGCTATAGGGACAGTCCTCATTTTTGGGTCTTTTTGTTATATAGGCTCCTATTACCTCCCACCCCCCTCCCAATTTTTCACATTTGCTGTCTGGTCACCCTCTGAACATTGTTCCTCAAGACTGTTTTGTGGGAGGAGTTAGCCAAAAGCAAAATGGCTGTTTGTCCTGGCAAACAAGATTCAGTGCAGATCTTTAACCAAATGCACAGCTACAGGACCAGGCTGGGGCTTGTTTGTTTATTTGACCTTTAGGTAGCTTTCACTTTCAGCTCCAATGGAATTGATTTATTTGCCACCCAAAGTGGAGGTGGGTGGAATAATTCTGATCCTCACTTTCCCAGCCGCACGCTCGGTAGCTAGAGCGCAGCCCTGGTGAACGCCGTTGCTTAGCTAAGCTGGCACGCCGCATAATGATTCACGCCACTCTGATGTGCAGGCACCTTGCACTCAGCAGCCTGGAGTGGATGTTTGTTTTGCCACGCTCTGTGCTCTGTTGTCTGTTGCGCTGTAATTAGCTGCTCTGAGTAGTTGGGATGATGATCGCACTAGACTCTGGGGAACGGCAGAGGGTGGAGCAGTCATGCTGAGCTAATCACTTTTTACCCTTCGTAGACACAAGCCTCTCACAGATGAGGGTTTAAAATAAAAGTCCAAAATCTTACAGAGAACAAGACAAGGAATTTCTAGTTAAGAAAAGTTAATTTTTCTTTTCTGAAAGCACTTTGAGCCTGATCTTCATATGATTTAAATCACTATTGAAGTCAATGCCTATTTACAACAGCCGAAGATCTGGTCTAGGGTAATTAAAGGGGGCTATTAAACTGGGAACATGCAAATACTCCAGGGGTAGCCAATCTTTGGCATGTGAGCTCATTTTCAGTGGCACTTACACTGTCCGGGTCCTCGCCACCGGGTCAGGGTGGGCTCTACATTTTAATTGAATTTTAAATGAAGCTTCTTAAACATTTTTAAACCCCTTATTTACTTTACATACAACAATAGTTGAGTTCTATATTATAGACTTTTAGAAAGAGACCTTCTAAAAACTTTAAAATTTATTACTGGCATGCGAAACCTTAAATGAGAGTGAATAAATGAAGACTCAGCACACCACGTCTGAAAGGTTGCTGACCCCTGAAATACTCCATCACCAGACACTGTCTTTCATTCCACCCCTTCCTCCCACCACATCCTGCCCATGAAATGTTCCTGGTGCCCCCTTCTTCCCCTTCCACCGGTGGTGACAGGATGTTGGGCCTAGGAGGCAGACGAGACACCTCTCATCGCTTTTCACCAGCGGAAACTTCCCCTGTGTAAAGGGACTTCTCCACTGGCTATTCGGCACAGGCAGCCTTAGCAGCCTGGAGAATCTGTCCAGCTGTACAAGAAGATGAGTTGACAGATGAATTCTGGAAGCCAGTCTCTCTTCTATGCTAGTTACCGAACATGACAATGGGCCAGAATCTCAGTGTATGTAAAGTGGCATAGTGCCACTGACTTCCCTGGAACCAAGTGGTTTACACCCACTAAGAATCTGGCCCTGTGTCCTCAGAGAAGCACGAGAGGCAGCCATAGCATCATGGCTGATGCTGGAGGAAGAGGCTTGGCAGGTTTCAAATGTTTAAATCTGCTGGGTTCTCCAGAGAGAGAAGAGGAGGGAGGGTCCAACAGAGTGGTGGGAGTGACACTTCTCTCTGTGCTACAGGGAACTTCTGCCTCATGCTGTTAGACTAAAGCTACACTCCAAATGAGCATTCAGAACTGACAGACACACACATGCACCCCCGCACCTTCACAGAGCAACCCCATGGGCTTAAGCAACCCTGTATCCCAGAGGACTCCACGTCCAACAGGCCTTGGTTTGACCTTTTAGGAAAGGTTGTCTTTAACCATGCAGATTATTCGTGATGGTCCTTTGGGCTGGTACGTTAGTCAGGTTTCTCTGTATGTGCATGCATCGGGCACGCAAAACAGTGAATTAAGTGGGAGTGCTGCACAAGCACCTGAGACACTGGCCCAGTTGATAAGCCTTTTAATGTTCCATTACAATAAATTTATGGTGGCAATAATATTGCACATAGCACTTTAGTGCTGCTTGAGTAAAATTCACCCCTGTGTGGCAAGTTAGTTAAAAGCCTGTGCCTTGCTCTTAAAATAAGGTGAGTTTCAGGCTGAATTTCATCCTGTATAGTGAATGTACTGTGCAGATATTAATTGATTAGTCTTCACAGCTCCTCAATGAAGTAGATAAGTAAATAGAATTTCCCCAATTTTTTACCTGGGTGAAATGGAGACACAGGAAGTGAAGTGACTTGCCAAAGGCCATAATCCTTGTCAGAGATGGAGCCAGGAAAAGCGTTCTGGAATCCCTGGCTTGCGGGGTGCTTAGTCTGTTGCACTATTTTGTGTTGGCAGATTGATTAAAAAGAAAAACACTTCTTCATATGAGTGATTATGGTAATAGGAGTGGTTAATTTATTTGGCCTGAGATGCAGATTGACTGAGGTGGCAAAAATTGAGGGCCTGATCAAGCAAACCATAGTCACATGAGTAGTCTTTACAACCAGTTTGTTTGTTTGTTTGTTTGTATTGTGGTAGTACCTAAACCCTGCAGTTATGGACCCAGGACCCCAAGTTACTAGGCGCTATACAAACTTAAAACAAAAAGACATTCCCTGCCTCTGTCATGGTGGATTTGCTCCGGCCTCTTTCTACACCCACAAATGTCTGCTGGTAAAACAGGCCCTGCAGTTTATTTTCAATGTTCATTTCCACCACACTTTTACACGTGTTTCAGCTGTCCACCTACAGTCCTATGGAGCCTTCTGCTCCTGGGTCAGGTGAGAGCCAGATAGCTAATTGATGGATGAGGATAGGCTGAGGAAATCTCACTGGCTTTTCCGTTTCCTGCCTTCTGACTTCCATCCTGTGCCTTTTGTCTCATCTGTCTAATGGGCTAATTAATTAACTTCTTTGTTCTCCTCAGCCAATCTCCATCCATCACTTAGGCCCAGCTCTTCTTAATGAGCTCTATTCTAGATTAATGAATTAGAGTTGCAATGACCAGAGTGGTGTAGCTAGGGTTACCACCTGGCCAATCTGGATTTGTCAGAAAAATATTTTAATCTGCTGTTTTTTTTTTTACAAGGGTCCAACAGTTGGCGTTATTATCTCGATACATGGGGATAGCTAATGTTACAAGTTTGTGTGTCCAGCTAAAGATGCTGCTGTGCTCCCACTTCCACAGTTTAAGCATTAACAGATCAAAACTATTGAAAATACAGCTGCTGTCTGCCTGCCACCATGCAAGCACACAGCGTGTGTATGTGAGAGAAGGATTGAGTCCCTATAAGTGCCTGTTGAACGAGAGTGTTGTGCAGTTGCCTTGTGGTTGGGGTTGTGGTGGGCTTGCCTGGTGGGGGTTTGCTGGTTTTTTTGCATTTCAAAGGCGTAGCGGTAGGTGGAGCCCAGCACCCTGTGTCACTGCCTCAAAGAGTTTACAAGCTAAGTTTGCATTCATGCAAGTACGAGTGTGGTGCATTGGACTCTAGCCTGTAAGTAAACTTCAAAGTAGTGTAAATGAAACATTTGGATCCTTCTGACAAATAGGAAAACCACGGCAAGGAGAACAACTGCACCCGGCTCTCTTGTGGATAGTCTGTTTAGCTGTTAAATGATTTCCACTGTGGTTTGTTTTAGACTGATTCCAGCGCAGGCTGCTGCTGTGTGAAAGAGTGTTCCCAGGAGCCTGAATGGTCTGTGCCACTGTAGTCCTATGCTGTGCATGAGGGAGCTGTGTGTCTCTTTACCTTGCATTTCTCTGATGAAAGGCCGCCTTTTGTAAAGCATTCAGAATGGGAACAGCAGGGAATGAAAAGAGTCCATTCTTATTGTGTCTTTGTGTCATCGAGGGTTTATTTCCTTGGGTAAGTCATAAAACAATCCAGTTTGTTCTTTTCTTTGTTCAAGGGAAGACTAGCTAATAAATTCCATGCCTCTCATATGCTTTTTGGGTGAAATTCATCTGCCCACTCATAGGTTTGTATGGGTAGAGTGCAGAGACTCGGAGTCCAACCCCAACCCACAGCCTGTGGCCTGCAATAGCAACTGCAGATTCTCTGTGCCCATTGTAGAGGGTATTCAGGCCACTGGATCTGTTTGAATGCAGATGTTTGGCCTGGCTCCCACAGCCTGACCCCAAGCCTTCCATGCCAGCCTTTATGGGGCCAGTGCACAGGAGGAAGTATGGCCACTCACACGGTAGACCGTCTTGCACAGCAGCCTGTGGGGAAAGTTCCTTGCAGCAGGATGAGTTTCACCCAATTAGCCAGATCATCAGCTGATGAAAATCACTGTGACTCCATTGAAATCTGACCCTGTATGTTTCTTACACCAGATGTGAGTCCCTTTTTCATGTTGTTCACATGCCATTCCAAGCTTGCCGTCTGAAACAGGAATGAGATCATCTGATATTCATAAGCTATATTTAACACCTACAACCAGATCCTTGGCTATGTCCATCTTCGCATTTACTGGTGTCTGCACAGCTTGCCTTTCCAACCAGCATGCCTAAGATTTCAGGACTATTGTAAAAAAAACCAAACAAAAGTCATTTGATGGAATAATTGCAGTGTAGTTGGCCGGTGATCAGTAGAGATGTCAGTGGATATGGAAATCATGGGAAAATAGCCAACAAGTTTTGACAGATAACTTTCTCAGGATATTTAATTGCTGTCCCTGCTTAACTTAATAAATTAGAACTCCTTCAGGTTCTGAGTAATGGGAGAGAGCGCCTGACAAATGAAGACTGAGCATGTCTTGACTGAACACATTG
Source organism: Dermatemys mawii (assembly GCA_007922305.1). Lineage (NCBI taxonomy): Eukaryota > Metazoa > Chordata > Testudines > Dermatemydidae > Dermatemys > Dermatemys mawii. The sequence goes on from ML677361.1 coordinate 12,971,652, forward strand.
AACTGTAACTGTTGGTCTGAGCGTAAGATGCTAGAGCAGGAAAAAGAATAAGGAGTGACATCTTAGAGACTAACGTTTATTTGATCATAAGCTTTCGTGGGCCAAAACCCACTTCATCAGATGCATAGAGTTGAAGATACAGTAGGAAGATATCTATCTGTCTATCTATCTATCTATCTAGAACATGAAAAGATGGGGGTTGCCATACCAACTCAAAGAGCACATCTATACTAACCGCTGAATCAGCAGTTAGTGTTCGATATATTGGGGATCACTTTATTGCGCCTCGTCTAGACGTGATAAATTGATCCCTGAAAGCACTTCCTGTCAACTCCGGAACTCCAGCTCCGCAGGAGGAGTAAGCGGAGTTGATGGGGGAGCCACCGCGGTCGACTCACTGCCATAAGGACAGCCAGGTAAGTCGAACTAAGATTCTTTGACTTCAGCTACGCAAATAGCGTGGCTGAAGTTGTGTATCTTAGTTCGAACTTCCACCCTAGTGTAGCCCAGGCCTAAGAGACGAATCAATTAAGGTGGAAAGAGTCTGGTTTACATGGTTTATGTGGATCAGAGCCTCAGCCTGTCCCAGCATTTCTTGTAATTTCTTGCTCTTCCTCTGGGCAACCTCAAAACATGGTGAAGGTGCTTGAACTGTAGGCATTGTGGAGATGGCTTGGGGGCTTAATGTCCTTCCAAGGAGGGGAAAAAACAAAGCAGCAAATTAGCAGAGACTAGAACTCCACAGGTTGTTCCTTGCAGCCTCTGTTCAACCTAATCACCTGGTGCTGAGCACTGTCTTCTCCCTCTGCAGTCCACAAGAGTTGAGGGTGCTCAATACTGGTCAGAAGGGAGCTTTTGTGAACACAAGCAATCAGGACTTTGGTTTTCTATGGAGAATTGCATCTCCAATACAGTGACCTCAAAAGTCTTGTCAGTGCTTGTATTCAGTGGTGACTTGGAGGGGAGAGCATCCTCTGCTCAGGCTGTCAGTTACACTAGTGTAACCCTCTTGATATCTGTGCAGTTGCACTGGTGTAAATGAGAGCAGAAGTTGGGCCTATGCATTTATCTTGACGCCGTCTCTTTAAGTGGGAATGTTTTAAAGCAACCTGAACAAAAAAGGCCGAGCTATGTGTGTAACTAGAAAATTCCCTTGATAAAGTAAAAATGTAAAGTAATTAGACTCTGACATACACATCAAGAACACATTTTCCTTGTTCCGTAGATGTGTTATTTCAGGCTTGAAATGATTGATGAGACGAATGCTTCAATATAGTCCAAGCAATATATGTAAAAACACTGTGCATGCTAGCGATTTTTAGATTACATTGACTTGAAGGGCCTTGCAGCTGATCCACTAAGCTCAGAATTATTGTTCTTTCTGCAGTGTGGAGACACTGGGAGGCTTGGGGAGGGGAGAAGTATTTTTCAATATAATTCTCATTAACATAGAAAAGGCACATCAGCAGAAGTCAGCCATCACCCAGTTAAGCTGCCAAACATGGGTGTGAGTTTTGAAGAGCGTGGAGAGATTTGGTGGTTGTACGAGTTAAATCTCTAGAATCAATGTCTTCGGTGCTGGTGGGTTTTTTGTTTCTGTTCCCTCCCCTACAGCATCTCAGCCGTTTGCCGAGAAAATATTAGAAGTTCCTCTGTGGTGAGAAAATGAAACAATATGAGAGAGGGTTGTCAGGTCTGTGCTAGATAAATGGAAGACAGATGGTAAGTGTGATTGGCACTGACAACGTGTGAGAAGACTTGTTTGCAGGTGCTGCTCCTGTCATCCATCACACTTCTACCTACTAGTGGGAGATGTCACTGTGATGTACTTAAATCCCTAACCGACCAATAAAGTGAAGCCAACAGGAAGAAAGGCCCGAGTGAGGGCATAGAGCTAGGAGCAGCCTGACTTTAAGCTGTGTTAACATAGATAAAGAAGCATCAAACATTGTGTTTTGAGATAATACAGGGAGCATCCACTGTTCTGCAGCACTTGAGATCTGTCTAATGTTGCATTTGTTTCATGAAAGGCTTGGCAGTGCTCCATTAGGAGCAAGGAACTGTTGCAGAGTGGCAACAGTAGCCCAAAATGGCTGTGTGGGCAGACAGCCAATTAGGGAAGGGCTTACTGTGGGCCAATCAGGGCCAAGCTTAGAGCCAGCCAATGAGGGAGAGGCTGGCTGTATAAGTAGGCTGCCCTGGAGAGAGGCACTCAGTCTCCCTGGACCTTCAAGGGGGAAGGTCCAGCTCCTGAGTGAGGAGCTACAACACCAAGGACAGTGCAGTGCTGGGCAGGCCCTGGGAAGCAGTGAGGAGCTCTAGCCTGTGTGCCTGTCAGGCTGTGGGCCCTGACTTGGGGGCCACAAGGTGCAAGGGGGCTGCAGGGGAAGTGGCCCAGGGAGATGGTGGGACTGGGAGGAGAGAAGGAGGGCAGGATGGCTGCCGCCAAAGGGTTCCTGGGCTGGGACCCAGAGTAGAGGGTGGGCCTGGGTCCCCCCTTTCCCCTTCATAGAACCCGGCTGTGGAGGTGGCCATAGTAGGCTGCACCTGACCCCTGACAGAAGGGGCTCAACATGGTGTGTGGCAGCCCCCGCAGCAGTGGGATGACTGCAGAAATGACACACACCCCCCCAGAAGGGGGTGAGTGTGGACTTGGGGGTACTGCTGGAGGGCAGTGCCCTGAAGAGGATGTTTCCCTGGGAGGAGCAGTGCATGTCCAGTGACAAACAGAGAGAGAGAGCGAGCAACGAATGGGACACCACTGGAGGAGGGCACTCTGCTGTGAACTGAGCTAATTCCCGGACCATCTGGCAGGAGGTGCCAGGTGGTGAGTCCTAACCCTGTTACAGAGGGATATATTTCATTGACTTTTTTCAGACCTAGATGAACTATTACCATTCATATATATGCTCCTGTCATTGTCCTCAGTTTCTCCCTCTCCTTCACGAAATACTCTGTGACAATCTTGGCAAGTTTCAGCCCATATAGACTCTTGCTTCTTTAGAAGTAGTTCTGAAGTAGCCCCGTAAAATCCATACACTGCCCCTTCACCCCTGCTGTGTTTTATGGAGTAGCCTATTAATCTGTCTAGTTACCTCATCCAGTTTCATCTGTTCACAGACATCTTTTATCCAAACTCAGATGTGCCCACAAAAGATGACAAAACTCATCCAGCTCCCCTGTCAGTCTGTGTGACAGCTCGCCTATCCAAGTTTCCTGTCTACTGCTCAGAGGTTCTCTGCCAAAGAGCAGTTTGGCAGGGAATTTTTTTACCAACCCTGCTTATAAAGCATGTATAGGGCAAATCTGCATAGTCCAGCTGAAGTCGCCAGTGGAGGCTATAGCTTATAATATCCCCTATGTTTCTCCTTTATCTGAAGCATATTCTTTGCTATCCATGCTATCTCTTCTTTTCGGCTGTGAAGCCATGTCAGAGCTTGTGAAGGACAAAAGAAGAATGGTTTTTCTTGTCTTGACAAAGAGGTGTTACTAATTGTCCATCAGATGACATATTATTTAGTCACCTGACTGATGTTAGCCCAATACTCTCTTCATGCCAAGAAGTCCATATAAATCCAGGCATTGAAATAATTTGTAAGAATGAGGAAATAATCCATGAGCCTCTTCTATAGTTCCTCCTATCTTCTCACACTTTGCTTTAAAATTATTCATTTTCATTCCCTCATGTACTATGATGAAGAGTGAGTTATGAGAACATATACAGAATAGAATAGATACTGGGGCTGATGAGTAAGTGGTATGGACACCTCAGTACAAAACAAACTCCCAGAGAAGTATGCTGAGCTCATCCATTGGTAAAAACTTCTCTTCCCCATCAGTGACTGAGTTCTGCAATACCAACCCAATCCTTCACAGCACATCACTGGACAATGTGGCAACCTTACCGTTTCAGGTGATTCCCATTCCAACTCATCCTACTAATTGACTCTTATCATGTTTGTTGGCATTCCACCTCTCCATCCCCTTTATGTTTCAGGGGTTCTTTCCAGTTTACTGCTTTGCCATGCATTTTCCATTTCTTTTTGCTGGTTGTCATATCAACGCTCCCTTCCCCCTGCTTGGGAATCCTAAGAAAATAGATGAGGGCATAGCAAGAGAGATGAAATGAATGCACATGTTGGCTGGCTGGTTCACCCCTGCCACAGAGAGTACCAATAATATTAGCCTATGGTAGATAGTCCCATTACATACAATAGCGATCACTGTAACAATCATTGTAGCAGGTGTGATATAATATAGATCTAGCAGTTAATTTAAAAACCCAGATGAAAATAAATACCATTGGGCAATCAACACAGGAAATGGTGCCCCTAAGAAATTAAAAATGTGTATACACTGAAACTAGAGATCTGTGGATCTTTGACTAAATTGATAATACTTTTGAAAACTTAATACAACACATACTTTACTGTGGGGCATCTTTGGAAACTGTATTGTTTACCTATAGGATTGATTATATGTGTGTAATTATGTATTTGATAATGGTACTTGTCATATATTTAAACATCTTTATTATATAAATATAAAGTGTGCTTGTGTTCAGCTATGGGATTTATTTTGTGTATATATAGCTGTGTGAATTTATTATGTATTTATTTATTTATTTGGTGAATAGTTTACTGACCAAAAATGCAGTTTTGGGCTGGGCAAAACTGTTTTGAATTTGGGTTGAATTCGGCTAACAGTTTCAGCTGAAAAAAGGGGGGAAATTTTGGGAAATGATCAAAATATTTTGATCTTTTATAAATTAAATGTTTCAACTATACATTTCAAAATGTTTTGTTTAGAAAGTGAGCTAGCTATAACTAAAAAAAACCTCTAACCTACAAAAGAGTTAAAATCCCCTTGATTCAGATCAATTAAAACACTATGTTCAACTCAAAATGATATTTTCTTTTGTTTGGGCAAGAAAATCCAAAAAATTGTGATTTGGGGTTGAGCTGAAAGTTTTTTTTAATTTTTCTATTCAGCCTCCAAACAAAAAAAAATTAATTATTCACCCAACTGTAATTACCTACATTCTTCAAAATAACAGCAGTAATTCTTCACATCAAAAGCGAGTGAGATTCATGGCCATTGAAGTGCAACAGAATTGGTACAATACAAGCAAAAAGAACGGCTTTCTGATGTTTGAACCTGTAGGGTTCATGTTTTCAAGCTCTCCTCTGCAAATATAAAGGCTAGAAATGGACTTTGTTTTCTTTAAATGAAAGCTGAGATTCTCACACATTCAGAGGCCTCCTGGACCTGTAGCTTTAAGAAAATTTCCAAGTATCAAAAGACTCAAACTGAAATTGTGAAAGATAGCTACACTATAGTTTCTATAGCACCAAGCACGATTCTTGTTCTGGATGGTGACCTCACGGCATTACTGTGATAAAAATAAAAATGATGATAAAATTTCATAATATTTCATAAATCCTGTAGTTCAACACACAACTACTGTATTTTGTGGTATGATCCAAAGCCCACTGAAGTCAAGGGCAGTCTACAATGTGATTTCAGTGAGGGCTTGGAATCAGATTCCTCTCTTTTTTTTAAAAAAAAAAATCCTCCTAGAATAGCCTTTCCAAAGTGCCATAGAGTTTGTCTATCGTCTATCTTTGACAGACATATTAATTGCTTTGCCCGGAGCAGTTTTTGAAACCTCTAAGAATAATGTCAATCGCTATAAGTTGAAAGAACTGTTTGTGGCCAAGTTCAAATGTGGGAGGAGAATGTCAGATTCCAATATTAACACTATAGTTCGTGAGCCTGTAGTGGGGTGGCTACCCCACTCTTAAAATAGAAGGGATAAAACAGCCCTGGAGAGGGCTGTTGCTGAAAGAAAGCAGCAAGCCTTGGCTATTTGGGGAAGCAGCCACAGCTGGGCCACTCCCCAATAAAGCCACAGCTGGCCCTTATAAAAGGGCTGAGAGACAGGAGTTAGATAGTCTCTCTCCAGGCAGGGAGCAGGGCCTGGCTGTCTGCAGGACTGAACACCTGAGGTGGGGCAGTGCTGGGGGAATAGGCAAGGGAGCTGCGGAGCTCCAAACTAGCAATTCCCCAGGCTGCAGGCCTGATAGGAAGGCCTGAAAAGATATTGGGCTGCAGGGAAAGGCAGCAGGTCCAAACCCCCTTGCCTAGGATGAGTGGCTCTTACACTGCAGTCTGCCCCAGGGAGCGGAGGCTTGATGACTGGAAGTAGCTCTAGACTGAGGCAAGGTGGGGATTAGAGGGTTGGGGGTCCCCCAGGGAGGGGGGACCCAGAGGCAGAGTGTGGGGGTATTGTCAGGTGTAAACCCCCCACCAGGAAAAAGGGCTCTGGGAGGAACATGGGGTCAGCAGACAGCGAGACACTGGCCTGCAGAGGGCACTTTGAGCTGGAAGAGCTAATTTCCGGATGGCCAGCAGGAGGCACTGCAGAGGTGTGTCGTTGCACCATGACAGGAACAATTTTTAACCATTTTAGTGGAAGAGAAATAGCTAGGCTATGGATATATGCATTTCTAAAGGGACAAACATGAAAGCAGGTTCAAGGAACAATATCAGCGTGTAACAGAGTTCCTGAAAAAGCTGCTGTTATACCTTCTTCCTTTTCATATATTCCTTGCAGTTTTTCTTTGCTTTGGCTAAAAACTCTTCCTGTGATAAAATTGTCTGCTCTTACTGAAGCTGTCAGCATGATTTCTCACCTTTAACAGCCATGTTTGAGATGCAGAATGCAACCCTTGTTATCCAGAGTTCATAACATCCAGGCTAGTGCTGGATTCAGTACTCTGAAGGAGATATTTTCATAGCCGAAGTGAGTTGCGGGGGAGGAGGAAGGAAGGGAGAAAAAAGACAAGATGCCCAGCCTCAAGGCCAAAATGGCACATGAGCAATTGAAGTCAATTGGCTCCTCCCTGAGTAATGTGCTGTTCAAACTGAGTAAGGCTGGCAGAATCAGGCCCCAGAAGAAGGAGAAATCCAGTGTTTGAACTATTCACTGCAGGTTTTCAAAAGGAGGCTGGAGAGCCATCTGTCTTGGATGGTTTAGACAGAACAATTCCTGTATCGTGGCAGGGGATTAGCCTAGATAACCCTTGTGGTCTCTTCTATCCTAAGGTTGCCAGGTATCTGGTTTTCAACCGGAAAGCCCAGTCAAAAAGGAGACCTGATGGTGTCCAGTCAGATCTACTGACTGGACACCAAAGTTTTGCTACTGCAGATGGGGAAGACGGGGAGGCGACATCCCCTACTCAGCTGGGGCCCCCTCCTTCCTGGGCCAGCATAGCTGCAGCTCTCACCCTCTGCTGCGTGGCGGGGGAGGAAAAAAATAGGGAGGGGGAAGAGAAGCAAATGGGGTCAGGATCTTGGCTGTGGGGGAAGAGGTCCGGCAGGGGCTGGGCTTTAGGGCAGGAGCAGGGCCTGTGTTGAGTCTCAAGGGGATAAGGCAGGGCAGGTATAGGGGCAAGGCCTCACAGGGATAAGGCATGGCAGAGGTAGAGCCTCTGCAGGGAAGAGATGGGGCTGGGGTAAGCTTCAGGGGCAAGAGGTGGGACAGGGGAGGTTCCACAATTCCTGTTGAAGTGGCTGGTTTTTACATATTACCAAGTTGGCAACCCTTATCCTGTGGCTCTATGATTCTGTTGTTGAACTAGAATACATGGATTGTACAGAATCACTGATTACTAGAAATCCTAGAACATTTGCAACAGCGTTGTGCATTTTGCAATCCTGATCGTAATTTGCTAGTCAGGAAAGAGATCGGTGAAACTCAGAGTTGGGTGGCAAAGTCCACCCCCACCCTTTCTTGCCTCTCCCTCTCTCACTGCACTGGACCCAAGGGCCTTAAGAGGACTTGTCTGGTTTGGGACAGCATGTGGGAGCGCATGATAGTCTCTGGGGACCCGTTTTAGTACGCAAATGACTGATACAGTACTGCGCTCATCACCCTCTTTCTTCAGACCAAAGCATATAGGACTCAACTCCTAATAGCCTCACACATGGAGCAGGTACAGGAGTAGTCTTTAAACATCTCTGTACTCTAAAGGGGCCAAAAACAAGGCAAGAGCCATGGTGATCTCTTCTGGTCATCAGTGGTGCCTATAATGAGAGCACATGCTGTGCGCTGTCTAAAACAAAAACGCAGGAGCTGTGCTCAGGAAGCTCTGGGAAACACGGTGCGTTTCTAGGGCACAAACAGATCCCAAAACTAGCACCTCGTATTGACTCACTTGTGTCAGTGCAGATCTTCAATGTTGTTGTTTGCAGGAACAGTAACAAAAGCATTGCTTCCACCATGCATGCTTAGGAGCTGATTTTTAGGCATGCAGAGCGCCCAAGTGTTGCCAACTCGCATGATTTTTTTCTAGGTCTCACAATAATGTGTTTTTCTTAAATCCCCAACTGCAAATGTCTTGGGATTCTGGAAGGATCTCTGCTTTCAGTTAAACAAAGCAAGTTTCTAGCCCTCATGTTCGCAGAAAAAAATGTGAACCCAAAAGGCTCACAGACCATAGAGCAAATAACAATTTCAAATGTATCATTTTGAAAATCTGGTTTCAAAAATCATGAATCTCCTGATTTACTGGGGCTTGGTTCATAGTTTTTGAATCCATTTGGCAATACGGTGCTGCTTCAGTTGATTTAGAGTGGAGTTTTGGGTGCTCAATGCTTCTGAAAACCAGGCTTCAAATGCCAGATCAGAAGGGGGTTTAAAAATCTTCATAGTAGTGTTTTAAGGTGACTTGCCATCTACCATAGCTTTGCAGATAGTTGCCACCATGAAAACTTTTCCTTTTCTAAAGCTAATTGAGTTAAAATGAGGATGATTACACTGAAGTGAAAGAATTAAGAGGAAAAAAGGAGAGGGGGATTCCCCAAGATAAATTAACATCTTTGAAATAAGACACTTAAATGTTTGCTAATGGGCTAAATGTTTCTGTATTCAATTAAGTAATAAGTACCAAGTTGGCACTATCATCCCAAAACATTCATTTATTAAGCGAAGGTTCCAACGGGATAGCAGAGGCACCATAATGATCCGACGTGGGCAGTAAGACATGATAATGCCTACTTCAGAGGGAATTACTGCCTTCATAATGCAATTTACAACTGGTATTTCCTTATTAGAGTTATCGTTGTTTCTCCCCCCACCCCGTTATGACAATGTAATTATGACTCCAGCAGTTCAGAATAATTTCAGTAGGAGCAGGTTTGCAGAGCTTTTGTACTAAATATTCTCAGGCACTTACAGTGTGGGACTAAGTGCTGCTTTTTTTGAAAAATACTAATCAGAGCTTCACATAACATGACTGTAGAGCAGGCTACTGAAAGCTGATTTCCTCCTCTTTTTGACATTTACTGTATCTAATGTTCTTTTTTATCTTTGTTTTTCTATTTGGTACTTTCATTCAAACTGCCTTTGGATATAGGCCATGAAAAACCACTGTATTCTGACTTGGTGCAAATCAGTTTGACTCCATTGAAGTCAATAATATAATAATTAATAATAATACTGAGCTCCTTCATAGTGCTTCTCAGCTGTAGATCTCAAAGTGCTTTTAAAAAAGAGGTACCTCATCCCCATGTTACAGATGGGGAAACCGAGGCACAGAGCAGCAAAGTGACTTGCCCAAGGTTACCCAGCAGGCTAGTGGCTGAGCCGGGAATAGGAAACTTGTCTTCTCTAAGTCCTGGTCTACTGCTCTCTGTTTCCCTAGAGTCAATGGATTCATATTTGTGAAGTCAATGATGCTGTGCTGATTTATATCAGCGGAGGAACTGGCCCATCAGGATTGCCTATGGGAAAGAACAGACATAAGGGACCAGATGGCAAGAGGTCCCTCTTGCTTGTGCAAATCGGGAAAATAACTGTTGAAGTCATTGGTGCTTACATTGGGATAAAACATTACATTAGGAGCAAGTGAAAACAGAATCAGACCCATGACCTCCATATAAACAGGACTGGCCTTAGGTTTTGTGTGTCCCTCTCCAGAGTTATACAGTGAGTGGCTTTGAGCAGATTTCTGCTGTTTGACTGGCACATCTGTGCCGTGAGTAGAGTAGGAATGTTAGCAGCCGGTTCTTGTTTGTCTATGGGAGATAGAGGTGGGCACTAAGGATGCAGTGGAAAGTGGGGTTCTCTTCCATAACTTAGTGGAGAGAATACAGTCGTGACAGCCTTGTTCGCCAGGCAGGGAATATTTTGGCCCCTAGATGCCATGATGACTATCACAGTTTAAGAACTTAGATAGAAGAACCCATGTAAATATAGGCACTATGCAAGGCATTGAATTTAGCCGTGTGGAGTGGAAATCCATCAACTTCATACTCTAAAACCTGTCACTATGTAAATATATTGTTTAATGTGTCAGCAAAGCTTAAGAACAGTAGAAAATAATATTACATGATTATCTTCATGTTTATCAATATAAGCCTCATCTATCTTGTAAGGCTAAATAAAAACAAATATAATAATAGTACTTTGTCCTGACATAGCCATTTTAAACTCAAAGCATTTTACAAAATCATTACCTCATTTTACACATGGATAAACTGAAGCAAGGGGAAGTTAAGTGATTGAATTAACGAACATCCTATAATGAGTTAATATCAGAGCTGGGCATAGGACCCAGGTCTGCTAAGTCCCAGTCCTTTCCCTTACTCACTGGACCATGCTACCTTGCCATACCACCTCCTGGTACTTTGAAGAGTTGCATGCAGAGTCAGATTTTTGACAATATGTCCAGCAATAAATGGGAAAGAGTCTTGAATTCTTTCTTCACTTACTGATGAAATAAAGCCTTTTAGACTCGTGTTTCCATTTTTCCCTCTAAGAAACCCAACAAAATCAATGTCCATTTTTCTCGTCTGCCATCAGAATGCAAATGTAATGCCAGATGAATATACTTACATGGGTACTTAACCTAATTGGCCTTGGAAGCCTTGTAATTATCTGTTATCTGTCTGCTTTCCTACCTAGTTGTGTACAGTAATAAATATATATTACACACAGAAAAATGTTGTATTGCAGGCCTATGATGGGTTTCTCTGTAACTTATCCTGTGATTAAGGTGCATGTCTGCAAAGAAACGCAAGGAAATGCAACCATTTCTACTGTCCTGTGAATACTGAATAGCATATGATGCTTTGGATAATCAGAGTATAACATACATGTTTTCCATTTGATCCAGCTACAGCCCAGCTTATATAGTGGAAACAATGGCATTTTAATAGCTTCTTCCATAGAGGCAAAACTTTTCAGAGCACCAATTGCTTGGTTCACGTGGAGAGGACACGACTGTCGGAGTCTCAGCCCACGAGCCTGTACATAAAGCAAGGAATGTAGCTTTGCTAAGGTGGTTTAACATCACATTTGATAACAAGGATAAAAAGGATAAGGAAGTTTTTTAATAAAATGACACCACCAAACAAACTAGAAATGGGCCCTTGAGTCTCTCTCTAACAGTATTAGTTGGGAATGCCGAGGGTGAAGCTGTTTAGAAAGATTATATTGTAAGTGTTTGAGATGGAGTTAGGGAATAAATACAACACAGTATGTGTCTCCATTAAGAATGCTACTAAAGTTATACCACTTTTCTGAATTTTTTCCCCAGTCAGCGGCTGGCGTGGGCTGTATTCTCCCAAATGAGGCTTGAACAAGTCTCTTTCATTGGCTGTAGTAGTTTGGGTACAGGCCACTGAGCTGAAGTTGCCGCTTGAGCTAGACATGGTTATCGGCTCTCATGAAGTAACAATCAGCGGAGCTATGCTTGGGACCAGTTGTGTGACTCTCAGCTCTCTGATAGCCTTGCAGAGCAAAACATTAGGGCCAGATTTGCAGAGGTATTTATGTGCCCCAAAATGCTGGTAACTGCATTTTACAAAAGTGGCTAAGTGATTTAAGGACCCTAAGTCCCATTGACTTTCAGTTGGAGCTGCATGTCCGTCCTGCTTTAGGAGCTCTTGTAAACCCCATGAGGCACTTCCTGGCATTTTTAGACACCTAAAAACCTTGGTAAATCTTAGGATCACCTTAGTTCACTCACAGACAGCAATGACACTTCTCTCTATTGTTGTACTTGACATTTGGATGTTACAGCCAAGAGTGTACTAGACATAGGTAGGTTTTAATTGGCTCTTGTAGGCGTGACTGCAGGCTGTAATGTTCTTTACCTGCACCTGAGCGATATTCTGAAAGGAGTGAAATTCTTTCCTCGGCTTGGAGACGCAAAAAGAAAGTCACAGGCATCACTTCCAGTATGAACCTTACAGATCAGGGGGTCTTCAGATTTTGAGACGGGGGCCATATTAGATTTTTGAAGGGCCTTCGTGGTCTGAAGCGACTGTGAAAAATATTCAGTATATGCAAACGTGTGCAAAATCCCCCCCTTTGCTCCTCTGGCCACCGCTGCGACCCCTCCCTTTACTCCAGCCACTGCCATGGGGGCACTCACCCCTTCAGACATGGAGCCTCTGGCAGCAGCTCGCGAGGGGAGAGGTGGGGGTGCAGCAGCGGCTTCTCCACGTCCCTGCTCGGCATGCCTGCTCAGCTGGAGGGCCGGACAAATCGAAGCTGCGGGCTGAATCCGGCCCCTGGGCCGTAGTTTGGAGACCCCTGTTACAGATGAATGAATGCCCTGCAGAGCAGTTTGTGCTGGGGCACCCCATTGGCCTCGGTAGCACAATGCTTTTGGAAAACATTTATTGATGCAAATGGTGGAATGCTCATCACACAGGCCTGGAGTGATTGGAACAAAATGTCACTGTTTCTTTGTCAGTACAGAAGGTTTTTCCTTGCTTATGACAGGTTATTTTGGCAATTTTTTTTGTAGATTTCCTTAGACAAATTAGCATAATCCAATAGCATAATTTTTCTACTTCTTTCTCAAGCCAAGGCTGAATATTTCTACTTACGAAGTTGTCTTTGATTTTCTCTGCTTCTTGAAAGTGAGTTGCATGGCAGCAAACAAAACCCCAGAATGTGCAGAGAACTTTTGTGAACCAGGCTAGTTGAGCCTCTAACAAATGCCAAAACTGACCGGTAACATGTTTTTTTAAAAAATATTTTATAAGTGATTAGATCTCACTAAATCCAAGGAGCAGCATGTAATCAATAACCCATCCAATTTCTATCAGAACCCTCTTACTTATGAGTGGCCCTGGCACCTCATCCATCACTTGTTCACTCACACAATCTTTCTGAAATAAAATCACAATTTAACCATTCACTTGAGAGAATTATGCAGTGGTTTTAAAGCCATGTGTTTATTTTTCACTCTGCTGTATGTCAGCCCATGCTCATGCTTTGAAAGTCTGCGCTTTATTGCTCGTTGTAAACTCATTTTGTCCAGTGAAGTCTGGTGAGTATTAAGGAAACAGCGGTTCAGATTCTTATTTGTCCAGATTAAGAGTAAGGAGGCTGCATTCAAGCTCCTTACAAGACACTTTACTCCTCCTTGACAATGATTATAATCTAAAGGCTTGGGATTTGCAGGCTATTGTTTTGCTCACCTTGTAGTGCTGTGTCTCTTTTCTAGCAATCAGTATTTCACCAGATGAAACAGAAACAAGCTGTTCAGTTGTTGGACTCCTCCTTTGGCTCCGCCAACATACGGTCCGGGGGCTGGGTACAGTGATCTAGCCGAGCGTAATGCTCCTGGGATACAGTGATTTCATCTTTGAAGATTATGTTATAAATTGATTGGTGGAATTAAAAATCTAGCCAGCTGCCATAGAAAACTCAACAAGCAACCACCAAGGCTATGCAGCTCATAGGGAAAAGTTGACTTGAAGTCAGAGAATGGATGTAAACAATAAGAAAAGACATTTGTCAGTGGATATTCTAGTCCGTCTATAAAAGGCTTCATTTCAGGTACTTGCCATGATCATGAGGCTCTCTTTGAAGCTGATAACTAAAGTTATTAAGTGGAAAAAACCCTGATTGTCTCTGACTGTAATTCAGTCATAAAAAGACAAAAATGATGTTGTACCCAGGCAGAAGTTGAGAATGAGACCTCATTCTATTCCAAACACTTAAGCTTGCTTTGCAAATGAAAGTCTTTACAGCAGAATGCAGCTGGTGTCCAAAAGGGATGTTTGCCACCAGGATACCTCTTGTTTACATTGCATTAAAAAAAGACTGTGGGTAGAATTGTCAAAAGCTCCTAAGTCACATAAGCAGTTTTGAAACTTTTACCACATATGGCAGTAGGATCAGGTTTGGCATCTTTCTGGATGTTCATTGTCTTTGGGTGATATCAAGAAGGAACTGCAGCCCATGAATCACATTGCCCTGGAGATCAGACTGCCAGTGTTTATTTGCAGATGGCACCCAATTCAGGCCCCAGTTCATCAATTACACACATGCTTCACTTTAAGCAAGTCTCTAAATCCCATGGAATTGAGTGGGATTTAAGCACATGCTTTCATGCTTTGCTGAATAAGGATGGGCCGCTGAGTTGGAGCCATATTCTGTAGTAGCAGCCTGGCTTTTTCAAATATGTAATAGTAATAACCAAATACCTGTTTTAGTTGAGACAAAATTTTTGAAAGACTTAGGAACCTGGTCCCATTGAAAGCCAATAAACTGTAGACGTCTAAGTCACTAAGGCAGTTTTGACAATTTTATTCACACTTGATTGGGGTTCTTACGTGTGAAACAATATAAATGGTAACAATGTCACAGCAATATAGATGCTCAACTTGATTTCTAACCAAAGAAACTGGACTTTGGATTTCCTGAAAATCCCAAATGGCATTCTGTACATAGTGTCTGCTCTTCTGTTTCTGTATTATAGCTGAACTTAATTCTTCACAGACATTTTTAATGTTCTGTTGCTATTTAATGAGTGATAAACAGTTGAGTTCAGACAGAACTCCAAACCAGATTTTCTCAGTTTGGTGACAGGGAATATCTATTTTAAACAGGGCTGTATTGCTTAAGGAAAGATTAATCGAGTGAGACTGAGGTGACCTGATATAACTCTTAGAATAACAGGATGCCTGCTCATTACAGTTCATAATCTACGTTCCTTCATCTTGTCTGTATTCCCTTAGGTACATTGGATACCCTCTCTTTTTGCTGGTATGTAAGTTATATAATAACGTGTACTGTCAAAAGTTCTGTTTATCTTTAATAAGAAATAACTAGTAACTTAGTAGATCTTACATCTTTAAAGTTACAGTAACATCACAAATTTTTTGGAGGTTTGGGCAATGGTATTAAAACAGATTGTTTTCCCTAGAGCACAAAACCAGATGCAGATCAAGAGCATTTTCATTAAATACAAAGGCCTTATAACAGCTTGTAGTTCTGAAGGCACAGTAATGCCAGAAATATGTTTAGGAAGGGGGAATTGCAGAAATGACAAGGACAGATTGGCACATTTATGAGGAGAGTTGAGAGTAGGAAAAATGGTTAGGCAAATGCAAATCCAAGTGCAACATTTTTATTTAGATTAATGAATTTTGGGAAGTTTTAATGCCCAAGGAAATCAAATGGAAAGAGTATCTCTCAGGGTTTAAAAATGAATGGCGTCTTCTATTTCTCTGGGAAATGTGCATAATCTCACATCTGTTTTTGAAAAGATTTATTAAACTTGTTCAGAAATTTTTATAGATGTCTCAACTGCTGGTGTAAGTAATGTATATTCTGGAAAAAAATGCCTCATTTTGAGATTTATTATGGATTCTGTAAGTGCTCCCAACCCTGAATAAATCATTTCACATATTTTTAACTATCTGTCTAGGAATCTTGAAATGTGAAAGAGACTTAATAAATAATTGAATGTGCAGAATAGGAGCAAATATGTATATTATAACCTTTGATTTCCAAACACAATCTCACTCAGGAAGGCAAAGCCATGTGACTTAAAATAGCTTTGCAATATATTATTATGTCATCAGTGGTTTAAAAAAAATTAACAGCCCTGCGCCAAAGTGCACTGAAATACATGGAAATATTCCCAATGACTTCAGTGAGCTTTGGAGCAAATCCCAGTTCCTCAGCTGCAGCCAAGGAGTATTCTGTCCAGCTGATCAAAAGCTGCACAAAGATGCCCCTTTGCACGTCTCAGGTCCTGGCACAACTCTGCATTTGGACTCCTCCCCTGATACAAGCTACAGCAGCTTCGGGGCTGCTCTAGCATGCACCAGCTGCCCACAGTCCCACGAGGCTGTTTTTACAGGTGGAGATCTCTGTGGAGCATGGTTGTCCCAGGCAGGCTCCTTTTTTTTTTTTTCTTGCTATGCTGCCTGTGCTGGCCACAGAGACGGGAGTGGCAGAGGAGCAGTTACCATTGTTCTGTGCCCCAGTGATATTCTCCAGAGTCTGGACCTGCTAGTTTTAGGACTATATTGTGCTGCTGGGGTAACTGAAATCTACTGAAGTGCAACTCAGAGTCAAGGTCTCTGATAAGTTAGCCATCAGCCCTGAAAATCTTGTGACTAGCTAGCTATTTCTCTATTTTCCAATGTTTCTGGTTCTTATGAACTATTTAGGGGCAGTTCGATTGAGTCCAGAATGCAGAGGAACATGCACATTTTTTTTGGTATTCATAAGTGTGTGCAGGATCTGAGTCTTTGTTTGTTGCATGGTTCATATAATCCGTGGTCTGGATTATGGGGAGTAGGTCATTTATTGTGACCTAAGTGATGGATTGATCAGATATATGGACTAATAATACAACAAAAAGGTAGAGCTGGATGAAATGTGGAATTTCCTGTCCATGGGACATTTTGACATGAAACAGTTTGTGTTTTATTACAACATAAACAGGAGACACTTTGATCTAGAAAAGAATGTAAGATGTGTCAATCAGTACTAAGCAGCTACTGCCCATAAAGTTTTTAAAAATAAAATATGACATAATGCAATAGTTGAAATAGTCTGTCAATCGCAGTGCATGTTCTAGTAGCATATTCTATGCACTGCTCCTGACATCATGAAATAATATACAAATAATATAAAAATTGCAACATTTTCTCAAACTCAAATCTCTTTGAAATATTTTTGCAGGCATTTTAATGGAAATTGACACCTTTTTTCAAAATGATCTGATTGTGAAGAAAATGAGATTTTCTATTAAAACCCCCCCACAAATTTTCTGATCAGAAGGAAGGTGACCTGAGATGTTTGTTAAGAATACTGGTCTACAACAATGACCTAAAGCAATAGTCTTCTTCAGTGTTAATCCCATGGGCTGAGCCATTAGTATTGATGATGTAGCTTTTTTAAAAAAATAGGAGAATGCCCCTACCCCCAACCAAAAGTAATTAGAAACACAACTTCTGTTCTGTGGGTTGGCTAATGGAGTATTGATGTAGTGACTTAAAACATTTAACTGACTTTCCATAGTAATGTCCATGACAGCCTTAAAAGGGTAACAGTTGTTATCCATAAACCCTCTTCCTGTTTGTTGTTCATTGACCTGAAGGGACCAGGAGGCAATTTAAAATTGCAATGGAAATATTACATTCTGAAGAAAGTTTGCTTGTCAACATTTGTCTTGGGCACTGATGATCAGAAATCTTTTTTCAGGAAGTCCAGTGTCATGACTGCCCGGTGATGTCCTGTGGTGTTGTAGAAAGTGTTGGGGATAAATTGCTGGGCTATCATGTAATGGATCCACTGACTGAGAAGCTCCTGGTTCTTAGAACTTCTAAATCACTGCATAATTTTTCTCATTCAGTTCGGATGGAGGTGGGAAATGTCTTCTGCTCATGTCTAGAATGTTTCATTTTCTTCTTACACTTCTGTATTTTCCCTGATTATAGTATACATAGCACTTGCAGTTTTCTCCTTCCTTTTGAGTAAAATGTCAAAGATTTTCTATATAGAGGGGGATTTGGGTCCATAAAAATTACCATACTGGTTCCCGCCAATGGTCCATTGTCCCATCCCTGATAATTGCTGGTATCAGATTCTGCAGAGGGAGTATATAAAACTCTGATAATGGATAGCGGTGTGAAAACATGCCCATGGGGAAAGCTTCGGCCTAACACCAGTCAGTTAGTGATTGTGCATGAAGCGTCTGGGTTATATCCCTTATACATCTTTATTTTTGTTAGTAGAATTGCATATGTTATTGTTCTATATAAGTGTTTAATTTTTTTAAAATCCTGCTAAGCTCTTTCCTTTAATAAAATGTTGGGGGCATTGAGTTCCACAGGTTAACTCTCTGTGTTGGGGGGGCTACTTTTCCTTCTGTCTGTTTTAAATTTGCTGCCTTTAATTCTTTTCTATGTCCCCATGTTCATTTATTATAAGAGAGGGTAAATGGGAGTACCCAAATGATCTTCTCTGTATCTTTCATTAATTTATATAGCACTAGCGTGTCAGTTCCTATTCATCTCCACTCTAAACTGTATAGGTTCTATCTTTTTAATTTGTGCTCATGTAGATCGAAGCCTTTGCAAGCCACTACTTAGTTTTGTTGCTTTGGCCTGCTATATCCTCGGAGGGGGAGGAAGGGAGTGACCAGACCTGAACACAATTGCCGAGGGGAGGGTGTGCTGCCAGATTATTATTTTATTGTATTTACATTGTAGTAGTACTAGGCACTGTACAAACACAGAACAAAAAGACAGCTCCTGCTCCAATGAGCTCATAATCCAAGTAATATTGGGATTATAATCACTATTATTCTCTAGCCCTTTCTTAATACAGCCTAGCATCCTGTTTGCTTTTTTGACCACTGTGGTGCATTGAGCACACACTTTCATTGGACTGTCCGCAGTACGTAGATTATTGTTCCAATCATTTTTTATCTGAGAGCTTTCAAACAGGTATTAGTCCATCCAGTCCCTTTTTGAAAGTATCTCATTGTTCACATAGCTGTCAGTTTGACAGCTGTCATTAAAAAGCATTGTCCTGTCCTGATAAGCAAAATTGAGCCCATTTCCTTTGTGTTCTCTAGGAAACCTTTATTCCAACTAAGTGAACTCCGAGGGGTTAAACCATTAAGCCAGACCATCGAGGCTTTTCTTTTAGGGTATCGTGTTGTGCAGCATTGTTAAATATGATTATGTACTTTGTGAAATTACAATAACTAGAAGTTGTCTAACTGTTGTAGGATGTTGTTGTAGGAAAATCTGAGACGCTGGTAGCTCTTAGTGCTCAAATGCATGAATAATAATAATACTTTGTACTTACATGACACCTTCTATCTGAGCATCTCAAAGCACTTTGCAGACATCAAGAGAGGGGCTGTTTTGAGCATAAATTAGATAATGTCTTTAAAGTGCTTTGAACGTGAAAAGTGCTTTATGAATGCTAAGTAGCAGTATTATTTATTATCAGCTCTGCTGTTATTATGAGAAATTAAGGCCCACAACATCCCTGCGAGGTAGAAAAGTATTTTACCCATGGAGAAGCTAAAGAACGGAGAGTTCCAAAGCTATGTTTTCAAATTTTCATCATGGTTGCTTCAGTGTTTTGAGAGCCCAACCTGAGACGTGTAGGGCCAGAGTGTCAGAAGCCTGGAATGGCCAGTGTTAATTTTTAGAATCCTTGTGGGCCCCACCATCGGCACTCGAAGTTCCAGAGTGGGGAATCAGCTGTGACACCATGGCATACAGTCACCTTGTCCTAACTTTTCTTTTTCTCTCCCAAGAAGAAAGTAACAGGAATATATGGGTTCAGGGTAGCACAGCAAACCTCCTCGTAATCTGGTTCCCATGGAGTAGAATTGCTTTACCAAGATTCCATTAGCAGAACATTTCACCATGACTAAACAGCAAAGTAGTAGATGGAGTGTAGCCAACATCTGCCTGTTGTTGGTCATCCACCTTTTATGCACCCACCTTAGGCTGATAAACCTTCTCTCTCAGTGCTACTGGTTTAATGACATTTCCCTTTTGAACTTTGGAAGAAAGTTCTGAAGTAAGGTATCCTAACTGGCCTCTGAGCTTGTTTGGTATCAAAATAATTTAACATTATGTAAAGCAAGAAGAACATTTCTGATATCGTGCTTGAATTCATTCTGCAGCAGTTTATACCAAGTGTCATTCCAAGCAGACACTGCAGAGGCGAGTCAGGCAATTTACACAGAGACAGTAATTTGGAGAGTTGGCACTGAAGAGCTCTTACACTTCACATGGAATTTAATGTCATATGACCTAGTGGTTGGAGCATTGAGCTGTGACCTAGAAAATTCTGAATTCTCATGTCTTTCACTGACTCCATTGTAGCCTTGGGTTCAAAAGTCATTTAAAAAAAAATGCTGTTACTGATGTTTCCCCTTC
Source organism: Dermatemys mawii (assembly GCA_007922305.1). Taxonomy (NCBI): domain Eukaryota; kingdom Metazoa; phylum Chordata; order Testudines; family Dermatemydidae; genus Dermatemys; species Dermatemys mawii. Next base: position 12,991,884 of record ML677361.1, read on the forward strand.
TGTAACACGGGGGTAATAATACCTGCTTCTCTGAATTGTGAGAATTAATTAATGTTTGAAGAAGAAAAGTCCTATACAGCTATGGTATTAGTTTACTAAACTAATGAATAATGTACTCCAGTGATTTTGAAAGAGATTGTGAAGGTCATATACTGTAAATTCTACAAAGTCATGGAACTAAATAGACTTTTTATCCCTTCTTGTGTTTCAGTGAGATTGTTACTGTAAATTTCTATTTTATCACTCTTTTTTTCTGCTTCATTTAACAGACTGTGCTTTTAATTAGATAACAGTGTGTATTCCTGTGCCACCAGTGTTTGTTATAGTTTTTGTTACAGCTGTGTTGGTCACAAGATATTAGAGAGCCAAGGTGGGTAATATCTGCTGTTGGACCAACCTCTGTTGGCAAAAAAGACGTTTTTGAGCTACACAGGGTACACAGAGCTATACTACCCGCTGGATTGGTGGGTAGTACTCAGTGTATCAGGGATCAGTTTATTGTGTCTCATTTAGACACGATAAACTGATCCCCAAATTGATGCCTGTACTCCACCTTGACAGTAGTAAGCAGAGTCGGCAGAGGAGCGGCCGTGGTTGACACCCCACCGTGGGGATGACCAGGTAAGTCGACCTAAGGTACTGTAGCTGAAGTGTATATCTTAGTTTGACACTCCCCCTCCCCCATGGTGTAGCCTCGCCCACAGAAAACTTGTCTCTTTCACTAACAGAAGTTGGTCCAATAAAAGATATTCCCTCGCCCACCTTGGCTCTCTAATTTATTTTTTTGCTGTGTGTTGATCAAGAGGTTGATTAAAACAAATCATTGAGAAAACTCAGGACTTTGGATCATCTCATATTATTCAGAGGCTTGGGAGGAGGCTGTTAGCTCCTCTGTCTATACGACAGATGACTTTCTGGGTTGCTTGCAAGATATGGTAATACCTCCATTTATATGTCACTACGCCGAGCAGCAAAGAAAGTGACCCACTTTTCTAAACCTCGCTCCAGTAAGTTTTAAACATAGATTGACCCTGCTCTATGATTCCTCAAGGACAAACTTAATGAACATTTGACACCAGATAATTCATTCTAACTTTATATACCATAGTTATTGCACACCAGCTAAAATGGATAAAATGTGTTAAATGTATTGCTCATATTTGATGCTCTCCAATGCCATTCTTGGCTCTTCTTCCTTTCAGTCCATTTGTTTAGAGCCAGGTGTAGGGCAAGTTAATGAATGTACTATCTTACAGTGCTCCAGTACATGCATGAATATGTATAGTGGCAGTCCTGTCAGAAACACAGTCTCCTAGAGAGAAGTTCTTCAAATTAACCTTCACAGTGGGCTGTCATATGAAATTGCTTGCTTTTATTTTTGTGAATCATTTTAGTACATCTCCTCCAGCAGTAACCCCCTGACTCCATGCACATAGCTTTGGAAAGAGAGAAAGTAGTTTATTCAGTGAAAGCTAATGATATTTGCTAAACTTTGGGGCTGTTTGTAGGACTATTCATCCCCCTAGAATAGTTATCTTCCACCTCTCCTAGAGAGGATGGTTTCCTAACATAAATGTCGCAGGCCAAACTGAGAGTACATGTGGGAAGGCTGCCATCTTGACCACTGCCAGGAATGGAACCAGGGACTTCCAGAACAAAAAAAAAGCAAGCACCTCTACCTCTTGAGCTAAAGAGCCATCTCAAAGGCTAAAGATTCACATCCTCTGTGGGTTGGGTCATGGGTAATCTGAGCTCTCATCTCAAACTCTAGCCCCTGGGCACCATGGAGCTCCTCCCAATGATATGTTCAGTATTTCAAGGAAACAGTACCAGATACAGTGCAATTAAACGGATAGAAGGAGTGCATCCCATGGCACCATATGACGGCTTTAACTTCAGTGAGATACAGTAGCATTACAAGTTTCCCCATGAATCTAATAAAATCCTGGTGGACTATAATCCTTAAATTGTGACTGATCTTGCAACTGGGATTACTGAGATATTTACCCCCCGGCATCTATTTTTATAAGTTTGCTTTATATATGAGAAGGAAAAGGAACGTGTCAGAAAAGAGACAGACACTTTTCATCAGTCTGTTATCAGCAGCCAACAAAAAAAGAGCTTTTTAATAAAATATATTATGTCTCTTTTTCCATTTCCTCCCCCTTCCCTGAGAGTGACTTTCTTTGCACTACAGAGAGGTGACCGGCTGCTTTTTCTTACTTGAAGATAAACAGCAACACATTTGAAATCCATAGCCATAGTGTTCAGTAGGAAACTTTTCAGTAGGTTTTAGTGCTGCAGGAAGGTGCTGGATTGACAGCCCAGGGGGGGCACTGAAATTCTCTATCCACCACAGATTCAGAGCCCAGTGCCCAGCCAGACAGCTGGGCTGTGCCAGGGTAGATCCTCAGCCAACAGTGTGGAGGAACGATCCCATCCACACAGTGGAAGTTACTATAGCCCAGTGGCTGAAGCCGCCTGCTCAGTCTCTTATCGTCTCCTGCGGGGGAGAGGAGAGGAGAGTACAATTAGCAGGAATCCTCCCAGATCTACTCATATCCCACCACACTCGTGTCCCAGGAATGCAGTTATCCCTGGAGCTCACACACAACCTGGGCTTGTGCCCCTCAGGGAATGTTCGTCCCCTGGGTGGTCCCCTCAGCATCCAGGCCTCACGTCAGGTCCCTCACGTCAGGTCCCTTGCCAAGAAATTCTCTGTGGCCGTGGCTTGGATTGGCATTTTTTATTGCTACAGCAGGGACAGCCTATTCCATGATAGTCCAGGTTTTCTTGCCATCACGCTGCTCCTCTTCTGCCTTGCTCAGAGAAGGCACCGCAAGGCATGAGACACCCACTGCTCCTTCGGCCCCGTCCGCCCTCTGACCACAGAAGGCACCGATCAGGGATGGTTTCGGATAGTTAAGAAAACAGCTCAACCCATTTCACAAGCCCTCCTCCCCCACCTGGGTGGGTTGGCAGCTGTGAACTAATCGACCTTGATGATGGCTCGCAGTGCATGAGTCACGTTTCAGTCAGTTTTCTCACAGTAGGGCCTGTGCCAGCGGGAGCCATTGCTTAATTAGTCTCTCTGGCTTGAATGGTACTTATAGAAATCAGTGCAGGGCTGGGGGTGATACATGCAGGGCTACCTTTATTGTGGGCTTGGAACCATTCTTCAAAGGGACCTTTGTACTGAGATCCTATATGCAAATGGGCTGATGGACTGTTAATTCCAACACAGCAGAATACGCTTCCCCGTTGCCTGCAGTTCGGTTCAGCACTTCCACCCTGGCTGACTGGGTGCAAAATGCCTCCAACGTGACTTTTTTACACCCACTTTGCACAGGTGTAAATGGGACTGTTGGGTGCAGAGCAACAGAGACTCAAGATGTGTGTTTGCGTGTAGGGGGGAGATGCAGCTGGAAGTACAGGCTTTCCACACCCATCATCTGAGGGCCTTTCCCCCTAGCATACCAATTGGCATCAAAACCATCCTGAGCTGGTGGATAAGTCGAGAGAATTTACTCTTCCTTCTTCTCGTGGCTTGTAGACATGCTACCTTCATCTCGCAGGCTAAGCGGCAATGGGCTGGATCAATGCTTGCAGTGGAAACCTCCAAGGAACAGCCCCGAGAGCAAGGTGTGTGATTCCATAGGCGATGGTACTTCCCTGGAGAGGCAGCACTGACCCAGTGTCCCAGAACAGTCTGAGGGGCTGTTGTGTTGCAGAGTCTTTCAAATAATCTCTATAACAAAGGTTAACGTCTGACCACAAGGTGGTAAAAATCTGATGGGCCAGGGGAGAGGGTGGGTTGTTTGTTTTTTCCCCTGAAAGATCTGGAATCTGAACCCCGGTGCCCTAGAAAAAAAACAGTGTTGTGCCAACTAGTTACCAGCCCTCAGGATTGTCCTGGAGTCTCCAAGAATTAAAGATTAATCTTTAATTAAAGATTATGTCCTGTGATGAAACTTCCAGGAATATGTTCAACCAAAGTACAAGGTACTGTCCGTATGAGTGCCTGGATTGCTGCACATTGGCAAAGAGAGCTCAGTGCCAAAGAAGTGCACAGATTGATTTCGATATTGTGTGTATCAAAAACACCCACTATCAACAGCAATCCCCCTTGGCCCCCAAGTGATTGTGGGTGTTTTTGAGATGTAAGGCAAACTAGGTACATCCAGCAGGGGCTGGGTTTTACTGGATCTGAGCAATAACTTAATCCCTAGGTAGACTATAAAGTTCCTTCTTAATACAAATATATGGATATCCCACGCTGAACAGTAGCATTATGCTGTGTTGTAAAATCCTTACCCTCTAATAGGAGCATGGGGATTTGTCAATCTGCAACTCACATTTCATATAGACTGAAGAAAGAGGCGAAAGCCATTTCAATTTCCAATCAGCTGATGGGTTAGATTATGTCTCTGGCTCTCCTCTGTCCCCTGAGGGACCTCTCACGATTACCCCCTTTTTGCTCCTTGGCTTCTGCACTGTTTCATTTGTTCCATCACTCTCTGGTGTTTCTAATTCACCCATTTCAATGTCTTGGGCCCAAATGATATGGCTGCTATTTCTCCATGCTTTGTGTCACTGCAGCTTCTAGTTTGAAGATTTCCTTCTCAGGAGCTAGTGCCTACTGGTGTCAGACATCCTTCTCCACACTACAGATTGTCAGAAGTGGTCACTGATATTCAGTGCCACAATTTTTGGATACCTGGCTTTAGACCCTTTTTCAGAAGGGCCGAGCAGCTACATTTCCAGCTGATGTCAATGTGGGGTGTACGCGCTTAACACCTTGGGAAATCAGGTATACACAGTCTCATGTCAGGGCAAACTAAACTGAAAATCAGCGGCTGTTTTTGACATTTGGGACCTACGTACATTATTGAGGACAGGCAGGGAAGATCACTTTTTGCAGCGGCATTAGCAGTTTGCTGCTGCTCAATGCTTTATCAAGGCTGATAACTTGCCATGTTCTGATGTGCAATGGCCTTTTTCACCATTACGTTCACCAGTTCGGAAATTGTGGGTACTTACTTCACCCCCAAGATCTCAGAGGCAACCACAACCTTCAGTCATCCATGATGCCGATGTCCTTGTCCCAAAATGATAATGATGATGATTTATAGTAATTTATTTGTATTGCAGTCATGCTGGTGATCCCTAGTCATAAGCCAGGAACCCACTGCGCTAGGCGCTGTCCAAACACAAAACAAAGGTTTTCTATAGCTTTCTATAGCTTCAAGAAGTTAAAAAGTATAACAGTTTCCAGTACCTGTAAGTGGAAGCTAGACAAATTCAGACTGAAAATAAGGCGTACATTTTTAACATTGAGTGAGTAATCATTGGAACAAATTTACCAAGGCTTGATCACTGACCATTTGAAAATCAAGATTGGATTAAACAGGAATTGTTTTGGGAGAGTTCTATGGCCTTTTATGCAGGAGGCCAGTCTAGGTGATCAAAGTGGTCCCTCTTGGCCTTAAAATCTGTTAATCTGTACGAAATACGCTACCAATACCATCTTTATCAGTGTAGCAACCTACAATTTTCACTGGTCACATCACCATAATTTTTAATATAAATGTCTCTTTTTAAACCACAATTAAGAAAAACAACAAAAAAGAAGAATAACAAACTATAGACAAGTGAGAAACAAGGTTCTTTAGAAAAGCAAAGCATGGGGTTCCTACTCCTGGTCACCCTAAACCTCCTTAGTGATCTTCTGCACCCACTACTAACACACACATATTTTCCTTTAGATAAGGATAATGTTGCCATTAATCTTAGAAATAATATCTTCGTAAGAAGCGATTTCTGTCATGTCAGCACGCTGCGCTTTTAACAGTGGCATAAAAGAGCTTTGATCTTTAAAAACTGCAAATCTCCCTGCAGAACCAAGGGTCATTGTAGTCCATTTATTAAAAAGACTTTGTAGTCCCATGTACCAAAGAAATTATAGAGCCAATATAATTCTGGCTCAGTCAATAGCTTATGATTCCATAGTATGTTTTATGAAATGTATAACATTTGATCACTTACAGCTAATATGCAGGCACTGCTGAGCCATGTATGACAAATTCCCGCACTGACTCCTGTGCTACTACCATGCATTGTAAGTTCACATTGGGTTCATTAGCAGATCAGGTCATATAGTCTAATATATTGGATTATTTTAAGGTGTGATGAGAGACCCGTAACTCTCATTCTCATCTCTCTTTCAGAGATTGAAATGCACAAAGAGGATGAGATAGTCCAAGGAACATTGTATGAAATTTTGAGCGGAAATGAGAGGAGGATCCAATTATTAATAGTGTTTCTCTTGGGGGCTTTGAGTAAATGGAGAAAATTACCGACTACCTTTATGTTCCTGCAAAATGGTGTTAACTTGGGAAGCAATCAACAACCAAGACTTTATATAATTCCACGCTAGATCTGCTTTCCTGGGCCATCTGAACCATCGCTGGTACCTCTTTTAACTCTGCTCTGACAGGCACTGACATTAAGTGCTGTGGGTAGATACAGGCCATGCCATGTGACTTTTCCTCCTCTTCCTGTTTGTACCCTAGATTAGGGACAGAGAATAATGTTGGACTGTGTCATTATTGTATTCATTAATTGCACTCCCTTCTGCATCAGTGGCTGCATTGAGCTGTTAGGGCTGGCCTATGGCGAAACTCTTTCCTACTGTTAGTTAGGAAATGTTGCTTTTTGGACTACTAGAACAGATAACAGGATGGTAAACTACTTGACTAAATATATCTATCTATGGTATATGCTATATATAGAACAGCAATTCCTGTGGATTGGAATTACTAAGTGAATACCTGCTTTATGATGATCATAATCCTTTGGTGTGATCCAGTTGTTTTTTCTTCTATAGTCTGGAATCTGTGTTCTGTATACTTGGTTTCACATTTTCAGTACTATGGTCTTGATGCTGAAAGCCTTCAAGTGGCATCACATAAATCCAATAAACTACTCATGTGAGTAAGGATTTGCAGAATCAGGTTTTGTGTTTGCTGCAAGGATTAAGTTGTGTTTCTTCTTCTTCTTCCTTATGCTGTGTCTAGCCTGAGCATCTCACATACTTGTTAAACAGAGGACAAATATAGGCGATAAGGGGCCATTGGAAGTAAAAGGCTAATGGAAATGCTGTTTCAACTGGATACAGTATCTTCCTCACTTTTTGGCATTAACCAAAGTGTAATGTTGCTTCTCTCTGTTAAATATCTGCTGTATTCTCCCCTAGAGGTGGCTGCATTTCAGTGGTGGGTGAAGGGATTCTCGCATAGGGAAGTTGCTAGGGAACAGTGTTGACCCATTTTCAGTGATCAGTCTGTTTCTTCTGTTGAGGTCATGCTTCTATTTCATCCACTGAGTGCGTCATTGTTCCATACCCTCTAAGGAATTGTGGATGAAAACCTGGAATACCACAGAACTAGCCTGCTGTCATTTAAATTAAGCTTCTTAGTAGAGCAGTTTTTTTATATCACCTCACCACATTGATCTGTATGTCAAGAGTGTGGCTGTGGCCACATATGAATTTCAGAGATGTCACTTTGCTAGACAACCGGGATAAATTTCACCTTCTTCAGCTTCCAAAGCACTGACCCCCATCACTTGAGCTATGCCATTAACTTTTAGGCCTCTGACCCATAATTGAGCAATTCAGTTTTCATCCAGTAGAGAGCAGAGTTACACAGGTGAACAAATTTATTAGAATTTTTATAAGGTGTCCAGGGGTTCTTTGAGATAAAGGGTGCCATATAAATGCAAAATGTTATTGTTGGGGGTTATGGTAGCCTGAGTCTTAAACCTCTTGCTGTCTGTTAGTAGCAGTCGGTGTACATTAGTTCATTCCGATCTAGCGCAGGCAGGGTCTGCTGTGATGGGGACTGTTTTTTTAAAAAAGGCAAGAAAACCAAACACCAAACAAACCAATAGCTGCAACATAGATTTTAGGAGTGGAGAGCTGGGCAGTGAGTCTAGATCCAGTGGAGAAGAGTTAAGTCAGTAAGAGGAAAGCTGCTAAATGCTGGCAATTAAAGGCAGTGTCTCTACCTGATTTCCCATGGTAAATGGAACCGTGAACAGAAGCCACTGACCCAGATAATTATGTAAGACCTTTGGAGGAGGTGTGTCCCAGGGGATAGTGCACTGGACTGGGACTCAGGGGACCAACTCTGCCACTCTAGTCACTTCAGCTGTCTTGGCTTCAGTTTCCCCATCTGAAAAATAGAGCTAATGACACTTCACTCTACACTCACTGCCCAGTCTACAGTCTACACTGCAGCTGCTGATTTGTTTGTTGTAAAGTGCTTGAGATCTCAGCATGAAAGTGCAGTTTGAAGTAGTGTTGTGATTCCCAACCCTTCCTAAATCGGAATTGGATTTTATTAACGTTCCAAGAAGCTACAGGATGAATGAGTTTGCTTCACAGGATGGTAAACAGCTTTTGCAGCTATTCCACTTTTTTCTTTTACAACAACCTTTGCGAAAAAAACCCAAAAATCCAAACCCTAGTTCAGAATTTGCATCATATTTTTGCGTACACGTATATTTTTAAATATATTTTTTGGTCATAATCAGAAGCAAAGCATAGGGTCCCTAACTTCCTGTAGACCAGCAGGCTGCCCTGTTAATCTCTGGCTCACATTTTTATAAACAAACACACTCCTCCGTTCCTTTGAACACTCACGTATTTTGCTGTCACACTGAATTGTCCAATTATCTGCTGCTGGTTGAAAAAGTGGCATGCAATTGTGACAGGTGATAGTGAGTCACCATTACTGGCACTGCATTTGTGAGTGGCCTTTGGATAAACAGAAGATCAATTTCCTCTAAAGTCTGTCCCCTAACTACCAACAGCACAAAGACACTCACTTCTCTGAAATCACCTGAGTGCTTGCCTCATAATTCCAGCTGATACATGGCTATTGGCAGGGTCATGGTTTTGTGCTTTAATGCAATAAAACCTCATTAGACTGTCCCTAGTTTATAACACCATCACTGCTAATAGCAGTATCTTCGCTAATTCCAGGAATGAGGTTTTACTTGGCTTGGAGCAGCTAGGTCCATAATGTGACACTTGTAGGTATAATGCTGATACTTTCCTGTTCCGCCCTGCTCTGTAACCCAGCTTGCATCAAGTACAGTTAACATGATGAAGGCAGCAGGAGGATGCTACCAACAGCCATATTGCTATGCAGTGAGACAGCAGAAGCAAAACAGTTTCCTGCCTTTCTCCCTCATATTTGATGCCCCTGCATGTCTGATGGGAGTGCAGAGCTCTCTCATGACTCACACAGTTAGATCACATTGGTCTCATTAGCTCTAGCTAGGGTGTCCCAATGTCCCCATTTTATAGGGACAGTCCTGATTTTGGAGTCTTTTTCTTATATAGGCTCCTATTACCCCCCCTCCCCACCCTGTCCTGATTTTTCATACTTGCTGTCTGGTCACCCTAGCTCTAGCTCAGGAATGTAAGAAGTTGAGAGCTTTTCTGAGACAAAGAAATAAGGCGTGCTGGAAAAAAAAGCCCTGGGAAGAGCCAGTTCAGAAGGCAGGTCAGATTAAGGCTCACATTTGTTGTTAATGAAGAATAAAGGAGAACCTTGAACACGGGCGGGTTTTGGATAATAACACAGTGTGTGTGGATTGAGAGTAGAGAGATCAAACCTGTTTAAATTAGGAGATAATGTCAGTTTCCATACAGCCACCTGGAATAGCTTTATAGCATAGTTGTTTACTTAAATGGTATGTTAGCAATAGGGTTGCCACCATCAGAGGCACCTTGTGTGGATTTTCAGAACCTTTTAAGGTTCATAAAAACAGTTTGGGGGCACAGTGATGTTGTACCACCATATCATGTGACAGCGTGGTGATCTTGTCTTGGTATATCGTGCCGTGATGCGGTGACATTACAGAGTGGTGATGTGTCCTGAGATTACATCACAACATCATAAAGCAACACACTTGTTCATCGGACCAAACATTTATTAACAATGGGGACCTGAAGGTCCTAGTCCTGCAAGGTTCTGAGATACTCCCACTGAGAACTGGGGACAAGTTTGTAAGGGTTTATCTAGTAAGTGGATGGAAGTCAGAGTAGCAAACCTTATGATATTTACCTCTGTTTTGAATCAACTTCCCTCCCCCGTCTGTTTAATCCTCCAGAGATGTGTGAGTTTTACAGTCTAATTTTCATCTTGCAGAACATGCTTTTCATCTTAATTTTCTGACTGAACACTACAAAAATAAAATCTAAAGCCCCAAACCCATGCAAACACAGAACCACAAGTAAGACAGGCAGTTTTTGCCCAACTCAAGAGACATATATTCCAAAGACATCTATTTTATTTAACTGATTGCATTCACAGTTCATTTTCTGAGGCCTAAATTGGTCTCGTGCCCTTTTACTAATTAAATATGATTATAAAAGCTCTTGGGACTTATTTTTTCTAATATGCCAATTTGAATGAGGTTGTTCGTGTCTGGGTGGAATAGTTTTTCCTCCTGAAATGTTAATTAGATAGAGAATATGTTAGGTTTTGAGAAAGCTGCATTGCAAGCCCATAGATAAACAGATTGATTTTAATTTTAATCTGCTTTCATGGTGGTGCATAATGATAGCTGGCTTCTGTCTCACAGGGCTGAACACCACAGACCTTAATAAGAGTTTGTGGGTATATTATACAGCTTTAAATAGCTTATGTTGTACTAGACCGCTCTCCATAAATTATTCTACCTCCATCAGTATCTATAAGGGATTCCCGATTCTCTTCTGCTGTGGATTTTCAATCAACAAAGCTATTAGGATAACCTGGAGAAATTTTGTGGCATCTTCTCTGAAAACAACTGGCAACGCTGATTTGTATATGAAGTATCCCAGGGGGGAAAATCAGCTCTGAAAAAGCCAACTCATTGCAACTCAGTCCTGAAGGCCAAATCCTACTATTTTGACTGAGCCAAAGCTGATCTAAAATTAAAGGCCAAAACTTTCCAATCTGGGTTCCTAACATCAAGCTCCTAGATCCTTATTAAGACTCCGCCTAAAAAGTGGCCTAGTTTTCAGAAGTGCTGCAGATTCTGTCGTGTTGGGGACATTCCAGTTTTAGGGTAGTTCCTAATAAGAAAATCCTCTCTTTGGGGATATCGAAGAGCCTCCTCAGAGGCTCATCAAGCCTGTATTTCTCCAGATCCTCATGGCTTTTGTGCTTCTTAAGGTCCGTCCTTAAAATGCAAATAAGTCCAAAATCTCAATGTGAAACTCACTGAAAATGGTGGAGCTCTACCTGGAAGACACACTTTTACATGGTTTCTGTGCAAAGGCATACATCTGTCTGAGGACCATGGTCTGCTCTGAATTAGCCCTACACAAGCAAAACCATGGGAGCAAATCAGGCAAAATTTATCCTTAAGAATGTAAGAAGTTCCTGTCACTGTATTGTTTAGATGTTACACATGTAATTAAAAGTCCAGATACCAAGAGAACAACACACTTTCCAACCACTTCTCATCGCATTATTGATTTGCACTGGATAATTTCATCAATTCTATCTATGGTAAAAATACAGCCAGTGTAGTCTGCTTCCCTCAATATTAGGAAAAGGCTTGTGTGAAGAGAGAGGTGTTCAAAGATACTGTACTCAGAAGCCTTCTGTGGTAGACAGCCACTCATTGGGAATATCCCAGACTCAGAGAGGCTCACCCCTAGCCCTAGCAATCATGGTGAGGGAACAAGTGGTACCTTACATAGGTAGGCCCTAGTAATTAGAAGGCTTTAACTATTAGGCCTGGGCTCCACTAGGAGCGGGGAGCAGTCGACCTAAGATACGCAACTTCAGCTATGTGAATAGTGTAGCTGAAGTCGGCGTACTTAGGGCGACTTACCTGGCCATCCACACAGTGGTGAGTCGACCATTGCTGCTCCTCCGTCAACTCCGCTTCTGCCTCTTGTGGAGATGGAGTATAGGAATCGACGGGTAGTGAACTCAGGGAAAGTGGACACGATAAATCGATCCCCGATAGATCGATTGCTGCCTGCCAATCCGGCGGGTAGTGTAGACGTACCCTTAGGAGCAGCACCTTAAACAGATAGCAAAGTAACCGACCTCCCCTCCCGTTTCATGGGCTAGAACCCACTTCATTGGATGCACAGGCTGAAAATCCAGGAGCAGGTATAAATACATGAAAGGATGGGAGTTGCCTTACCAAGTGTAAGGTCAGTCTGGTTTTCTGCGTGTCTTCCCCTGGAGCCCCTGCAGTAATCGAAAACCAGAATCAATTTCACAGATTTGAAACATCTTTTTTTAGAAATGTTTTGGTGGGGTTTTTTTGCGGGGGGAGGAGAGCAAGCAGTAGCATGACCTGGGCGTGTAGCAGGCAGAATCCCTGAAGGGGTCACGGACAGGACAGTCCTGGCCAGAGTCTGCCATTCCTTTAAGTGCAACATGTCTCTGATCTTCCTTTACTGGAGAGGGAATTCTCTCTTCTTTTTTGATTTGTTTTTTGTTGCTTCCTCTTAGTGTTTCAGGCCCAGTGCGGGGTTGACATCGTACCATGGCACTTAGTGGCACTCGTGCTGTACCACTGTTATTTTTCACCAGCCAGCTGTTCCATTTTATACAACACTTAAGTAACAATTTCACAGCCATTACCAGCCTGCGGTAATGACACGGGCTGAAAGCTAAGTGCTAACTGGTTGTAAACTACAAAGAAAACTGGGAGACGTTAAAAAAGACACTTTGATAAATGAAAAGGGGCAGCTCCTGCATTTTAATTGCATTATTTGAAGCCTCTTTTTATCACTGGAGTAAACATGGTGTTTGGTGGGTCATGAGATGGAATTGGGAAATCACTATCTTAATGTGCTTAGGAAAACATGTTTGATTTCAGGTGTGATGATGTATCAATTCAGGGAGTTCCCTCTGCACCTTCTTCATCTCTTGCCTTGCACCCTGCCAGCGCTGACTGGTTTTCAGTGGGTGAATTCTCCCAAGTGCATTGCTTATGTGGACTGATTTGTGAAGAAGACGATAAGCTCCACAAAGATCTCATAGCTGCAGACCAGGAGTCAATTCCATGCTGCAGTATATATAAAGCAAACGACGCAAACCACAGAAAAATATATGGATAGATGGTAGGAACGTTTCTTAGCTGAATGGTTATTGAACATGCAAAGCCAAGGAGCAGGGGAATTTCTTTGGCTGGTTGGACGATCGGTCTCTCGATTTTTCCCCTTTGTATATTAGTAAAACCTGTTGTGCAGTTTTCTCCATTTTCACATATTAAAGCTAGTTGGAAAATGCTAATTACATAAGGAATTTTGAAAAACCTCTTATTTTTTTTAATTTTTCACAGAAATGTATTGGTTTTTCAATGAAAAAAATGGTGGGGAGCTGAGAGCCTGGGGGAGGAGTGGGTTAAGGGGAGAGCCAGGCTCCCAGCAGCAGGGAGAGGGAGCCAGAAGCTTCTGGGAAGTACCAGGGCTCTCCATGGGGAACCCCCAGGTAGAAGCTCGGATGGCAGTGGGAGCTGGGAGCCGGGGGGGGGGGGGCGGGGGAGGGGTGCCTCAGATGGGGAGCCTGGACAGCAACTGGGCTGGGAGCGGAGAACCTGGAGGCAGTTGGTCTCTAGCTGGACCCCCCCACCCACACCGATGACAGCCCGACTTTCTTGTCAATTTCACGGTTCCAGCATGAAGCCCTGAAATGGACAAGAATGACAGTCAACAGCCAGTGTAACTAACACAGTATCTACACCTGCATTGTTTGCCCTAACTACACCAACATAAGCCCTATGCCTCTCATGGAGGTGGAGTTATTATGTCAGTGTAGTAGGGCACTTGTATCAGTGGGAGCAAGGCTGTAGTGTAGACACTGACATAATTAGGTCAGTGTACGCTGCTTTACATTGACCTAACTCTGTAGTGTAGACAAAGCCTATGAAGTCTGCAGTGAGTGACTAAATGTGCTTGTCATGTGATCCCTGACTCTGTCCTCCACTCGACATGCTGACAACTGTGAGTCAATGTGGAGAGTGAAGGAGATATCTGCGCTGTGTTTAAAATATCATATTTACCTCAGTTTAATTGCTTGATATTATTCTGCCCGTCTGCATCAAATGACCCACAAACAGGAAATGAAGTAATGACAGAGATAAAATACCAAGGAAAATACCAAATATTCTTAAGAGAACAAGGGAGTAAATACCTACCTGCCCATTTCTAATCAGGTTAAGAGGCTTATTTTTCCAAGGTTATAGCCTAAGATCAAAAGGGATACTAAACTCTAAGGCTCCTGCTTAGAGAAGAAAGAGTGTGGAGTTGGCAGCAGCTGTTGGAGGGGAGTCTTTGTCAGAGGGTTCATCTTCACTGCAGTTAATCTGGGCTTTTCTTCAGGTATTGGCAAAAGTCCACCTACCATCCACACAGACAAACTTCTGACCCAGGATAGGAGGTACTTTAAGACCGAGCTAGTTTACCAAGATGGGAGTGAGGGTTAAAACCCAGGCTCCATCTTAACTCAGGCTGTAAGCTATCCATTTTGCAGTGAGGTTGCAGGCAGCATTTCTTGAGGGCTGAGAGTGCTCCAAGGCCATCCTGTGTTTTCCTCTGACAGATGGACAAGTTATCCCACAATTGACTGGGAAAATATCCTAGAGCATCTCAGCGCAAAGAACACTAGGAAATGTTCCCAGATAGACCTGGGTGAGTGCAGAAAGAGAGAGGACACAGTGACCTGGGTAGAGCTTTGCAGTGGGGATGCTCACATCTGGGCTCGACTAACCTAGGTGCTCAGACCAATTTGCCAATCACCCAGGTTAAAAAAGCAGTTTAGATACACCATAATGAGAGAATGTGGCAACGCAGTGTGATTTTTCCCAGCCCAAAAGTAAGGGGCCTGGGCTGAATGTAACTTACCAAAAATTTCTGAGGAAGATATAAAGTGTAGGTGAGAACAGATTGGCATAAACGTTTGCTGTTTTGACTGTTTCTCTGTTTTTATATATCTGTGGGCAAATAAACAATACGTTTGTTTTGAAGAAGTTGTTTTGGGGTCATGTCAACTAATGTGGGTCACAGGCTCCCGGAGAGAGGTTTTCTTGCAGGTGTCAAATACCTTTGTGCTTGTTGTGTTATAGGAGGGCTGCAACCCAAAGATCCAGTCCAAAAGTGGTTGAACTGTGGGGAAGAGGGGGTTCCCTGAGAGAGATGCAGGAAGAGATGCCTGTAGGGTGCACTCAAGAGGGGCTTCAAAGGGGTCTAAGACACAGCTTGCCTTGTAACTGTGGCAGTCAGATACAAATTTAAAAAAAAGATTTGGAAGAAGGTAAACTGAAGCCTGACAACAGTCATATAAAAACTTCAGGTACCTTCAGTTTTAGGTCTGTTTATTGACAAATAATGTACCTTTTGTTGGCACTAACCCATTCTCTTCCAGGTCACTCCTTTGTAATTAAGTGTAAGTGCCAAGGTAAATTGGGTGAAGAGAATTCTGCAGTGCAATGTTGGCAAACAAAATACTAAGACACCCCTGAGAAAATGAATGAAACTGGCTTTTGTTGGAGTCAAATCTTCGGTGGTAATTACAGGAGTATGTATAACTGACTGCATTAAAAAGAGCTAGTAACCTCTAATTCTGTAGAAAACAGCAGTCTAGTTCTATTATTGTTTTCAGTAAAATTAGAGGTTTAGGGCTTGTAATAGATGACTAAATTAGACCTTATCAAAACCCTTTTAAAGAAATTCTCATCCTTAGACTGCAATTACTTCGAGAAGGCGTGCAAGAACCCATGTTTGTTTTGAAACATCAAAAGTGAATGTGAAGGTAAACAAGCTCAGGTTGTCTATATGTTTGTGTGTCTGTTCTGCTGCTTTGCCACACCAGATCATCTTTTAAAGAAATGCAGCTAGAAGATAACAAAGGCGAGAGGTAGTGGTTGCATCTGTATTTTTTGGTACTTTTAAAATTGTTTTCCTTCTGTTTTTCCTTTGTTTTCTTTTCTTTTCCTTTGTTTTCCTTTCTGTTTTTAAAATTGTTTTCCTTCTGTTTTAAGTTTGTGGCCACTTCTTTAGCAGAACTGAGACATTGGGTCTGATTCTCATTTATACTAAGGCATCTTTATGCAGCTTTGGCAGTGTAAAGGAGAATTTACACTGCTGAGGTGAGATAAAGGGGTTCGGTGGCGCATTTGAATTGCAAAGACGTTTTGTTCCACTTCCACACTTTCTGATGCTGAAAGGTTTGGTGCTGCAGTTGCACTGTCTTTAATTCTAACTAGTTTCTCTAACCACATGAATGAAAATATATTTCTCCTAGAATCAATCAAATATCCTTTTTTGTACACTGTGAGACACACTCACAATTCACAGAGAAATGTCTCAGTGTATGTTGTATTTGTGTGTCACACACACACACCTCTCTTCTAAATATACTGATTTTCTGTTGCATGCATTTTGGGTGGTCAGTTACACCTGTGAACAGTGGACATAAAATGCTACTATTATGCTAGAGAGGAAAGATAATCTGGCCAATAGGTAAGGGACTAGCCTAGAAGGTGTGAGACCCGGGTTCAAGCCCTTGCACTACCCCAGATGTTCTGTGTGACCTTGGACAAGTTGTTTAGCATTTCTTTGCCTCAGTTTCCCAGCTGCAAAAGGGAGCAGACAGCACTTCTTTGCCTCACAGGGTGTTGTGAGGTGCTTACTATGGTAATAGGGTGTATTTGCACATATAGGTGCCTTATATAGATTCATACCCACTTTGTACTGGTGTTAATGACTATGCTAAGTGTGGGGCAGCAATGATACAGAGCAGTTTTCTAGTGTGAGTGCCTTCACGGTGTCCTAACCCCACACTGGCATGCTATAATTGGCGGTACTGTTTAGGTGACCACTCTGGGAAGCTGCACCAAGAGTGTGAATGTGTGAATTCATAGTCTTAGCTGTCTGACCCTGAGAGGTGCTGAACACCCACAGCACCCTATGAAATCATTTAGGCTCAGATGATGAATGACATTTAGGCTTCTAACTCCCCTTTGGGCTTTATATTAGTTCTCACCAGTGGGACAGAAAGTAGGTAGAGCAGCTACAGACATTTCTCATTGGGACTAGTTGAAGCTGCAGACTGACATCAGTTTCCATCCACCTTGTCTTGTGTTTCTTTCTCTGGCACACTCTCTCTAATACACCTGCCAGGACTGCAGGTTAATTTCCCAAGCTCTGATCAGGCCATGGGGCCATCTTCCTGAGGGATCTTTGTAACAGGGCTATGAATGGACATTGTATCCTGCATATGGCGCAGCATATTGTGAAATTGGCATGGGAGACTCTGAGCACAAATTATCTGATCTCTATATCATAATTCTGACTGATAAGCTAAGGAAATTGCTAAATAGTAATAGCTACCATTGTGCTATCAGAAGAATAAAATAGATACCACCTATAGCATCCAATTTGTAGACAGAGTCCCGTGGCCCTTTTTTTACTCTGTCAGGAATCTGTTCTTAAAAGATTCCATAGGAAATCTCATAGAGAGGGAGAACCAGTAATGCTTTCCAGCATTAGTGACATGTCCATGTTTGCAAAAAGTATCACTCACATGCCTTTTGTTTTCTTAATGAAGGACTTGCCAGCACGCTGAATGCATATTGTATATGAAAGTTTTAGAAAATGTAATTAAACTAGTATCTCATGACCTCTCATGTGTTGGGATATTTAATCGCAATGTTTTTTATTTAAAAAAAAATATTTGAAAGCCAAAATAGAACATCCCGGGAAATTCCCAGTTCACCAGCCTTAAATAAAGCTGGAGTAAAAAGGGACAATGTGAACATGGCTTAGTGCACACATTTAAATGTTTTTGTGGGGTAGGGGGGAAGAAAATTAGGCGTTAAAAATCAGAAATTAAAAAGCAAAAGAAAGAAAAGAGATTATTAAATTAATTATTTTCGCTGCAGCACTGGTAACCTCAAATCAGCTGCATTTGGCTAATGCATTGGAACCAGGAAGTGTGTCTCAGTCTCTCTTTCTAGCCTAACCTTTCTAGTCTTAACCACTCCTATCACCATCTTGCAAATAAGCCACAATCTTGCAAAGAATTGTGTGCATAATTCTGTGTACTTACTGAACTTTGTGCAAGTAAATAGTCCCACTGAAACTGGACAACCCATGTGTGTAAAGATAAGCGTGTCCTTAAGAGTTTGTAGGATCAGAGCCTGTAGAACCAATGAGGTTCTCACAGCCAATGAGGGCCAAAAGTATAATTGTGAAGGCTAGTTTCACTGTCAAAATGACATGGAGAAATTTACAATCAAGTAGTATAAATAGTGAAAAATTGTAGCAGAGCTTTCCAATTCTTTTGGTTTTAGCGATCTAATGTATTGTGGGAAGAAAATGTAAATACAGATCTATTTACTATTATATCAATAACATTATTATCTTGACACTGTTTCTTTAAGCTATGGGGTGGTTTAATTCCATAATACCTTTACCTCCTACCAATGTGGTCCATCTGTAATGAGCTGTAGCATCTCCAGAGGACCAGTAATGAGAAAAAAATGAAGATCCATGTAACAGCTTGGAAATGAAATTCTGTATCTAATTGTTGACATATCCTCTTGTTCCTCTTAGGGCAAAGGTGAAGAAAGGTGTGAATATTTTCAGTGTAAGAGCCAGCAGCCCGTACTTATGGGACATTAGAGAGAGCATGGATTATACTGGGAAATATGCACCAGCTGTCATTGTTTGTCAGAGGAAATCTGCTCCCTCGGAAAACAGGTAGGTCATTTCCAATAGTTTTACATTTTATAAATGAGATAATTTTGCTTTTTAAAAGCAGATGTATCTGCTTTGCTATGGGATTAATAAAACATTTATTATAGTTTTTAAATACACCGTAAATATATCAGTGGAAAAACTGATGCTGTCTTTAGTTTATAATACTCTGCTTACTGTACTGTATGTACTCTAAATCCATTTTGATTGCCTAAATGAAATGAAAACTAACAGTATATGTTCATTTCACAGCATTTAGAAGGACTTGCCTCATCCCTCTGAATTTATTTCAGCTAGGTTGTTTAATCTTTTCAAATTATTTGCTTCTGAGCTGATCAGGCATTATATTAGTGGCTTGTTAATTACAATCTTCAATTTGTATCCTTAGTTTTTGAGAAGGAACTAAGAAACACATGCCAGGCTTCAACCTATGTTCTTGTTAGTGTTTTTAATCCAGATTCAGAGAAGTGATATTCAAATCTTAAATTCACATGATGTAATAACTTAGGTGGGATGCTGACTGTGAAAACCATATTAGCAGTTGTTCCAGTTTCTAATCACAGTTGAGTGTTTTTAAGAATAAATGTTCGATATCTTTTGGGTTCACTTCATTCACTGTTCCTGGGAAAGTGTGGAGAGCATGTTGGTAAAGAGATAACTGGCTAGAGATTTGTTATATTAATTATTGCTACTATTAAACTTGCATTATGAAGATGAAGGTCAAATTCTGCAGTCATTTACTTGTGGTGAAATTCCATTGAAATGTATTGGGCTTGCACAGGGTGCAAGAATTGGTCTATTTTAATTGAAAACCTCTTACTGCTAGATACACAGGAAATTCAGTGGCTCTGGAATATCGGAAGGAGGATTTTCTTTACTTTCCAGACATAAATCTCTCTCCCCACACACACCAGAATTCAATTTCAAAATTCCGCCCCACCCCACCCCGGTGATATGGTATCCTCCACTTCCTCATCTAAACCATATATAATCTCATAGCTGGTTGAGTTTTAGTGGCTAGGGAAGGAACCTATATATGCCCAAGGTCACAGCCTTTTCCTCAATAAAAGAATCAGAAAGATTCTTAAAAGGCCTGATGCAAAGCTCACTGACATCAGTGAGAGTCTTTTCATTCATTTCAGTGGGCTTTGGATCAGGCCCAAAGCAATTATGACAGTGAATTATCTACCACCATTTACCCTTCCATTTTTAGTGGCTGTGTTTTGCAGTGGAGTGCAGTATTTCCCTGCTCCTATTTCAGTACTGGTAAAATGTAGTGTGATATCAAGGATGGAACAAAGTTTGGCTACTTATTCCATTGCAATATTCTCCTAAGCCTAAGCATTCAGGGGCTGCCCTTAAAATGTGTCAGTTTTCGTTAGATCATTACATAAGGTTAACCAGTAATTGAAGTATGGTCCCTAGCCTTCCACATTCTGACTATAGGGAATGACTTAGTAGCACTGCAAACACGGCAGTAATGTGATTAAGCCTCCCGTCCTGCAATAAGTTCTGCCTGAGCAGAACCGTGTATCCCAGCAGAGCACCATTATTAACAAGTTTCTGCCCATGTAGAGTTCATTGCTGGTTTGGGGCCTTAGTTATCAAAGGTAGGTGAGAACAAAGATTAATTAGGGGGAGCTAGTCAGGCTTTTAGGTTGACTAAGTGGTATCCATGCCATCAGTCAGCCTTCAAAGGTTCTGGACCCATGTTGCTTATTGTAAGAAATTTAACTCAGTATCTATTTTGCATTTAATTAAAACACTTATAAAATCAAGAAAACATATCACCAAAGCTAAGCTACTACTACTAGTAAACTAAAAATGGAGCAGTACAGCAATCAAATCAAGACCAAATTAGTCTCAGTGCTGGTTTAGAATTACACCCTCAAATTAACTGAGTGATCAAATGAATGCTAAAAATAATCAATTCTTATAAATTTTAAAGAGTATTCTAAGAAGATGGCTGTCCACTTGTTTTTATATCCCAGCTAAAGAGTTTTACAAAATTAATCAGATCTATAATTTAAATGGTTAAGTAGCTTAATACTGAAATCAAATTATTACCTAATGTCTGGACCACAATTTTACAGCTAATTAAATCTTCCTTGTTAGACTTAATTTCTGTGTGGTGGCTAAACCTTTCCTCCCCCACCCTCCAACACAGATACTATAATACAGACCTCAATAGAACACTGCCCTGAGATTTCTAGTACTTTGTCCTCATTGTTGAGCAAGATAGTTTTGTCACTTGTGCTTTTGGGGCATAATCTTGCATCACTGAGGGAGTTCTGGATTTACACTGCTACGACAGGTCAGACTGGAAGTCTGTGGTGGGGCAGAGATTTGAATTCAGGTCTCCTGAGTTCCAAGCATTTTTCCTTCTTGAGGCAGCCATGTTTAAGGAAGCAGAAATACTCAGCTTCAAGTTGCACTTAGGGCAACTCTAAACCTGTAAAGAGTTTCTGCAGCCCAATATGTGCTTGAGACACAGAGTTCTTCATGTTTGTTTGGGCAGATAATATATGATGAATAATGAAACAGAATCCCAAAAGAGAAACCGAAGGATGGCACAACTTGATGCTTCAATCAATGTTAGGTGTTTCCCAGGTTGAAGCATTTCTGAGTCACTGATTCATTCATAGAGAGTTATTTCAATAAGCTTTTTTTCTTGTGGTTTAGATGGAAATGGAGGAATTTAAATAGAGGATAGTACAATGTAAGGACTGTACAGATGTTACGGGTATTAAACTTATCTACTAATCATAGAGGTCATAATTTAGTTTGTTATAAATTTATACTTGTATGAGGGTGAATGTGAAGATTCGAGGCAGGGGAGGGGATTGTGTCTCTGTTAATCCGGAACATTGTCACCCGCCTGTAATAAACAGGGCACTGAAAACGTCAAATGATATTTGACAGCTGGGCTTAATTAGTTATTCTGATACAGACTCATAATATTTGCTGTTAATATTCATTCAAAAACATCCTGCTGGCTGTGATAATATTTATATGTTAATCCCGTTATGATAAGCTTTTAGTGCCAAAACCTCTCGAAACAAAATGAGTGATATATTTCAAAACTTATATAAAGAAATGTTCAGGCATCCCGGTTAAGTTTGTCACTTGCACATGTGTCTCCTTAATCCGTGAAATTACACCTGTCACAGTAAGTTAGCTTTATTAACACTATTTCCTGATCCATGTAAAACTATCAGGACCACAAAAGCATTGAATCTCAAGTTAATTAACATTGCCACCTTTGCATTCATGTGATCCGATCTCTTATTTTTAAGAGTAATTAAACAATATGTAAATAGTCTGAAGAATTTCTAGAAGAACTCCAGAAGCAAACAACTTGATAACAGAGTTCAATGTTTAACTGTTATCCATTCTGCATATTTAGCACTGTTAAACGTGCAAAGATAAAGAGGAATTATTTGCCAATAAGAGCTCACTTCCTCCTCTTCCTCCCCATCTTAATGCTTGATCTTACTCTTATAAGTGAGTGGCAAAACAGACATGAGTAATATTTAATAAGGAAATCAACGTGCTGAATAAGGCATTCTAATATTTTAAATTTCATTTACATATTAAACAGCATAGTGACAAAAAGAAATTTTCAAAAGTAAAACAAAGACCAAAGTTTTTGTGATTACAGAAAGTGAGATGGAATAAAACAAAAATAAATGGATTGATTGAATGGAACTTTCTAGATGATATCACGGAACTCTCTGGATGAGTTTATTTCCTCCAGTCTAGATAATGGTAAGGACAGGTTTGTGTTTTTTGTATGCCCATGTGACCTTGGACAAATCACTTAATCTCTCTGTGCCTCAGTTTCCCATCTGTAAAATGGGAAAGATAGCAACTCCCTATCTCATTGGAGTGTCATGAGGATAAATACATTAAAGACTGCAAGATTCTCAGTTACTACAGAATTGGGTGTCATAGGTACCTGAAATAAATGAAGTTAAAGCTATCACCTGACTCTATTTCCATTTAAATCAGCAGTTCTCAAACTGTGGGTCAGGACCCTAAAGTGGATCGTGACCACATTTTAATGGGGTCGCCAGGGCTGGTTTACCAGGGCTCAGGGCCAAAGCCCAAGCCAGAGGTCTTCAGCCCTGGGCAGCAGGGCTCAAGTTACAGGACCCCTGCAGGGGGCTGAATCTCTTGGGCTCTGGCTTTGGCCCCTGGCCTAGGGAGGTGAGGCTTTGGCTTTGCACCCCTCTCTCCTTGGGGTGGCGGAGTTTCGGGTGGACTCAGGCTTTGGTCCCCGCTCTTTGGGGTCCTGTAGTAATTTTTATTGACAGAAGGGGCTTGCGGTGCAATGAAGTTTCAGAACCCCTGCTTTAAATCAATGAATACTACATTTTGTCAATTGAATGTATATTGGAGAATTCAGTTCATTTTTCCATACACATAGAAGTATCCACCCAGGTTGAAAATAGGGATGGGCAAACTTGGAAACTCTTGGAGAAGAACCCAGAAATCTGGATCCAAACTAGACAAATCTTCTTAGTCCTCAAATTCAGTGCAAATGTCTTTGTCCCGAGATTTCTAGTACTCTGTGCTTATTGCTGGGAAAGAGAGTTTGCCAAGATGGTGTTTCTTAAGATTTTTTACCACTTATGCTTTTGGGGCATAATCCTGCACCCGTGAAGGAGTTCTGGATTTACACTGTTTTAACAGACTATAGTCAGAAATCTGGTAGATTATTAAGGGAGTCTATGGGCCAAATTTGGCTTTCAGCTACATATGAGTGACTCCTACTGAAGTCAGTGTGTGATAATATGCATATGTTAATCCTATTACCATAACAGTCAATGACAACTCCTCTTTGACTGATGGCAGAACTTGTCCCTGTGTGTCTCATTTTCTATGAAGACATATCCTAATCTGAAGTACTTAAATTTTCTCCATAATTATCCAAAGAGTCTGAGATAAACTCAATATTATCTGGGGATGAGAGAAGAGGGAGCATATGGTAACAGTCCTTTTGATTTACCCACACTTCATTTTTATTACATGCAGACTGGGATGTTTAGTATCCCGCATTTCTCGTTTTCAAATCAAGTATGGAATCTCACATTAAATTATTTAACATCTAGTTTTGGTGTTATAACTGCAGTGAGTTACTGCCTCATTCCTGTACTTGTTGCAGCTGCCATTACGTCTGATAAGGTCTCTAGAGTGCTGTAATCCTAAAACACTGCACGGCTTTCTCCGCTGGAGCTACAAAAGCAACAAATTTGACATAAATAACAGTCTAATAGCAACAATAATTATATCACGTGGGTTGCTGATGTTCATCAAAATGCTTCGTAAACGTGGGCCAGCGTTGTAGATCACCAGTAATTTTTTTTCTATGAACTCTGTTTTCACATAGTTTTACCCACCAAGTATATATTAACACTAGGGGAGATAAAATGCTCTGTTCCATAGAATTAGCAAAACAAAAATAAAACAAAAACACCCCATATGCTCTAGTGGATCTTAATGTAAATAACTGGACTTGAAATTTCAGTGAGAAAATAGTAATATAAGCCTTATGGGCTTTTGGACTAAATAGACCTACTATATCATTGCAATAGTTCTACAGGCAACGGGAGGTTTTTGGTTTGTATGTAGGTAATTGTATGACAACTTAAGAGCATTTTTTGTTCTCTAGAGGAAAAGCCCCACCTGTGTGTGTTTATGTTGAGAGAGATCTGCTTCATTTTGCATTCTTTTGGTAATGTAGTTTTCCACACCAGATTTGCCTGCCTCTTTTTCAAAGCTTCCCATGAACTGATCTTATTCTACCGCCCTAAGCTTATGTCCACTTGCTCCCCGAGCCATGAACCATTGCCCAACCCTTTCTGTAGTTGTTTTCACCAGTGCAAAATCTGCTACAGTTCCAGTGTATAGTGAATAAGAATAAGGCCCACTTTGCACAGTGCTTTGGGAGTGTACTGACTACTGATGAGTGAGATAGAAGCTGTGACTGTCCTGATGAGGACCTTGTGACAATCGCCACATGTTAGTCCTCTGTAGGCTAGATGGCAGTAATG
Source organism: Dermatemys mawii (assembly GCA_007922305.1). Taxonomy (NCBI): domain Eukaryota; kingdom Metazoa; phylum Chordata; order Testudines; family Dermatemydidae; genus Dermatemys; species Dermatemys mawii. Next base: position 13,016,724 of record ML677361.1, read on the forward strand.
TATTCTGCTCTGGGCTGCCCTAACGGTCTACTTAAAAGCTCCAGTCATTGCAGAAATAGTTAGCTACCATTGAGTGGGGTGAGATACAGTAGATAACACTTGGTCTAGGCTCAGGCTTGCTTTTTGCACACAAATGCAACTAAAGACACTGCATATCCTCTTTAAACGCTAAATAGTCTGGGCACCCAGTTACTCCGACACCACTTTTTGATTAGTACACCAGTTATGCCTTATGTTTTACTGGGATATTTTTACTGTCAGGTTTTTGGGGTGTAAAACTTTCCTGAATCAGTCCCAGCCTTTAGGATTTCACTTCCCTTGGTTATTCAGCATTCCGGGTGAGCTATAGCATATAATACAAGGTTTGTTTAATTTTGTACACTCCATTTATGTTCTAGCTTTGGTTGATTACATGTTGTACTTGTAACCTTTCCTCTGCTGAGGTCGGCTGACATGATCCAGGAAAGCAGCAACTGTAGTGCCCTCTTGTTGAGGGCTGCGTATGCAATTTGTGTTGTTATATTATTTTTCAATTGTTTGAAATAAAATATTAAATGGAAAATGTTAATTTAATCAAATAACTAACAAGATTTTCAAGTGACTAGTAAATTTGGGTGCCTTGATTTTGGGGGACTCAGACATCTTAAAGGGGTGGGCAAACTATGGCCCATGGGCCCATTCCAGCCCACGGGCCCTTCCTGACCAGCCTCTGAGCTCCTGGCTGGGAAGGCTTCTCCGGCCCCTCCCCCACAATTCTTCCCTCCCCTGCAGCCTCAGCGCACTGTGCAGGCAGCACTCTGGCCCACCACTACTGCCGGGCAGCACTGCAGCATGGCTGTCTCTCGCAGGGCCTGAGCTCCTGCTGCTCTGAGCGGCTTGGTAAGGGGGCGGGGCTGCAAGCTCCTGTGGAGCAGCGTGTCTTGCTTTGGTGGGCCTGAGCGGCGTGGTAAGGGGGCAGGGACGGGGCCTTGGATAAGGGGCAGGGAATGCCAGGGGTCTACCAGAGGGCGGGGGTGTGGATGGGGGTTGGGGCCGTCAGGGGACAGGGAGCAGGGGGGCTTGGGTAGGGGTGGGGTTCTGGGGGGGCAGTTAGGGTGGGGGGTCTCGGGAGGAGGCAGTCAGGGGACAAGGAGCAGGGGAGCTTAGATGGGAGGGTGGTTCCTGGGGATGGTTGGGGCTTGGGGGGGAATCTCTGGAAGGTGCGGTCAGGGAACAAGGAGCAGGGGAAGTTGGCTGGATTGAGGGTTCTGAGGGGGGTGGAAAGTTCTGAGGGGGTCGAAAAGGGGGCGGGGCCAGGCTTCTCTATCCAATCCAGCCCTCCATACAGTTTTTAACCTCAGTGTGGCCCTCGGGCCAGCAAGTTTGCCCATGCTGTCTTAAAGCATTAACCACCTGCCCTTTGAAAATCAGGCACCTTTAAAGTGCCTTAAATTCAGTACTCCAAAATTAGGCCCTGTAAGATTACTAGTCATCTTTGAAAATCTTGCTCTAAGCCACTATTCGGATCTGGACTGTATTAACTAATTCAGGGAGAGATTATATGTTAATTTCATTCTGAAATATCAAAGTTCAGTTTGATTCTTTCTTCCCAGGCATTTAGGGGAGGAGTGATCTAAATCTCCCTGATTTTTTCGTCAGTTGTAAATGCCCCATTCTGGCAGCTCTCGAGGTCCACAATGCACATCAATTAGTTAAAAAAAAACAACCTGTGCTGTTACAGCCATCTAAGTGTTTAATTAATTGGTTTGGTGTCCTGAAAGTACCACATAGATCTCTCCTCAAAAACGACATTTAAACTCTCAGCATTTCAAGAGAGATTAGGCAGAACAGTTGCAATGCCTCAATTTCTTGCTTAAAACTTGTATTAAGACTTTAAAAAATATTGATTTGTAGCTCCTTAGTGGATTCACATGTCATGTATGCCAGTGTAAATCTGGAATACCTCCAGTCTCTGCAGTAGATTTATGTCACTGTAACCCACACAGAATTTGGCCTGATTGCTTCACTCTTCTCAATATTAACTTCTTTTCTATAATTTTCATAATAAAAGCCCTATTTTATTTATCAGGAAACCATCTTTTCCTTAAGTATGTCTCACCGGTGCTAATGTGTTAGAGAAATGCATTGTGCTCATCTTCTTGCCACAAATCAAAGAGGAAGAGATGAAATATTAACCAACAAATCTTAGACAAAGGCACTATCAGTGGACTCTTTTACCTATTTGTTTGAATGAGTCTCACTCATTTAAAAAACAAAAAAGAGTCCAGGCAAACGCTTCAAAGGCATGTAGACAGGCTCTTGGCATCTTGGAGGTGGACCTAGTTTCTATAGCCATGTCATTTAGATAAAGAAGGTACCACAGGGCATTTCAGCTGTCATTACAAAGATGAATATTTCTTTTAATCTTTGCTGTACTTTAAGGTGCTCCATAGAAAGGGAACACAGCAGGTTTCTTTTTGAGCATAATGTTATTAAAAATAAAGAATAAATGAGAATTAATGTTGAGTTGTTGACATAATCTCTTGCAGCATTCTGCAAGGAAAAGGATTCTTTCCCTGGTTCAGTGGAGTATTGCTCTTTTCAAATGAATTATTTGTAATAACTTAAGTTTGTATAGCACCTTCCAATCTCCTCATGGTTTGCAAATTATGGTATACTGGAATTACTTCAGTGGTAGGGGTTTATCACCATTTAAAAATTATTAGAGGTGTGAATACCTCTGGGGTGCAACATACATAACTTAGCAGCTTGCAGGAACAATATTGAACAGTTTAGGACAATGAGCTTGTGTCTCCATTCTGCTAAAGCCTTTTTACACAGCCTTGGTAACATAAAGGGACCTTAGGGCGGTGGGAGGATTGAGTGGCAAGAGAGTGAATGAGAACATCCCACATTGTGGATGAGAACATCCCCCTCCCTTCCAGCCCGCAGCATAGTGTTTTTTTGGGTTATAAGCAGAATTCACTTCAATACAGCTATTCTCCACTGCCCTGGGTCCTTATGAGGCAGTATGAAGCCGAGTATAAGGAGGTGCAGCCCTGAGTCCCTTCTGTGGGCCCAGAATATGTGGGTTTAAAGCCATTATTATCCCACAACTTGTGTCCCCGTCCCAAGGGCAAGAATGGAGTAACTGAGAAGCAGGCCCAGTGTCCCCTTTATGCTGCCCCTGCTACATCTCCTAAAGAGAAAAAACTCAAGGTTACCATGTTCCACTACTCACTGCAGGTGTAGAATTGATGAGCCTGATCCAAGGCCCAGTCAAGCCATTAAAGACTCCCCCCAGAAATCAGTGGATTTTTGGTTAGGCTCGATTTGCCCTCGAAGCTGACTTCTTTTTCCAGGCTGGCACTCTAGTTGAATGCGTTGCTGTGGCAGTCCATGTCACAGACAGTAAATAAGCCAGGGGAACTGTTGGAAAGAATGGCAGTCTTGATATTGGCTTGATAAAGCCCTGAGCAGTTCTGTGCCAAACTGCAGTTTGCTGACTCTCCACCATCTCCATTGCTAGAAACCAGCACTCCCTCTCCATAGCTGTACGTCAAGCCCTTCTGAGAAACATTTTCACAACACATAAAATATCACAGTGGAAGGCAGCCCAGGAGAGAGTCTGTTCAGTTCAGTTTGGACCAGTTCCATGTTTCATAACCTCTCCTGACCTCATTTCAGCAGTGATCCTGGGGCGGGACTTCGAACAGAAGAAATTTTGGCTTCAGGCAAAGTGTGCAGTGCTTGTAAGGAAAAATGAATTTAATTTCCTGTCCTATCTCATCTGAAAAGAGGGGATCAGAGGCAGAAATTCGTTATCAGAAAAAAAAATCATCTATGTATTTTTGAATTACATTTTATTGATTTTTTTGTATGAAAGAACAGAAAACAAGGATACAAGCATTACATATCTCTCTGCCCCACAATGAAAAGGAAAACAGGTGCATGCTGTTAAGTATATAACAAACCTAGTACAGTACCTTATTCAAAAAATCAACTAAGAATTTAAGAATGGGAACGCTAACATCATCTTAATTGCCAGTTACTAATTTATCTCAAGAGGTAGAGGTCTGTGGGGTGACTATGAAAGTTTTTGGGTTGAAACTCTGCTGCTGACCTGTGCAGGAAAAAATAGGATATAGTCATGTAATTGAAGCTTGTATTGCAATGCACACATGGAGACAGAATTAAGATAGCCTGGGTCATTTAAACGTGTTTTAACAAGTTCTCATGGCGCACAAATTTCTCTGTGCTCAAGATGTTGGGGATCTGACTTGGGTCCTCTGGAGACCTGAGTTTAACTCCTTCTCTAAAGTTAGCTCAGTAGCTGAGTGATGTACGACTGGGCTGGAATGCCAGAGCTTATCACTTAGGATCCTCACCGTGATTTTTCAGTAGGTTCATCCTGAATGATCGGCACCTGCAGAATCAGTGAATAATAGGAATATTTCGTTTTTTTATCTCCTTCATCAGAGGGTCATGCCACAAGTTACTAAGCCTCAAATGCTCCTGTAAAATGGGTAAACCAAGTGAATGCTGCAGCGGTTCTCAAACTGGGGACCCCAAAGTGGTTGGGGCCCCAAAGTGGATCACGACCCCATTTCAATAGGATCTCCAGGGCTGGCTTAGACTTGTGATGGTCTGGGGCTGAAGCTGAGGCCTAAATCCTGTCACCTGAAGCTGAAGCCTAAGGGCTTCAGTCCTGGGCATCAGGGCTTAAGACTACAGGCTCCCTGCCTGAGACTGAAACCCTCGGGTTTTGGCTTTGGCCTCCCACTCGGGGGACGGAGCTCAAGCGGGCTCAGACTTCGGTTCCCCCATCCTGGGGTAGCGTAGTAATTTTTGTTATCAGAAAGGGGTTGTGGTGCAATTAAGTGTGAGAACCCCTGGATTAATGTGTTTGACTAACACAATTGAACCCTAAGTAACTTGCCTAAAGTCACGCATGGGGTCAGTGAAAGAGCTGTCAATAGATCAGAGAGCGTTGCCTCCCAGTCATCTGTTCTAATCACTGGCCCACGCGGCTGGGGTGCACATGCAAAAATTCTCTTCTATAGTATTTTTCTGCCATGTGCAAGTAAGAAAAGATATTTCTAACTGTTTGGACATGTTCATACCTATTTAACTTCCTTATTTTTATCCAGGTGTTGTCCAATGCAATAAATATAATTTTAATGTCGGGGGGTTTCAAGACTCATCATCACCAGGCACTCTCTGTGTGTCTGTGATAGTTAAAACTGTGTCCTCTAAAACATTGATCGCCCCAGATCCCTTACTCACCATTCTAGTGGGACAAGAGGAGTTTACTCCTTACTGAAAAGAGAGAGAGAGCAGCCTTCGACCTGTGGAAAATCTAATGTTAAATCTAAAGATCCGATGTTCCGAGCAATTATCTCCCCTTTTGCTGTGGGTTTTCTTTCCCTTGGAGAATATCCTCAGGGAAATCATTTTAATTACTCTGTCAGTTAGGAGTGGGCTGGTGGCAGAGGTTTTTAAAGCATGAGTGAAGGTTAGGAGTGGGGCTACATGGTGTGGTGTAGGGGAGAGGGAATCCCACTTTGTAGCAAGAAAGTCGTTGGAAGTTAATTTCCCCTTCTCACTCAGCATACAGCAGTGCACAAATTGGAAAGCTACTAGTGTCAGTATGTAGCGTAGTCTAATATGTATTCAGACTTTTAAATGATTCCTATCTAAATTCTAACCACAGATACAAAGATTAAATGCAATGAATATTGTTATTTATGTCATACTGAGTATCGTTAATGGCTACTTCTCTTAATGGATAGTTTTATGGATAAGGGGAACATCCAGAGTTGTAGTACTGAGGATTTAAAATAGATACTTTTGGAAACCCTCAGGATTCAGGCATCACTCAACCTCTAGTTAATGAGGTTATAGAGAAATTTTCTCTATTTATCTTAGGTACTTATATGCTCATTATCAAGGAATCTGAGAACCTAACAACTTTAAATATATTTCTCCTCACAACGTCCCTATGAGATAGGGAACTGCTATTATCCCCATTTGACTGATGGTAAACTGAGGCTGGGAGAAACTAAGGGCTAGCTTTACAAAGGAACTTGGGTAGGGTGATGCTGAACATTGCCACACCTAACTTTTAGGCATCTAGAAAATCACTGGGATTCCCAAAGCCTGGGTTAGGTGCCTAGGCTCCCTGTTCAATGCCTAGGGAGAGATCACCATAGGATGGGATTCTCCTGGGGTTAAGGTGCCTGTGCACGTTAAGGTGCCTGGAAAGCAGGAAAACCTGCCTCAAAATGTTTAGCCCAGTGTCTGGGGAGCTCACCTAGAGTGGAGGAGACCACTGGTTCAAGTGTCCCCCTCCGCGTAAGTGGGAGAAGGGGTTTGAACAGGGATCTGCCGCCTCTCAGGTAAGTCCCCAGCCACTAGGGCTAGTCTGGTGTGTGTCTTTCTCAGCATCCCCTGTGGAAGCTGCTCTACTGTGAATGAAATGAAAGAAGCAGAGAAAGACAATGTAGCCTAGTGATTAGAGTATTAGCCTGGGAGGTGGCAGACTCAGGATCTCCATCCCCTGCTCTAGTGCTTTTTTTATTATTATCTAAATGGAACAGCTTGAACAGGAGAGATTGAGGAATTCCTGATCAGACTATTCCATAGAGCCCCATGGTTAGGACACTCTCCTGAGAGGTGGTAGATCCCTTCTCTCCCTTAGGCAGAGAGAGGGCATGAACCAGGGGGATCTCACATCGCAGGTGACGACCCTAACTACTGGGATAAAAGTTATGGGGAGGTCGTCATCCTTCTCCCTGTGTAAGCTTGCCTATAGGGGCCCTGGGTGGTTGGTGGGCTCTGAATGTGGCTATTGGATCAGGGGAGTTAGGTAGTGGAACACCCATCTTTCCCTGAGTCATGGGTCACTCTGAGGCTTTGGCATCTGGACGCCTGGTGTGGAGCTTCAGTGTGCATACACAGAGGCAGAAACAGAGGTGCCCTGAGACATTTTACTACCAACGTTTAGGTGCTGAGCGAGCTTAAGTGCCTCCTGGGTTCAGCAGCAGCTATGCAAGGGTTTTGTGAATCCCATTGGGGACTGATTCTGGGAGTTGGGCTCCTAAAGTAGAGGTTAGACACCTACGTCCTTTTTGGAATCTAGCCCAAAGTGCCTCTGGATGGTCATGCAAGAGGTCTGCACCAGGGCAGGGAAATGAAGTGGGATCTCTGGAGTCTGAGGCTGGGACTTGGGTAGCACCTTAACCACATTTTCCCCCCTCTTTCCTACGGAGAAACTTTCTCTGTGGGCAGGTTATTCCATAACTACCTCCCGCAGGGCTTCTTGCACCTTCCTCTGAAGTATCTGGTACTGGCCGCTGTTGGAAACTGACTGCTGGACTATGTGATTCAATATGGGAGTTCCTAGGGAACACGTACTTCACTGGGACAACAGGCTGGCTGGTCGGCCACAAGGGATCCTGTTATACATAAATGATTCAGCTACAAAAGAAGAGAAACCTTAAGACTCGATTTGGGTGTGTGGCTACAAGGCAGAACTGTCTCTGTGACCCCAGGATGTGAGGGTTGCGTACCTGGAGTGTGCAATAAACACACACTCCACCCCTCTTTCCAGTTTTCTACAAAAACAAGCAGTTCTTGCTTTCCTCTCTCCCACTCAGCCTTCTGAGAATGAGCTCCAGCTCTAGGTGTCATTTGAAATATGAGTTTTCCTCTCTTCTACGGAGTCTGCTTTCAATTTGCACCTTTTCCTAAGGTCTGGATCTTTTATATTGAATTCCAGCCTCGTTGTGCAGTTTGATGAATTGTGTTCTGTATGTATGATGCGCTGCCAAAAATTGAGCATGGGATTGCAGAGAAAAGTTGCTACACAATAGTTTATGCACAATTATATTTTGGCAGAGGATGTGGGGAGGAGCATTAAGAAGGGGAAGGGGGAACAGAAACCAAATTACCTACACACTTTGTAAAGTGAGGACTCCCAGGAGACTAATTTACTGTCTGATTCTGTGGGAAGGTACTGGACTCATTATTAGGATAGTATTTCAATGCTACCTAATGCTCCATAGGGCCTCATGCGTCTCCATATAAGAAGGGAAATATCAAGTTGCATGATAGGTATATTTTCTGAGATGGACTTTAAAGTCCCTGGCTACTGGGGGAGCTGATGGCTCAGATGATAGACATCTAGGTCTTTGATTCAAGCCCCGCTCAGTTTGGTAGTGGCTGAAATTTATCATCTAATGGGGATTTGTTGGGATTCAGTTTCTAGGTGGATAAATGCCTACATGACAAAAACACACTATTGCAATTCTGTACCCATGTTGGAAATGTCAGAAGGGCCACGAACTGAACGAGGACTCAGGTATCCTATTGACGCTCTCCCTCCCCTTAGAGGTGTTCCCTCTGTGTCATGGCTGGGGTGCATGGACCGAGTGGTGTTTGGGAGGGAACGGGGGAGGCTTGCACAGCTGCTACCTGTGTTGAAGCTGTTCTCAGTCTCAATGCTGTCTCCTGGGCACCTCTCGCAAGCACTGATTCGATAAACATAATATTGAAATGTACTATGAACTAAACTTAATATCACTGCCTGCACCCTTTCTTACTTGTAAAACGGGCTGTCGTTGTCTCAAGGATGTGGTAAGACTCCATTTGAAACCCTCGTTATTATTGAATATCACCTTAGACACTTACTATAGTAACTATTGTAATTCCCTAACTACTTCCCTAGCTACTGGAAGTCCTTGCTCTCGAGAAGCCATATGAGTCTCATGCTATAGGAAACAAGGCTATATCACTTCCATCTTCTGTCTCCATCACTGGCTTGCTAAACCATCTCTAAGACCAATTCCAAACTATCAGTCTATCTTGCACCATACAGCCTCTAAAAAAGTTACCCTCTCAGCTCTCCTGGGAGGAAGGGCATAGCTATTATGCCCATTTTACAGATGAGGAAAAAAGATGCACAAAGTGAAGAAGTGCAAGGTCACCCAGGAAACCCATTGTAGAGTAGAGAACTGAAACCAGGTTTTCCAGGTCCCAGCCTTGTACCGTAACCACTGGACCATTCTTTTATTCATCCTCAAGACTGGTTTTCAAAATGTTCCGTAGCCAGGGGCTACCCAGTATCTTAGAGCTTGTCTTCACTACTGGGCTAAATCAATGCTGCTGCAGTCGATGCAGGGGAGTCGATTTAGCTGGTCTGATGAAGGCGTGCTAAGTCGACAGGAGAGCGCTCTCTCATCAACATAATTAATCCACCTTGAAGAGCGGTGGAAGTTGTCAACAGAAGAGAGTCTCCCACAACATAGCTGGAGGTAGACACTGCATGAGGTCGATATGCATTATGTCGCTCGAAGGTGGGGGCGTGTTTTACACCCCTGAGGGATGTAACTTACATCTACTTAAGCAGTAGTGTAGACGAGGCCAAAATCAACCCCACCCCCACCCCCATCTTACCTGATTTCCCCACTCATCTTGTATTTTCACATTCAGGAATCATAGAAATGCAGAGCTGAAAGGGACCTCAAGAGGTCGTCTAGTTGCCCCCCCACCCTTTCACTGAGGCAGGACCAAGTAAACCTAGACCAGGGGTCAGCAACCTTTCAGAAGTGGTGTGCCGAGTCATCATTTATTCACTCTAATTTAAGGTTTCACGTGCCAGTAATACATTTTAACATTTTCAGAAGGTCTCTTTCTAAAAGTCTATAATATATAACTAAACTATTGTTGTATGTAAAGTAAATAAAATGTTTAAGAAGCTTCATTTAAAATGCAGCGCCCCCCAGATTGGTGGCCAGGACCCGGGCAGTGTGAGTGCCACTGAAAATCACCTTGTGTGCTGCCTTTGGCGTGTATGCCATAGGTTACCTACTCCTGATCCAGACCATGCCTGACAGGTGTTTTCTAGCCTGTTCTTAAAAACCTCCAGAGACAGAGATTCCACAGTCTCCCTTGATAACCTATTCCAGTATTTAACTATCCTTAGAGAGATCCTAATGTCTACCCTATATTTGATAATACAACATATGGTGTGTGTCACCCCTTCAATCACTATGCCCTCGGGATCATGAACAATAAATCTTAATAAAACTAAAGAAAGATATTGCTATATATCAGCTGAAAGCATTTTTTCCTGTTGACTTCAATGGAGTCATGACAATTTATACCAGCTCAGGATATGGCCCAATAATTTGTGAGACAGCAACGACTGTGAAGAAGGCATAAGAATGGTGAGTGTTGTGGGACGAGGCAGAGCAGCAAGGAGCGGAGTGTGGCAGCTGTTGCTTTTTATAGGGATCTTGTGACACCCAAAGCTAACCCAGAACAGGTGCCAGGACTAACCAATGACAGATCTCATAAGAAGGAGGCCAATGCGCCCTAATAGATGGAACACCGGAGACCTCGGTTCTGTTCCTGGCTCTGCCATTGGTGTGGTGGGTGACTGAAGGCCACATCATCTCTCTACCTCAGTTTCCCCATCTGTAAACAGAGAGTAATGATACAGACTTCCTTTGTAAAGCACTTTCTCTACTGATGACAAGAACTAGGTGCTACTGATTTTTAGTGGGTAATATAATATCATTCTGAGATTGGGTCAGTCCTCAAGACCTGCCCCCAACTGTCCTGCCCCAGCCATTAGAACTGAGGTCTCTAAAGCTATGCGAACCAATATCCCGCTCTTCTAAGCTGCTCCCCATCACAATCTTTCTTAGAGTGCTCTTCATGTTCCACTGACGTTTGGACACCTGTTTCCTTGCTGCAGGACTGTATGAGCCCTTGGTGAGACTGTGAATTTCACATCAATCCTGAGAAGCCCTTTTGTATTGCCTGTCATGATCCTTATTTAATTCTCCAGGTTGCTGTACCATAGTATTGCTGTTTCCTCCCAGCAGCCGTTGTATCTCTCAATCAAGGCTCTTGTACTCGATTTGCAACTTGTCCCATTAACGTGTTTGTAGTTTAAATTCACATCTCATCTCTCCCATTGCAGCATTTTGCTTGCTGCTCAGCCCTTTCAGATTGCTGCTCAGCCCCCACATTTAGATTATTTTTTTCCAGAAATGTCACATTGTTTTCAGAACGACTGGTTTGATTGGGTTTGGTTTGTTTTTTTGCAAGTGGGGATTGCAACTGATGACTGGATTAAAAGACACTGTGTAATAAATCGACAGAGAGTCTTGTAGCATCTTATAGACTAACAGATCTTAGGGATCATGAGCTTTTGTGGGCTAAGACCTACTTCATCAGATGAATGTTGTAGAAATCTCCAGAGGCAAGTATAAATATGTAGGCATGAAAGCAAGGTAAATTCAGTCAGGGAGGGTGAGGCCCACTCCCAGCAGCTGATCTGGAGGTGTGAACACCCAGAGAGGAGAAACTGCTTTTGTAATTGGCAAGTAATAAATGTGTAATAAATGACAACCCATGACCCACCTGATCATAATATGACAGATGTGCACAGTTCATGCAAAATAAGTCTGAGTTGTAGACATTAGCTTGGGTGGCGGAACTCAGAGGTACAATTTACCCTCAGACAAGAGGAGATAATGACCTGGAAGAGTGTATTTATACTGCAAGGGAAGGTGTGACTGTAAGTAAGGGTAGGTATGGCTAAAAATAGTAGTGCAGCTGTGGCAATACAGTCTAGAAACCCAGGTGCATACCTAGGCTTCTAGATGGGCTTGTACTTAGGTAGCTATCATGTACTGAAGTCTGGGTCACAATGTCTGTGCTATGATTTTTACTCATGCTAGCCCAATTAAAGCTAGCATGGGTATGTATATCTGTGCTCAATCACACTTTCACTTGCAGTGTAGACGTACCCAAGTCTCACAAGGAAAAAGCTGATAATAGAATACATTGAAGGGGAAAAAGGATAAAGAAGAAAGTAAAAAAGAAACAGAGAAAGATGCAACCTGAATAAAGGTAGCAATTCTTCCTGAGTAGGGCTGGATGGAAATTTTCATTGCAACTGTTTTTCAGTGGAAAATTGGGTTTTCAACTAAATGTGGGGTTGTTGTTTTTTTGCAAGATGTATCTGCTTTCTGCAGAAATTTTTGACTTTTCATTAAAAGAACAATAAACCTACTGTAAATTTTTCAGATTTTGGCCAAAAAAATTAGGGTTTGGAGTTTTAATTTTTTTTATGTAAAGTGAAGTTTTTCCACAACCCCGCATTCATATTTTGACCCGCTCTGAGTCAAGACAGCAATAGAGAAGGACAGATTGTCTATAATAAGGACCCAAAACTGCAGGCACTTACACATGTACTTTACTAACATGAGTAGTGCATAGAAGTCAAAATTAAGCACATGCATAAGTGCTTGAAGAATCAGGGCCTTTGCCCCTACATATATATATACATATGAGGCAAATGTCCTGATTCTTTCTATATATATCTATATATTCTATCTATATATATAATTGTGTGTGTGTGTGTGTATTTATAATTTATATTTATATATAGGAAAACATTTAGAAACAGGTAATTGCACAGAGAACATACATTTCCACATACAAATGGGTACTTGGATGAGCACCTACTGATAGCTGCATTTGCACATTTTGGCTGTGTTTAGGAGGCATGCTCTTGCGTCCACTAATGTCTTTGCACATGAGTGTGCCAGTGTAGCAGCTACAGGGTGGATCCCAAGAGACACTTGGAATTTGTACCCTCTCAATGACTTCAACACTAGTTGTGGCCAGGCCTCTCAGAGTGATCTGAACCAAAAGCCAGTGAAGACAACGAAAATCTCATTGACTTCTCAGGATCAGGAGTGGCTGGTCATGAGGGCAAACAAGGATGGCTAATAGTGATTCTTCTTTAATATAAGTAGAGCTGGGAGGAAAAGGGTAATTCCATTTTGCAGAGGATTTGTATTTTGTTCCCGTTTGGTAAGAAAATGAGAAGTTTTGAAATTCTGCATATAGGGGATGGAGCACCTGCTCTACTGCAGTCAGCCTGGTGGGCTGCTCTGAGCCATGGGCCCTGGAATCCCTGGCTCTGAGGAGGTCTGGCAAGCAGGCTACTGATGACCTGAAGGGGCAAACTGGCAGGAAACCAGGCAGGATTCTATTGGAACTGTGCCTTGGTTCTATCAGAACTTCATCAAAATTGAACTATCTCCACAACATGGTTAGATTTTGATAAATCTGCAAATTCTAATGAAAAAATGTTTTGTTGGAATTTTTCTTACCAGCAGAACATATGAGAGGTAGAATCCTCTGTTTCTGAGTCTTTATTCAATCCCTAATGATCGTGTTTGTTGTCTGTAGCAGGTGATTTGTTAGAATATTTTGCAAACACAATTTGAGCACTAATTTTTGACCATCTAGTTCATAAACCAGTGTTTTCAAACTTGGATTCCTAAAGTTAGCCACCTAAACCCATAATTAGGTATCTTATTGAAAGTGGGCTAATTTTTAGAGATGCAGAGCACTTGCAACTCTCATTGCTTGTAATCACTCCCTGAAAATATTCTGATCACAGTATATAACTGTGACTAGCAGTGTACTACATCTTCCAAGTCTTACATAAGCCTTTGAGTGGTCAGCAGCTTTGCAAACAGGATTGTATTTAATACATAAATGCAAAGCACATTTGCTATCCTGTGAACAAAAGAATGTCAAGTGCGGAGTGAGAACTACTTCTTTTCAGATTATCTGACTCTTGCATTTAGTTTTGAAACTGCTAAAAATCAGGAAGAAAAATAATTAACCGGTGTAATTTTCAATCCAATTAAGAATGGTTTAGGTGGCAAATATTGTAGCTGGAAACTGACTGATTATGACATGTTTCCTCTGAGATGCATCTTTCTGTTAATTGCTAAAAGCAATTAATTTGCTTCTTACAGCCACATGCAGAGCCCTTTGTGTGAGGTGAATGCATGCAAGTGAAAAGCACATAAAAGATCGGAAAGTAATATATTGAAATTTATTACAGATGTTACACTTAGTGTGTGTGTGCATAGGGCATCTACCTGTGTATGCACACATTCCTATCAACATACACACGTGTTATACTACATTTTAAAAGAATGTTAAGGCCACACAGTCAAACACTCAAAAATTTTGAAATGGCAGAATTAAGGATTCTGTGCAACTTTATATGAGGGAGGGATGTGTGTGTTCTGCTCTTATTTCATAAGTTTAATTAACATATAAAATCAAAATTGATTTCAGGTTTTTAGGAATCTCAGAAGGAATTGCGATACCCTGATGAAAACTTACTATTTATCCAAGCCCAAGATTTTGTTCTCATTGCCCACAGGAAAACAGGTCTTGTTTGCACAGGCAATAAGCAGCAAATTATCAGGATTTTAGCTGTCTCTCGCGCATTGGGATAAATGCACAGTTCTAAAAATGCAGCCCAGGGAATTAGCCCCTTGAAGCTGTGGGTGTTTAAAATGGTGATTGTAAAAGCAATATTTTGCTTTTTGCCTTGGGCCTCTGCTTTTGGCTTCCTCATTATAGTTACATAACACTATAGTAAAAATTATCTCCTGCTCAGAATTTTAAAGGATTAACCTTGTTTGTGAGAATTAATGGTTCTTCTGTTTCTTGCATCAACCACAAGCATAATCTTGATCTATAACCGAGTAGACAGATATATAATGAACCGCTAGTGATAATTCAGGTGCTTATTTAGGTACAGGAACTAAGTGTAGCAGTGCTGTCTTACCCAATCTGGCTTCAGGCTAGCCACTGCTTTAGTGTCCCCTTTTTGGGCTCCCCAATAATTTCACCTTAGGCTTTCATGTCTTGTTGGAGTCGGGATTTATTAGCAGAGTTCACGAGGAAACAAAAGAACACCCAGCCTCTCGAGGTGGCTCACAACCCTTGGCGCTGGCCTCTGAGTCCTGACCCTGCTGAGGCTTTTATCTAGCAGACTTGCCCTCCACACGCCAGCCTTCCCAGCTGGCTTCTGCTCCCTAGAGGTTTGCACCCCTAGGCCTTCTGCCTGGGAGTTAGGGAGAGTCTCTCTGTATAGAACAGCTCAGGCAGCCCTCCTGCTCTGGAAGTCTCTTCCAGGTCTCTGTCGGGTGGCAACAACTAGGCCTTTCTACCTGGAGTCTTTCCTGCTTTCCCCAGCTTTCTGTTTTAACTATGTGCCAAAAAAATCTGATTTAGCCACATGGCCTGCCTGTCATGACACTGTTCATCCTCTCCTGGAGAGGTGAGTTAAGTGTGTCACCGCAGGGCTGGGTCCATCTCCTCCTAAACGGCCAGTCACCCATTGTACGTGTTGTGTACCCCCAGTGTGGATTTTCAGAACATAAGTGTGGACTACAGATATGGCCTCTGCCATGAATAATTGTTTGTGGTCAGGGATGGGCCTTTTGCTGTCCCTGTTAAAATCCACCCACATTTGGCCCAGTTATGAGCCATTGAGAAATCTCCATTCAGACATGTCTAGTCAAAACTTGTTAGAGTTTGGCAGCTAAACTCTCTGAAAATTCCATCTTCACTGAGCATGCTCCATCCCCTAGCTGCTCCTATGTGCTGACTGGACTGTTTTTGCATCAGCCCCACAACGCAACTGAGTGGGCTCCAGCCTAGAGCTGCTCCAGTCCTAGCTGCGAGGTACCCTGCCATTGCTCCTTTTGGCTGCTGGGGGCCCCATGGTGCCATCAGGGCACTCTAACGGAATCTACTGGCTCTGAAACAGCGTGGAACAGGAAACCCCCTGACTCAAATGCCGAGGGGATAAGACAAGATAGTGGGCAGAGGGAGAGAAGAGACGCAAGGGGTTAATTAGGGCTAAAACTAGTATGTGATCATTTAAATCAAGACTGTATCACAATGCATACAAACCAGGTGGCTGAATTAAGATTTCATAGGCAATCTTAATTCTGGCATTCCTAAACTTTTGACCTCGCAACCTTAGTATTCTTTCAGTATAGCTTTGGATGTAATTGTGTTTATACATGTCTCCAGTCAGCATAGTAACTAGCCCTAATGTCCTGGTAGCAAGAGTTAAAGGCCTTCCAAAGTGTGGGTGAATGTGGTGCTTAGTCAGAGAAATAGAAAACAAGTTTTTTCCTTTTGCTTAGTAATCATCCCTGCAACCTGTGCAGATCCTGTGCTAGATCTGGGGTTTCCCCAAAACAGTTAATTGCACAGGACAGCATGTCTACATAGGTGAGGGGTTAGATTGGCCTGTTTAGGCTTAGGGTAAGTCTTTATCTTGGACAGTTAAGAAATTCAGTGGTATGTGTGTACCAAAAGCTGGGAAAGCCAGTAACAGAACAAAAGGCTATTGTCATCTTCCTCAATTTCAATCTTTGCCAGGACCTTTGTCCCTTAGAATTTACTGTGTTCAGTTTAATTCAGTAAGTGTATAATATCTAGCTCTTATATCACTAGAGTTCAGAGTCAGAACACTTTAGAAAGGAGGTCACTGTCATTTATCCCTATTTTACACATGGGGAAACTGATGCACAGAGTGGTACCCAAGGTCATCCAACAGACAATGGCAGATCTGGGCCATATACATTTGACTCTGTCCTCAGTGGTTCCGTTCCTCTGCAGTTACCTTCTTTGTACTGATGAGCTCACAAAAGGGGCTTGCATCTCTGATCCTCCTCTTTTCAGGACAAAGAAAAGGTGACAGGCTAAGAAGCTGAGAAAGTTTTGCAAGAGCACTGCCAAAAAGTTAACTAAGTCATTTAGGTGACAAGGTTAAGCCAGAAAGGAAGAGTAAAGAAATACCACCCTGCTAATAGTGCAGGAGAGAAGTGCTGCTGATCCTGAGTGCAAGGTATGAACCTGATAGACAAGCTATGATAATGAGTTACTAATCTTCCAGGGAAAGGAGATACCTGCTATCTTTCTTTGAAATCAAGGCAATTATCAACTACCATGCATTGTGTGGTAAGGAAAGTTAACCAGAGCAATTTGAGCAGCCATCTTCCCAGGGGGAAAAAAATCTTCATGATCGTTACTTAAACATCTGGCCAAGGGCTAGATTTGAATACAATTTTTAGAAAGTTCTGGAGCAAGTTTAGATTCTGTGGTTTTGGGGAGTGAATGCCTGAATTTTATGCCAATGGACAAGCATTTTTTTTATTAGTATGTGAGTGTACAGAAATCTTCTGTTCTAGAATGAGAAGGTCAACTTGTCTATTAAGTGAAGGGAATGAGAAGCAGTACTTGCCCTCTGAAATTAGCAGTGAAACAAGCTGCTTTGAACTCATCTGCTGCGTTACACCTTCGGGGCAGTGGCTGGAACCAAGATAGACAATATTTCTCCAGGCTGTCGAAATTCTCTCACAAGAGGAGAAGAAAAAGAAGGGATGGGAATTGCTTTTGTCTGAGCTCCAAATGAAATAACCAGCTGCACTTTTTTAACTGTCCAGAAGATTAAAGGCCACTTCAAACAGTCTAGCATGATACGTTTTAATTTATTCTATTAAATATTTCTCTTCCTTAATTGTCACAAAACTAAGGCAGTAAAGCTAAGTCCAGGGCTGAGTGTTCTGTTAATAGTTGCAATTACTTTAAAGGAGAATGTTCTTGGAGAAGGGGTGTGCAGGGCAGGTCTATTAAGTAACATAGAACAAAACAGCTAAAATGGTAGAAGTTTAAAGCATTAGGCTTTCCACTTTCAGTGTTCAAGCAATGTTTAACCTTGTGTGTATATGGAGGGCTCAGTGTGTTTCTTCCCTGTAGAGGTAAAAGAAAGTAGCAATGTAAAGGGCTGATTTGTGAGTCAGTGAGCCCGTCTGCATGGTGTTGAACATAAGTGCCCTCAGTTCCCATTCCCTCCATTGGAGGTTTTGGGGGGGGGGGGAAGAGGAGGGACGGGTAGGAGGCTCAATACTTCACACTAAGCACTTAGTGTCCCCAAAGGATTGGTCCACTCTTTGAATGTTCTCGTCCTTTCTTCTGTAAAACAAACAGGAAACAGAGTAGGAAGTTGTCCCTAAATAACATGCTGTATGAATATGCAATAATATGTATACAGGCCTAATAAAGAAGAAATCTTAGAAATCCTATATCTATTATCCATGTGCATCAAAGGATCTTCAGTCCATGTTACCAAACTCAGGTCACCAAAAGACTATGATTATCCTATCGGGCTCAATCCTGCCACCATTGTAGTTAGTGAGATATACTACTGACTTCAGATGGACCAGAATTGTGCCTTGGCCTTTAAGATACAGATATAGGCAAAGGAAATAAGTGATAAGATGCAAAGGCCAAGTCTACACTGCCCACCGGATTGGTAGGTAATGTTCAATCTATTGGGGATCGACTTATCGCGTCTAATGTAGGTGCGATAAATCAGTTCCCAAGTGCTCTCTCCGTTGACTCCAGAACTCCACCGCCATGAGGGGCAGAAGCGGAGTTGACAGTGGAGAGGCAGCTGTCGACTGACTGCCATGAGGACACCCAGGTAAGTTGACCTAAGATATGTTGACTTCAGCTATGCTAATCGCTGAATATTACTTATTTTAATTACATTATAAAAACTGGTACAAAATATATTAAAATATGTATTACTACACGAAATTTAGATGTGAAACAAAGTATAGTCCAAAAAAACCCCAACCCAACCACATTTTCTGAGTTTATACCAGAAGTGGAGTTTTTTTAGCTATTACACAATAGTAGTTGTTGCTAGCATAAGCAGTTTTTACTTTACTGGTGTTTTAGCCTTTTTACTGTACTTTGCAATTTGGAGACTGTTTCCCCAGAGGAAACCCACATATCCGCTTACTTATGTCAGACATGGCCTACAGAATTTATCACAGGCTATCTAGTAATTTAAATCACTACAGAAAAAAATAAAACATTGCTCCTAAATATCATTCAGTTTGAAATTAGGAGCTGATTCGGAACTGAATGTTAACTCAGCCTACTCTTTTGTAGGGGCAATTTTGTGCCTTTGGTAACTGGCAGTAATTGCTACTATTTGCCCCCACGGTGAATTAAAGGGGCAGATTTTTGTTCTGGCAGAATTACATCCTCAAACATTGAGACTCACCTTTGAAAGGTCTGGAATGAGTGATGGCTTCAAGATTTGGCTCTATTTGCATTTACTAGTCCTGGAATTAAGGTTTTAAGAATATGTGGGCAGAGTGACAGAAGAGTATGCAGGTGTTGTGCAAATGGCCTTGCCAGTTCTCCCAGGGCACCTCAATCTACACTGTACTGTCTCTCTATAAGAAGCTTTTTAAAGGTTACCTTCCACTTGACATGGCTTCAAGGAATAACATGGACATAGTGTTGCTATGATGTTGACAGCCTACCATCCCTCTGTGAAATACAGTCAAGCCTTGCTTTAGAGCTGTGTACATTTTTTGTTATAATGTAACTGAAAGTGGGTGAAACATTCTTGGCCTGAAATTTGGTACCAGCCAACCTAAAGGTTAGTGATCCGGACACTTAGAGCTGGGTTTTGGGTAGAAGCCATCTATTACTCTGTTATTGGCTTGGTTCTGGCTTAGGGTCATGCAAAACTCTTTGATTTCAGCTCAGTGTTGTTATTATTAGTATTATTTTATTGGTTATTTAAGTGCCCTCAAAGTGCTCTAGGCACCTTGTCACCTTGTTGTTATAGGTGCACAGGTCCTAGCACAAAGGAGCCCTGATCCTGCTTAGGGCCTGTGGGCCTTACTGCAATTCAAATAAATGAATAACAATAATGATCATGAAAACCAGTTGTCACGTTACAAAAATTATCTGGAATCATATAGATCGTTGGTGCAAGTAAGGTCCTGTAGGGGCACCAAATCTTAGGTAAAGGGGATCATATAAGGTGTTTACGACCAGGTTATGGTCTACTGATTATGATTATGCTATCTGTGTGTGTGTACCTTGTTTGTAGCTAGAGTTATGAAGATTGGCTGTCTAGTGTCTGTATTTCAAACTTATGCTTGCTTTTGGGTGAAATCCCAGAGAAAGTTACTGTTAGCTCCGCCTGGCCTTCCTGGTGGCCCATCAAGTTCCAATCAAGCTAACAATGAACTTTGTAGATGCCTGTCCACACCCAAGCTTCCCCAGGAATGTGGCCTGGCTGCTCAGGTGCTGAATCTTGAAGAGTCATGTAACTGGACCACATGGCTCTGAAACTCCATTTTACAACCGGACTCTGATTAGCAAGAAGGAGGTGGTCTCCACCCACAAGAGGAAGTCTATATAAACCTGGGAGAAACATCTCCATTTTGTCTTTAATCTCCAGTCTCCAGCCTCCAGCCTGGCTCCTACTTGTGGATGGGACTTTGCTACAAAGGGGCGGTCTGGCCAAAGGATTGATGACCCATTCCTCCTGGGAATGTATTCCAGAGACTCTGATTTGAACCTGCAGTTATTCTACAACTGATGCAAGCCATTACTGCATGTATTTGATTTCCTTTAACCATTCCTAACCCTCACCTGTATCTTTTTCCTTGTATAATAAACCTTTAGATTTTAGATTCTAAAGGATTGGCTACAGTGTGATTTATGGGTGAGATCTGATTTGTATATTGACCTGGGTCTGGGGCCTGATTCTTTGGAATCAGGGAGAACTGTTTTCTTTATTTGGGGTATTGGTTTTCATAACCATTTGTCCCCAGGACAGGTAGCTGCTGGTGGTGATACTGGGAAGCTGGAGTGTCTAAGGGAATTGCTTGTGTGACTTGTGGCTAGCCAGTGGGGCGAAACCAAAGTCTTTTCTGTTTGGCTGGTTTGGTTTGCCTTTAGGGTAGAGAAACCCCAGCTTTGGGCTGTAATTGCCCCTTTTGGAAGCAATTTGTCCTGATCTGACACTCTCAGTGGGTCACACCAGGAACAGCACCGTCACACCAGTAAAGAACCCTATCCCTTCTCTTAAGGAGAACAGCGAGGGACCGTGATAGACAAAGAAGGAAAGGGGTGACAGAGGATGACAGTAACTAATAATAAATTCATATTGCTACTCAATAGGGCATGTACACCTGGTGACTCCATTAATTTTTGTGGCTGTTACCTTTATTACCTAGGGCCCTGAGGAAGGGTTGTAGTCTGTTGTGCTGAGCACTGTCCATACACATAGTGAGTATTGATATCTGTCTCTGAGAGGGTCGAGACTACCCGCCAGGTCGGCGGGTAGAGATCGATCTTTCTGGGATCAATTTATCACATCTTGTCTAGATGCGATAAATCAATCCCTGAGCGCTCTCCCATTGACTCTGGAACTCCACCGCTCTGAGAGGCACAGGCGGAGTTGACGGGAGCAACTCAGCACCATGAAGACGTCCAGGTAAGTCGACCTACATATGTTGACTTTGCTATGCTATTCATGTAGCTGAAGTTGCATTTGTTAGGTTGATTCCCTCCCCCGCCCAGGGCAGACCAGGGCACAGAGAGCTTGCAATTGAAGCTGACAACTGAATAAAGGTTGGGAAGGGGACCAGAGGCAGAGGGAGATGAAGTGATTTCCCAAGATCACATAGTAGGTTAGTGGCAGAGTTGGGTGAAAATCCTGGCCCAATGGAAGTCAAAAAGGCAGAAATCCCATTGCTTTGGATGGGTCTCTCAACTCCTCCTCTTTGTGCTCTATCCAGCAACTTCACTGCTGCTCTGTTTTGCTTCCCCTCACTTCTCAGAGGGGTGTATCTCTTTAAGTACTTTGTTCAAACCAGAAATTTGATATGATATGAATCCATGTGAACCAACACTGGAAAAAATATGAGAGTAACCCACTATAAACTGAAAGTACTGAGAATCTCTCTGTTCTACTTATGCTGTGTTGTTGCCTAATGCTGGTCATTTGAGAGAGAGCATAACCATTCTCTTGGTATGGAAGCACACCTGGTAGGCCTTCCTTTGATTTGCTATACCAAACTGCAGACTTTTCAGTGTGAAAATGCCTTGGTCCTTCTGTTTAAAAAAATAATAATTAGGAAGTCAGATCCTCAAAGGTACAACAGTTCTGTCTCGTTCTAGGCTCTGTTTGTCAGAGCGGAGTGATGGATGGCAGGAGTGAGGTCACTTGATCTTTACCTGTTAGGTTCACTCCCTCTGGGGCATGTGGCATTGGCCAGTGTCAGCAGACAAGATACTGGGCTGGATGGGCCTTTGGTCTGACCCAGTATGGCCGTTCCTATGTTCTTTCACATGATTGCCCAGAAGAGTTATTTTAGAAAGTTAATAATCCAACTGAATCCATCTGATATAGCCATTCCTACTCTCAAAACAAATTGCATTTATTGTCAAAACTACAATTTTTAGTGTTGTGATCAATATCATTATGACAAGAGCTGTCTATAAAGGGATCTGAAGAAGCAGCATTGCTTGAATGTCTGGGAATCACTTCTTCACCGTAGATTCCAGGTTGATTTGCCTACAGTACACAAAACCCCCATCGCTCTTCAAAATCATATAGTCAATATTTTTTCCTCTCTACATTTCAGTAAGTGCTTGAGAGAATACAACCCCAATTAATACATTAAAGAGGGTGGCAGGAAGGGGAAATCCTTTGACTCTGGGTTTTTCACGAGCAAAGAAGTTAGGTTTTATTCCAAAGGCTTTTTTAGTTCATTTAACAAAATATCTGAAATTTGGTTTGTTACAGTTTCAACTGTTCTGTGTCTTCTTTTATGGACGGAGACAGGGAATGACAAAAGTATGAGACGGTAACAGAAGAGCTGTGGTCCATGGTGTATTCCACATATTTCCAATTCTAAATCCCTGAAGGATGCTGAATCCATTGAGATGCTCTTGGGTGGCAATCAGTGTCAGATCCTGTGTACATTGCATCAGTCAGTGAAGACAGATCATTTTCACGGAAAACAAAACCCACGGCCATGTTTATGCTTGCCCTCAGAGAGTTGGCTGAACACAATTATTTCTGCCTCCTCGAAAAAAAAGAGGGGGTGGTTAAGCTAAAAATATTTTCACTATATTTGTGCAATTGCCAGATGTGATTGGCATAGCTTTATTTGTGGCACAATTGACTGAAATAGGTCCTATGTGTGACCCAGGGAGATCTTGATACAAGCTGGCAGAGTGGACAAGCAGGTGCATGGGGTTTTTCAGGGATCCCCTGGGCCAGGTATGCCTAATAATTCACCAAAGGATGACACGTAAGGTTTCTACCGAGAGCTAGTAGCCCACTGGTCATCATGATCATTGTGAAATATATGCATGGATAACATTTAAGGAGTTATGTATCTATACTAAAAAATTACATTCTTAAGGCCTTGAAGTTAAGACAGGTTCCCAAGAGGTGACCTGAAACTAGTGGGTATGTAATCAACATGGCCCAGCCAGGTATCTGATGCTGCTACCCCTGTAGTTAGCGATAAAATGCCCAGTCAGAACAGATGTGTAGATGCAGTACAGTAGTTTATAGTAGAGGAAGTATTGTCTGGTGGTTAGAAGCAAGAGACTGGGATCATTGCTTGGCTCTGCTCTGGGCTCAGTGTGTGATCTTGGGCAAGTGCAATAATCTCTCTAGGCCTCAATTTACCCATCTGTAAAATGGTGATAACAATAATACGTAGCTGAAAAGGGTGTTGTGAGGCTTACTTAATGGTTGTAACACTTTTGCTATCCTCAGATGGAAGTGATAGGTGAGTGAAAGAAACTGGACCACCAGGATAGTCACAAATGGGATGGTGAAATCAGGGGCAGCTCCAGGCATCAATGCAGCAAGCGCATGCCTGGGGCGGCAAGCAGCAGGGGGCAGCCTGACAGTTGCTTTCAGGGCAGCAGTCGGCATGCCTGCGGGAGGTCTGCTGGTCCCGCAGATTCAGCGGCATTGTGGGACTTGTGGACCTACCGCAGAAATGCCACCGAGTCTGCGGGACCAGCAGACCTCCCGCAGGCGTGCTGCTGAAGGCTGCCTGATTGCCACATTTGGGGCACCAGAAATCGGAGCCGCCCCTGGGTGAAATCCTGTACTTATTGTTAAAATGTAATTTGATTCAAGTGTGTTATTCAGCCATTTGGAAAACAGAGTAATCTAGTGGCTGAAGTTTTACTGGGGAAAGGCTGGTTCAGTCTGAAAGGGACAGGACTGAGGCAGGAGCTTTTTATCTAATTGTTCCCAGCTGAATACCGGAGTGATAGATGGATGACATTTTTATGAACCTCTTTTAAATCTTATTAGCAATAATGCATGCTAATATGGGAGTTGGGATTGGAAATCACTACTATGATTTTTCTGTCTCAAATAATCGTATCCCGCAGACTGATGTGTGCACAAGTCCTGTTTTATGGTCAGAGTTTGGAAGCACAATGACACGTTGAGAGAAGTGTCTAGTCTGTGATTTGCAGAGAGTAATAGGCCCTCCACAGCTGGCAGATATCTAAGTGCAGTCCAAGGTTGCCTATATTTTCTACTTCAGTGAAGGGCCTCCTAGGGTATATCTACACAGCAGCTAGACATCTGTGGCTGGCCATGCCAGCTAACTCAGGCTCAGGGGCTCACGCTGCAGGGCAGTTTCATTGCTGTGTAGACTTCCTGGTGTGTCTAGGGCCCTGCAGAGTGGGAGGGTCTCAGAGCTTGGGCTTCAGGCTGAGCCCAGAAGTCTACACAGCAATGAAACCCCCCCTCAAGCCTGAGTCAGCTGGCATGGCCAGGTCAGCTGTGGGTTTTTCTTTGCTGTGTAGACAAACCTCTAGTGTCTGAGCTTTAGTAGTCTTGGATGGTGGTAGGGTGTTTGTTTGAGGGTGAGAATGTGAGGCCAAGTATTGTGTGAATGTCCCCAGAGACGATCCTCCCATTCACTTGAAGGTTATCATCTGCATTAGTATTGATTGACACAAAGCCCGATACTGCCCTTATGGGTACTAGTGCTACCTCATTGACTTCAGACTGGACATCAGGGCTTGTCAAATGGCACCTAGGCACACAAGCTGAAACCCAGACTGTCCAGGTGAAAACCAGACAGGTGGCAGCCTTACTATGAAATAGAACTTTCTTTACCTTGATGTGGGAACACCCAGAACCAGAAATGGGCCCACATCAACCTCCCTCAATCTGAATGCTTGCAAAAGTCTTCAGTTTAGTACTCTCATCTGCCTTGAATCCTTCTTCTTCTCTCATTGCTCAACCAAAAAGGGCCTGAGACAAGGGGAAATTATTAATTAGTAAATGAGTTAATTCTGCTGCTGCACAGGGTGGTTGACGTATGAAACACATTAATACCTATCTGAATTCTAGGCATACAGTTGAAGAAATAGACCCCCAAAACTTTGCCAGATTGAATTTTGTTTTATTAAAAATATCATCTTTGCAATGCGAGAGAGAGGGACACCATCACACTTTCATACCAGACGCTCCATGCTCATTTGCTGTCTGTGCCAAAAATACAGGCAGTTTTGATAGCTGTTAATGCATCTGAGCAGCTAACACAGCATTTTCCTGTCATGTTCAGTGTGGGAGGCTCACTAATGGACTGGCTTGACTAGCGTGTTATTTTTACTCCCTAGAGTCAGACTGATAGAGGATTCCCTGAGACTCTTCATTTGTCTGGACTAATTTAATAGCAAGTGCTTTTTTGTGTCACAGATCCCATCCTGCATTTCTCTGCCCTTGCACTGGCATCAGGACTGTTCCTATTGCAAAGCTGGGGGCAAAATTTTGCATGCACGACTTTAGATTGTCATCCTTGAGGTTGCACCAGCTGAAAAAGCACATGTACTTTTTTTGTCTCTTTGTTGTTCAGTGGAGTGTTTGCATTGTGTCTGCTAATTCTTTCCTGCTTTAGCTTCCCTTTAATTGTAGCTAGTTTTGTAATTAATTTAAGAACAGCAACTGGACCAAAGGAATTATTTTGTTTCAGTTGGAGGTTAGTAGGAATTGAGACATTTAATTGCTAAAGATTATTGTGCATGCAGGCATTTTCCATTTCACAAAGATGAATAATTAGTGCTATTGTTCAGTTAATTGGGTTTATCTTAGGTCAAGCTTACATCCC
Source organism: Dermatemys mawii (assembly GCA_007922305.1). Taxonomy (NCBI): domain Eukaryota; kingdom Metazoa; phylum Chordata; order Testudines; family Dermatemydidae; genus Dermatemys; species Dermatemys mawii. The sequence goes on from ML677361.1 coordinate 13,042,595, forward strand.
ACAGTAGTTTGAGAATCTTGATACTGGAATATTTTTTTTAATGAGCACTGTAGACTTAGAAACAGCTGCCCAATTTTGCTACATACATGTTCTCAGGATCAGTAAAGTTGTACCTTTCATTTTTCTGATTAACCTGTTATGAAAACAAAAAAAGGTACCCAGCACGAAACAACCAACACATTTATGTTTTCAGCTTGCTGTAGGAATTTAATCAATTATCCTAAACTTATTCCATTATTTTTAACTGAAACAAATTCATTATGGACCTCATTCGAAGCTGACTTAAAGAATCTCATTGAATTCATTAGGCTTTGGAGTAGCTCAATATCATGAGCAATATCAATGGTGCACATATTGATACATAAACCAAAATGACTTGGGGGGATGTGGCGAAGTAACTATTATTTAGTTATATGATGCCCAAAGAATGTTGAATGTGTAATTATTATAGCAGCTCATGTGCATTTTAATATGAGATATGAGAGCTTTGTGTGAAACATCGTCACTGGAGCTGGTTGGAAATTTTCCAACAGAAATGTTGATTCATCAAAAGCAAAACGTCAATTTGGACAAGATTTAGTGTCGAAAGAAAAATTGAGAAACTATTCCAGCGAGGTCAAAACATTCTATTTCTACTTTTTCATTTCATTATAAAAATGGTCTATTATATAATGATAACATTATTTAAAAGTCAAAATTAAATGAATGCTTGGATTGACCTAAGGCAAAAAAAAAAAAAAGGAATTTTGTTTTGTGATAAATTTTGATTTTTTTTTTGTGCTTTCATTCTATTTCAGAATTTTTTTTTTCAAAGTGGATTTTCCATTAAATGAAGTATCTGGTTGCTTCTCAGCTGTAGTCATCACTGTGACTGGGATTTTCGAAATGTCTTAGCACTGGCCTAATTCTGCTCCCACTGAAGTCAATGGGAATTTTACTATTGACTTCAATGACAGGAGAATTAGAGCAATGCACAGTGCTCTACAGAAAATGCCTTTCTATGTATAGTTTGAACATTCATTTATTTACTATACGTCAGAGTGTGCTTTTAAATAAATGTAAAGGAAACATGAGCTGGCTCCAGGGACTAGTTTAAAGCCTATAAAAATTCCTACTACTCTTTTCTAAAGCCTACTGGATGACGTATCTTGTGTATGTTTGGAAAGTTGTGAGTTCCAATTTGGTTGCAATTGTTGCTTTATTTTGAAAGTTCTGTCTCTCCCTATGCAATTTTAAAATCTCCCTGGAAAAGCAATAGTTAATGAACAAATCTGAAGCGTTGTTGCATTTTTCTGTGAGCATGGTGCTCATTTTCTGCCTGCCCAAAATTACAGGAGCTTTTGCAAGGTCTTGTGGTAGATGTGCTGTATCTGCAGGCACTTAACTTGTCATGTTGCTGTATACACAGGAGGCTCTCTAATGAACTTAATCTGGTGTATTCCCCTCCCTTTCTCTTGTTTTCAATCCAGCGTGAAGTTTTGGGTTCAGACTCAGCTACCATAGAATATCTTAGCATACTCTAAAATGTCAGTTTGTAAGGTAGCACAAAGAATATGTTGATCTGTTGTGATGTACCTGTCACTTGGGCACTCAGAAGTTCACCCTCAGGTTCTCTTTCTCTTTCGGGAGAGACCAGTGGCAGTTTCTCAGCCTTTTGGCTACCGGATAGTGAAATGGAAAGGACTAAGCTGCCTCCCTGGTGTAGGAAATCTGTCATGTAAAGGGACAGAGCTGTGCTTTTGGGTTCAGTGTTAGTACTTGTTTTTCTTGCTGGGGGGGAAGAAACGGAGTTGGAGGGTTGCCTCAGGGCTTTATTGCTGGGCTGAAATAAAGCTTTTTAACGGTATTTCTTCCATCCTGGTATTGAAATACCTCAGAAATACTAGCTTTCGTGTTGTCCCAGAAATCATGCCCACCCCCCGAAGCATTAAGAAATCCAATATAAAACATAAACTACAAATAAATTATCACATTTTAAATGAAAATACTAGACCCCACACTCATTTCTGCTATGCACTTTGTATTATTGCCACAGTACTACTAAAAGGTGCTAGTATTCAGAGCCAAGTACTATACTATGTTACCACGGGGAAACTCCAGAATCGTCTTTTTCCAGACTTAGAGGACAAGCTATGAGAACTGTGATTGATTTCTATTCCTAGCAAGTAAATAATCTTGGCCCGTAAGGCTTGGGTCTATTCATTTTTTCCATGGCTACATTGGTGCTGTTGTAATTAAGAGATGCAAGACTGTGTATGGTCTCCCATAAAGCAGGCCCCCTTGGCTTTTCCTACCATTACAGTTGCTCTCTATCTATAGATACACACCAGTAATTTTTGTAAGTCAGTAAGGGCATTACATCATTCAAATGGCTTTGCCTTCCTAGTGCCCTTTGTCAGTGACAATCCAGGCGAGGGAATCCGATGAAGAAGTAAGTGTTGGGCTCTCATATGTGGGCAGTTGTGCTGAAGAAGTTGGATGAAACCCCAAACCGTAGAATTCAATTAAGGGAATTAGACATTATATAGTATAATTTCTAGGATCTGTTGCTTTGAACGTCCCCACCTGCTTAACCATAAAAGCAAATGGAAAATCAGAGCTCAGCTGTAAGATCATTTCCGAAGCAATACACTGAATAACACTATAAATAGTATTAGGAATGCTCAGGATATGTCTTTATATCCCTGGGATTGAGGACAGGATTGTGATGACCGAAGAAGAATAGTCTTGTGATTAAGATCCTGGATTAGTGCTTAGAAGACCTGGATTTCATTCTTAGCTCATGCACTGACTTCCTGTGTGACCTTGGGCAAGTCATTTAGGCTCTTAGTGCCTCGTTCCCCCTCCCCACCGCTAATAATTACTTTCTTCCATCCTTTTTCTGTCTTTATGTTTAAAATGTGAACTCTCTGGGGAAGGGATTGCCTTCGACTATGTATATGCATAATGCACAGAACAGTGAGGCTCCAATGTTGACTGGAACCTACTTCTATGAATTTTTATAATTTAATACAAATAATAATAATAACAACAACAAGAGATGTAATGCTGAAAAATGGCCATAAGTGGTTCTGTGAAGATCAGATCTTATTTGGTCTTATGTTTTTTTAAAAAAGGATTTGAACTGAAGCAGAAGATCTCAAAGGCTGTTGGGAGTAAAGTACAGTTCTGTGCCTGTGCTAAGGAGGAGATCAGACTAGATGATCTAATGATTCCGTCTGGCCTTAAATTCTATGCCTCTATAAAACATGAGGAACATCAAAAAAAGACACAGACTTTCATGCACAATACATCTCAAAGGGAGTCCCAAACAATGAATTAGATACTGATGTAATGAGAGAAGAATGCAGCAATGGTGTAAGCAAATATGACAGACCATATGAACTTGACAAGACTTGGTGCAAGGTTTTGGATATATTGGAATCTGTTTCCCTGAGGAGGAATGTTAGTCAGGACACTGGATTAGTCTTGATTCTTTTATCCAACACCATGATATGCTCTCCCTTGGTGGCTGATGATACTTACCTGTCTGTATAAAGTGTTTTTCAATCTATTGATGAAAAGTCCTATATAAATGGAAAGTATCATTATCAGCAGTGGAGTTACACCAGGTATAAACAAAACCTAACGTGTTGATGCATATGGCAGAACCAGGGCAACCACTGCACAGCAGACTTGGCTTGCAGGAGGAGATCTAGCTGCCACGTCCTGGACCTGTTGAAGAGGACAGAGAACATCAGCTGCAATAAAGATCATTACACATATAAAATCGCCACACAGTAAAAGCATGGCTAAGAGGGCTAATCAGACTGTATGGTAAATATGAAAAAGGACAGGAGTGACTTCCTGTTTGGAAATGGAAACTCCTGCTGAATGGATCATGCTGGAAGCAAGTCTGAAGTTTTTTTGTCACCAATCCATCATACCCATGTCAGCTTTTCAGTGTGCCTCACAATTAACAGATAGATGCTTTTCTCTCCATGCTCAGCATGTTATTTATCCTGCCTAGACAAGGGTTATTATATGCTGTCTCTTTTTCAGGCAAAATCCAATAAATTTTCCGAGCTGTGCTGTAAAACTGGGCCAAATGGATGGTGTGGAGGAGTCATTCATCATGTTTCCTGCTTGCAGGAAATGAGTAGCTAGTAAGAATACACCAGGCTGAGAGGTGGCATTTCATCCTTTTAAATTGACCTCAAAGAGCCTGGTCTCAAACAGCATCATTTATTTTGCTTCTTTGCCATTTTTGGGGTCATTCACAGCTGCTGTCTTTCCCCCATCCTCCTTGTTTCGTTTAACATAAGTTTAAAGTCCCACCAACTGCTTTCTAATTTTTTAACATTTTATGAGGATTTGGCTAGCAAACAATATTACTTCAGGTAAGCACTGAAACTTTATTTATTTGCATTTCATTAATATGTATATACTTAACCTCCACTTGGTTACTCTTGCTACACTCTGAGAGGAGGAAGGAAATTAGTGAGTGTAACTAATATTCTTTTTGTAGGCAACAGATAAAGCTGCAGTAGTCTCTAATGAAATAGAAGAGAATGTGCTTCATGGAGTATCACAAACTGGTGCAGTTAGCCAGAAATACAGACTTGATTTTGTTTTAAAGGAAGTTTTAGAAGTTTGACTGCACACTTATCTGGTTTTTATATGGTTCATAATTATGGAGAATTTGCAGAGTTTACAACATTCTGCAGCTCTGGAAGAAATGGGTGAAAATGTCTTTTTTATTTTTTTAATGTAATTTTATATGTCAACACAGCTTCTCATGAAGGAGAGCAACTGATTACCAGTTAGAGGCAACTGTACTGCAGCTAGACGCCCTGAAAGCTGTCTTCACACTTTTCTGGCAATGCACATCTCCAGTTTTGACCTACAGTATCCATTATATTCCAGGCCCAGATAAAAGTATTCAAGCAAATACTTAAATGCTATTAATGTCAATGGAATGAAACACTTCCCAGAAATTAAACAATGCTACTTGCGTAAAATTGATCTGTTGGAGGGATGGATTTAAGTATGTTTTTAAATGCTTTGCTGAATCAAGCCTTGAGCCCCCAATACAGATCTCTAAATTGAAACCTACTACAACTTTTGCAGTTGCACTCCTAAGCTCCCCACTCAGATCTGCCAGTGCACCTTGTCTTTCCCATAATACTCTTGCTATTCCCATCATAGTTGTTGCTTGTACGAGAGCTATAATTTTCCTGTCCAAATTCAGATGCAGTATTCGCCAGTTCACATTTGCATTACTTTAGTCAAGATTAACTGTCAGCTATAAAGTTCCATAGGGTAGACTTCAGAGCCCCTTTAAGAAGGTAACTTAGGTACAAATAATCATTATTTGATCACACAGTGGACAAACGGAACGAAGTCCACACCAGTGTTATGTATTCTTGGTGCCTCAAAAGGGCCAGTCTCACAAAACAATTATGAGCCAGATCAGCTAGGTGAAAGAATTTAATCAGGAAAATGTGAACAATAAGCAGGGATACTAGTTTTCAATTATAAAAAAATTCTTAATAAAACCCCCAAAATTTGCATTTTTCTGCAATTAAAATGAAACAGTGACTTTTAGCCACAATATACAAAGGTACCAGTTGAACACAGTGTTTTATTGATATACAGTAGAACCTCATTTATCCGGCTCCTTGCATTAACCAAACCACCAGCTGCTGAGGACTGACAGTGGCTAGGGCTCTGGCAGCCCCAGGTGGCTCAGGCTGTCATCTCCAGGCAACTGACCCCCCCAAGCTTCCCCGTGCCCCATCGTAAAGAAAGAGATGGAAGCTCTTTGTCAATTCTCCTAATTCTCCCAATTTTTGGTTATTCAGTCTGGCCCCGGTCCCAATTAGATACAATAATAGGGTTCCACTGTAAATTTAAAGTACATTCAAAAATCAGACGCAAGAGGGGGAGGTTGTACACATTGAATAAGTGACACTGGGTACTTTCAGTAAAATTTGGTAAATAGCTAACATTAGTTATTAACAATTAATAATTAATAATTGTTTATAGTTTTTATTTTTCATAAAACGTAAAAACTAAAGATTCTCTGTAAAAACTGAAATTCTGTGTTTTTTCATGTTTTTGAATGGTGAATGGATTTCTGTGATCCCTGATGATAATTGAGAATTGTTTGAGACTATTTTACTAGATGCCCAAAAAGCTGCAGTCTCATAATTGAGAAAGAAGGCCATATTGTTTAAAAAAACTGATGTGGTATAGAGGAGAAGTGAAGGCTGTCATAAAAAAATACAATATAACAAATGGAAGAAAGAGGAAGTTCATAGCAATGAATATAAATCAGAAGATAAGGATTGTAGAAAATTGATAAAGGAAGCAAAGGGACACAAGGAACACTCAATAGACAGCAGAATTAAGGACAATGAGGAGTTTTTAAAGTATATTAGGAACAAAAGAATCCTAATAATGGTACTAGTCCACTACCGTAATAAAAGGTAGAATTATCAATATTAATACATAAAAGCTGTGTTCAATAAGTCAGAAGTGTTCAATAAATATTTTAGTTCTACATTTGGTGTATGATATAGTCATATATTATGATTATGATAATACTCTTTCTATTCTACTAGTATCTCAGGAGGAAGTTATATAGCAGCTACTAAAGTCAGACATTTTTAAATTGGCAGGTTCAGATCACTTGCATTCAAGAGTTTTAGCAGAGCTGGCTGAGGAGCACATTGAACCATGAATGTTGATTTCCAATAAGTCTTGGAACACTGGGGAAGTTCCAAAAGACTGGAAGAATGCTAGAATGTCAATATTTAAAAAGATTAAACAGGATGACCTGGGTAATTATAGGCCTGTCAGTTTGACATTGATCCCAGGGAAGATAATGGAGTGGTTGATAGCAGACTTGATTAATAAAGAATTAAAGGAAGGTAATAAAATTATAACAATCAATGTGAATTTATAGAAAATAGATCCGGTCAGACTAACCTGCTATGTTTTTTTGATGCAATTACATTTTTCTGTAAGGATTTGTGGGACTAGAACCCAGGTTTACAGACCCTGAGACAACTGATTATCCCACATCAATACCAGCCTCATCCAAGCAGTAATGTGGAGATTGTGCCAAAAGGAGTACCCCCAAAGCACCCTGTGGCTCGCTGATTGGCCCATGTACACTATTTTACCCTGGAGGGTGGCCTAAGGAAGTGTTTAGGCAACCATACAGACTTCTGGCCTCCTGTGATTCCAGACCACACCTTGTTTTCTGATCTCCAGTCTCTGACACCTGACCTGATTCTAACTTTTGCCTTCTGATTCCAGCCTGGTAGGTACTCTGACCCCAGCCTGATTCTTGCTTGCTGATCCCGGCTCTAATGATTTAAAGGGTCTGATATTTAGAAAGATGTGAGCACCTTGCCTTGTGAGAATCAGGTCCCTTTACAATATCTGAAATTGGCCACCCAAAATCACTAGTCATGTTTCAAAATCTTGACCATGCACAAGCTAAAATCTATTTCCCTCATTTCCATGCATATTGATCTTCTCTTCTACAGCTGCTCCAGAGGTGGTTGTGCAGGGCAACCAAAGAGAAGTAAATTCCTTCCCTGTTTCTTAACAGTATTCTCAACTGGATGTAAATTTGTAGTCTTAGGTTGCCACAGTAGTCCAGCCTCTCTCTGAGGCAATAATAGCTTTGTGATCATGGTGGGAAAGGGGATCAGTTGGTTTCAAGTTGTGATTCGACAGTTTTCTCAGAGATTAGAGCTTGGTAGGCTACCCACAACTGTTTTTGGATTAATGGACTTAGAAAGTTTCTGAGTATGAACTTCAAGTCCCCTCCCTCCCAAATCTTTTCCAGGATTGTTTAAAAAGTGAGCAGGCAAAAGAGTTCACATTCATGAAGGTCACAGCCCCACACTGAAATGCCTGACAACAGTAGTTTTCCATCTCTGTGGATTAGCATATTTTAGATTCAAGCTGATAGTTAAATAATGCTGCATTCGACACACTGGGGGTATTTTCAGTATTTAACAGTAAGCTCAATAACTCAGATGTTTATTTCATAAAGTTTACATCCGTCTAGCCTAACAGACAAGCGAATTGATTAAAGCTTGGCAGACCCTACTGACACTTCTAATACAGAAATCACTTCCACAGCATTTTTCCTCCTTGAAGCAACAGGAGTGGGGATGGTGAAGAAATGAAACCTTTAGACAGAGAGGGAGAGAGAAAGAAACTGTTGACAGCACTTTTTAATTTCCTACATTTAATTGCTAACGCTCAGCTCTTGCCACTACTGTAACATATGAAACTCTAATTCCGGTAATATTTTCATTGCCTATCATTTACTCGGGTGCCCAGAAATAGGGAGAGTAAAGGCCAAGTTTAGCAGAATGTTTTATTGGGAGAGGACAGATGTGGAGGCAGACTAAAATGTTCCCAAAATAACAATCCAAAGGCAAAACTCTTCTTGTATCTTGACTTAGATATTCTGATCTATGTGGATTTCCCTGGGGTTGAGGCATGGTACGGGAATTCCATGTGTCATCCATTGGTTAAAGTGTCTCACATATGCCCTTTTGGGCCTGATCCACAGAGGATGCGAGTCTACTACGGTCCTCATGTACATAGCCTGGCTCCTTAGTTCAAACTGTAAAGACTTTGGCTTTCCTTTTAAAGGTCTTTAGTTCAATCCCTGATATCTGCTGAGATGGTAGCTTTCACACATGAATGGAAAAACAACAATGATATGGGAATCTAGAGCAGAAAGAGGCATTTGTCCCTAGTTTCCAGGTAAATAAGAGATGGAAAAGGCCACTTAGGTCATCTAGGTCATCTCCTACAATATTCTAGCCAAGATGGGGATTGTTCCTCCCAGGATAATATTAATCTTTGCTCTTCTGAAGTACTTTCCATCCAAGTTTTCTCAAGTGCTTTGCTACTTTACTAGCGTGGATAAGTTAAGCCCCATAACATCCCCTTTCAAAGAGGGTGGTGGTAAATATTGTTTATCTTGGGCAAATCAAGTCACAGAAAGATTAAGACCAAATGTTCAGCAATCTCTCCCTTCTGACTAGGATATTTTCTGCTTTCACCGTGTTGTTCCCCAACAAAAGACAGATGGCCTCAGCAGGCCTGCTTTGCTTCTCTCCTCAGAGACGGTACATAATGTAATTGCCCGCAATTTGAAGTGACCATGCTAATAAATTTACCAGATATCACCTCTAGACTTCAATAAGGAGGGGTTGCTCCTGTAGTCACCAGTTTATAATAGCTTTCACTCAGAACTAGCTCTTTGGTCCACTGAAGCCACATAAAACTAAAGTCCTACCAACCCTTCCCTCAGATTTGGGCCTCCCACAGATCCTGTCTGTTTGCTGGATCCAAAGGAAGGCCCTGTATCAGTTTTAATTCAGGCTGTTTAACTAGTTTTAACTCAGGCTGTTTAACTAAAATTCCTTTCTTTGTCTGGTTCTGGAGAATCCAGTCTGAATCAGTATACATGAGCTTCTCTCTAGATGATGGTAGCTGTATGGAGGAGTTACAACCTGAATGAATTTGCCTAACCAATCCCCACTGTACTTAGTTCCTGCAGGGCTGTTGCCTTCTTCCTCCATGGAACTACATGCAATTCTTCAATAGTTTATACACATTTGCATTTTAATTCAATCACCCTCTAGAATACTTAAACTTTTTTCAATAAGGTTTGTCCAGGATGTCATCATATTTGTCACAACTTAATGCCTCTTTATTTGCCCCCACAGTAGTTAAAGGGTGTGAAGGACTGGCAATGTATGGGGGTGGGGATTGTAAATGATTATAATACTTGCTGAACCTTCTCTCTCCCAGGGCATCTTTCCACTGCTCTGAAGCTCTGCTTTGCCCGGGGAGGTATGGAGAAGGAGAAAAGACAAATACTTCAAAACCAGTCTCCTAGTGGTGTGCATAACTTTCCAAGCCCATCCTGGGCTGTCTCCTCTTATTCTGCATATGTTGCAGTCAAAGAGCACTGTAGTCATTTCTACATCACTTCATAACGAGGTTGAGCTGTCCAAATCCTCTAACTATGCAATGCACAAAATGTCTATAGCTTGAATGAGTATGTAGTGCTCAGAGAAGTAACCTTGAAAACCTTGCCATTAAAATATATACTGTGATAGGGTCGGGCCAGATGATCTGGAGAGTGATAAAAGGCAGATTTATTAGCCCCAGATAAAGCAGGTCTCTTTTCCCTGGGTAAGGTAACAGGGCTGTTCCAGAACAAGCAGGAACTTACTTAAATCAGTTAAGACAGGTAGGCTAATCAGGGCACATGGTTTAAAAAGGTATTCACTTCAGTCAGTGAGGGGCATGTAAGGAGTGGGAAGCAAGAGGGCATGCTGCTGGAGGACTGAGAAGTACAAACGCTATCTTGCATCAGGAGGAAGGTGAGGATGAAGAAGGTGCTGTGGGGAGGCCATGAGGAAGTAGCCCAGGGAGTTGTAGCTGTTACACAACTGTTAGAGGAAACACTGTAGTCAGCTGTGATCCACAGGGCCGTGGGGGCTCTGGGCTGGAACCTAGAATAGAGGCTGAGCCCGGGTTCCTCCCACCCCCACCCCTCATTGGGACTTGACCTGGATTGTGGGTCCCACCAGAGGGGAAGGTCCCTGACCTGTCCATCAACCCACTAGGTGGATCAGCAGAGACTTTGGGGATTGTTCTCCTTCCTTGCTCCCACCACCCCATGGCGGCCAATGATGAGGTTAGCTGAGTGAACAGCAGGTTTGAGCCACTAGCAAAAGTGGCCAAAGAGAGGGCTGCCGTGAATCTGTGAAGCAAGCAAATCCTCTAATAAGCACGGGACCCACCAAGGCAGAGGAGGAACTTTGTCACAAAATCTTTTGGCAAATATTGACATTGGTAAAGGCTAAAGAACTGGCAGATCTTGCATTTGAAGTTCCCTCTCCATCCACCAGGCCATTGCTTTCTTATTCTGCTCTGCTATTGATCTCAAATTTTCTTTGGATAGGACCACATGTAGGTTACACCAAACTTCTGCCAAATAATTTTTTGCATATGTGTGGTGTATATAGAGAAACTGATTCTGTTCCTTAGCACCCTGCAGCACGTCTCCCAGCTTGGAAATTAACTGAGTTGTGCATAAGGGATGCAAAAATCAGATTTAAAAATACATCCAAGTGTCAGACCAAATTAAAATGCATGCTTCACTAGACAGGTGCAGTACAAGTAACAAAATAGTGCTCAGTGTCCTAACTCACTGAAAGAAGTTGCCTTTTTTATTTACCATTTCAGAGAGCTGGGAAGCTGAAGCCCAAAGTACTGGGTTCAAATACTGTTGAGGCTATATATAAATGTATAGTATGTATGGCAAATTATCATGATGGTTCAGTATGGTACCCTGAATTGTCAATGTAAACCCCTCCCCCACAGCCGCTGATCCCACTCTCAGTTCTGTTTTTGAAACAATAGTTGATACAGGTTTCTTAGAAGCAGCATTCCATTCGGTACTGAAAACTTTATAAACAGATCACCAGCAAACATACAGATTTGGTATGATAGTGTTTTTCCCCCTATATAGCACTGTTTATTCAAGTATTTCAGTTCTTTGTACACATGGAGCAAGAGAGATTTAATACAGATATAGTACTCTGCACATGTATGTCTGTGCTGAGCCTTCCCCACCTTTCAAGCTGAGTACTGAGCCCAGCTTTAGTCAGGGATTTCAAGGAAACAGCTTTTTTATATTGGCTGATGAGCACTTTGCATTCAGTGTAGGACATCTTTGGCTCACTTCCAATACATTTCAAAGCCTTGGAGGAGAAGCTACTGTAGATGGATGCTGAACATTGTCAACTTTGTGCTGTTTCAGCAGGGAGCCTTGGTACCAATCCCCATTCACTCACTAGTTTCAGAACAGAAAATCCAACGTGCTGCTCTGTGCTTTCCAGCATCCTGTCTAATGGTCTCAGAAGGACTTTGATCACAGAGCCATGGGTTCCATTGTTTGCCTGTGTTTGGTTTTTTACAGTTCCCTGACTTAACATTTGGGGAGTGAGTGAGTGTGTGGCTGTGATGATAAACAGGGAACAAACTTTACTAAAAGCTGCAAAGTTAAACCACAGAGTGCCTGGCAGCAGAGCTGGACAAAAAATTATGTTGATTTCAGCAAATTGTTTCTGTCAAAACAAATTAAAAGGAAATATTGTAACACTTCCTTTTGGAAATGTCTGCATAGTTTGTATAGATTATTCTGGCTATGTTCACAGCGGTATTAGATGCCTGTCACAAGAATGGTGCTGGTATTGATGCCCAGGCCTCATCTTGCTCCCATTAGTCCAGTGGTTAGGGCACTCAGCGGGGATGGGGAAGACCTAGATTTAAATCTCTGTTCCAATACAAAGTGGAAGAGCTCTAACAGGAGAGATTGAAAGAGCCTTACCTTAGACTAGCTAACAGCCTGAGGGCACCTCCACTACCTTCTCTGTCTTGGAGAATCTTTATCTCCTTTGCTTTAGTTAAACATGCCCACAGTGAAACATTTCATTTTTGGCACGAGCAAAATGTTTTGTTTGATGTGAAACAACATTTTTTCAATACACCTCAATATTTTTTTAAAAAATTGACCCAAAATGATGATTTTTGATTATTCGGTACTGCCTGTGAACCAAAAAATCAGTTCTTTGACCAGCTCTATGTGGGAGGCCTACAGAAGGCAGGAATGAAGGGCTGACACGGCAGGGACACAAAGGACACCACCAGAGGACCCATCAGTGAGAGCTTCCATTCCCATAAGGGAATCCTAAGGTTCTGCCCTCCCACCTTCCACCAGCTTTTCACCTTTACAAATGTTGGCTGTGCTCAGAAGGGGCTTCGTCCAAAGCCCCATTGAAGTCAACAAGAATCTTGCCACTGACTTCAGTAGCTCAGGTCTATTATGTACTTGAGTTGGAAAACAAGGCCCAGCTTGGTGCAGGACTGTCAGGAATATGGTAACCACTCCCTCATTTGCAGGTCAGGTGTGTACTACCCTAAGCCCCGGTACAGGTTAGAGCAGCCAGGAGACTAGTTAATTTATCCTAGTTAGGTAGTATCATACAGGTGCAATTCATAACTTTGATTATTGTGGTGCTACATAGATCATGATATTGTTGGCCAGCGAGTTATTAGATACCTCACAAGACATATTTTGAACAAAGATGTTCACAGTAATGTATGGCAGGTGAACACCTGGTGCTTTGAGTCTCAGCTTTCAAGCTTATTGATAACCCATAAGGGGAAAATGAAGCAGACACACACCTGCCCCTCTACACCAGGCTGCCAGAGGATATGCAGAGCGATGCCAGGATTGACGCAAGGGTGAGCACTGCAGAAGGGAGGGTGAGTACCCATACTATACTCACCCTCCATGTCCCTGGAGATGGGGCTGAGAGTGAGAACAGAGGTCTGGGGGTTCTGTGTGAAAGCAACTGCAAGTGTTAATAATGAAATCCAAAGTGTTGTACTATAAAGCACTGAGACATAGGGCCAGCAAAGGTCAAGGTATTTCAGCAAAATGTCCCTTTAGTAATGAAGGGCGATACCTGTCCCCTGGTGCACATGGAACTCCAGTTAGTGTCAATGGGAGCTGAGCATGCACAATGACAAGGATAAGTATGTCTCTAAGTAAGAACAGGGCTATGGCTTGTGCTGTGCTGCTCAAATTCTACAATATGCATCTTTCCTAATATTTCATGAAATGCAGCAGATATTGGTGGCCATAGTGCGTTTTCCCTGGAAAATGGGAATGTTCTTGTTCTTCAACTGCTTAAATTTTAGTTAGGATTTTAGTAGAGGTTGTCAAATTTTTGCTGTTCTGACTTATGTAACTCTATAAACCAGGGATAGCAAACTTTTGAGTGATTTATTTCTTGACTGTAAATATATTTTTTCAGTGATTCTGAAGACTTTGCAGCACTTTGCAATTCTTTTCTGCTGTGTAAAATGTTCACTTCGTTTTGTTGAATTTCACAAATTCGTCACTGGTTTACGCATTTCACAGTTATTGGTTATTTTTGCAGGCTTGTTCGTGAATTTATACTTTTTGGCTTCACACAAACACGTTCATCATTGTCTAACGGGTAGAAGAATCTAGGGGGAGAGGGGATTGTTATAGGAATGTTTCTTTCACCTGCACGAGTTAATGCCTTGGAACTTTTGAAGAATGATGCTCTTTTGGGAATGCAGGGACTGTATGGAGAAACAGAATGACCTTTAAGTAACTACTGGCCATCAGTCAGGAATGTCAGGTCACTCAGCCCATTTCCTTACGAGTATAGATTTTTTTCCCCTTACAATTCATTCTTCTAGTACATTATCCAATCTAGATATGGAAATTACTACTTGGCATTTCTATAACTTCCTTGAAAGATTGTTCTGCAAGCTAATAGCTTTCAGTGTAAGGAAGTTGTATGTGATACTATTGTTTCCTTTTTCTTATTTCTGCCATTTACTCCTAGCCATATCCCACACACTACCCCCAAATAATTCCTTTTCAGCCTTAGTATGTACAACCTTCAAATGACTAGAGAAACTTTCAATGTCTCCTCCCTTATGTCTCCACCCATGTTAAGTTTTAGCCAAGAGTTATGTATTTAGTTCTTTGAGGGTTTCTAATTCTGCAAGGGGCTGAGTGCAATGGCCCCAATCTAAGAAATCACTTAAGCATCCGCTTTTCTTTAAACACATGAGGAGTGAGACTGTTTATGTAGCCTTTGTTTACTTTGCACATTATTGACTTATTTTAAGTTAAGTGCTTTGCTGGATCATCACTCTGCCAGAGCAAGCTCTGACTCCTTCCTAAACCACCCGTCTAGCCTCTTGATCACACGTGTAGCTCTTCTCTGAAGCAGAGAGTCCATTCTCTCTAGCTTTCTAGTAATGCTGTGCATGGTAACGAGTACAAATTTCCAGTCACTTGCACCAGTATAGAATGGACAGTTACCTTTTTGCTTTGCTATCAAATGACAGGGGCACATGATAATCACAGTGGAAAAGTCAACAACTGGCAACAGTTGCTCCACAGTTAATTCATGTTGTAAGCACAAATCAATAGGAGTTAAGGGCCTAACATGCTGAGGTCCTTCTGAAAATCCCAACTAGGCATCTCTCTGCAATTTTAGGCTCTAAAATATCTTTGTAAGTCTGCCCGAAGGCCTCTTGTGAACTTCCCCTCCAGCTGCTCAGACCCTCAGGCATCAGCATCTGTAATCTAAAACATGTCGCTCATAATGAACATAAGCTCTCAAATTCTAACTACAAATTAAAATGTGTTTGGCCAGCCATCTGCCCTCAACCCTCACCCTTCTCATTATTCCCGCCATGTTTCTTGTTTGGCTTTTCTTGTATGGTCTGTCTAGACTCTAGATCAAAACACTGTTTTTATTATAAACATAATTCCTGTAAAAGATAAGAAGCTCATCTGTGTATCTTTATTAATCCGAAAGAAGATTGAAAGCAGAGAGCAAGTAAAAAAGGGCAGATCACCACAGCACCAACAGTAAGTAACATGCCAGGGAATGGCTAAGAAAGACATACAAAACTATTCCAAACATGGCTGTAAGTTGCAGACTTCAGAGCCTAACTTCTCCACATGAATATTATCATTATTATTTACGTTACAGTAGCACCTAGGGGTTGGCTCACTGCTGGGTGCTGTACAAACTGATTAAATTGTTGTTTCTGTCTCAAAGAATTTACAATGCAAAGAGAGGGAGTGGAAACAGCAGCACAAAGGTAAAGTGGCATGGGCAAGATCACACAATAGTTCGGTGACAGGGCTAGGAATAGAACCCAGATCTTCTTGAGTCATGGGCTAGCACCCTTGCTTACTAGACTACACTGCCTCACATCAAGAAGTGAACCAGGACTTTGAACTGGATCGTTCTCTGTCGTAAGTTAATGCACGCAGTAGTGAGGTGACTTATGCCACTTGGTTTCTTCAGGGGTGGGGTTATTCAAATGCTTAAAGGTCACCTTTATTTTTACTTTGATTTCTTTGATTACCAGTTCCTCAAGTGAAATAAATATCCTGGCAAAAGCACTTTTCTGCCAGTATAACTTTATCCACTTTACATGTCATTAAAAATCACTCTCCTGCTTGACATTATTATACTATCAAAAGTTTTAAGTGTAGCTCTGCCCTCAGCTGGTCCTTTATTTTTTATTCTGGGAGGGAACATCGAGCACCTGCCCAATGGAAATCTTTAAAACTAAAACCCCTCTAAGGCTAAGCCTGGCAGCCAGTAGCTAGTTGGTTTTGTATCTCAGTACAAGAAAAGCACCTTGGGTTGCAATTATCCTACTTAAATATTAAAGTGGAGCTCTGTATCAGACAGGAAGAGGAGAACGCAATTTACAGGGCTTTGTCCCTTATTAATTTGCTGTTTAATGACTCTAGTTGGTACTATCTTGACAGCAGGTACTGATGGTGCAGAAGGAGCTGCTCTCCTAACCATGCCATTGTTACACATAAAGTCTTTAAAAGTCCGTCTGTGTAAAGGGGGTTCAAGTCGCACATTTAGAAGGGAAAATGTTGTGCTTTAATTATTTTCATATCCCATTGGTTCTGCTTTTTTTCCCAGGGTTTTCTCTGTCCCCTTGAGTCTCTAAAAGGAATGTACTGCGGGTTTTATTTAGGGGAGAATTGGCAGGGGGGTGTCCTTTTGTTATTCGTCAATATCTTGATGCCAAGAATGTGCATAGGCTCTTGGTTAGAATGTCTCCCCTAGGCTGCCTTTGAAATATATTTAGGAGCCTCACATTGCTTTACTGGCAGGGCGGGGGGAAATAGTTCCACAGCATGAAATGTGCCACATGTGGAGTTATTTATTTCAAAAGAAGCTGCAGGGGGATTGATCTAGTGCTTCATCCTTGAGGGGGGAGTAATCCTTTCCCATAAGGTGATTTCAAAAAATAATAGGATCATTTCTAAAGGAATCCACGTTCCTTTTGCACACACGGATGAGCTAATGCTGCTTAATTGTAACTCAAGATTTAAGCCACACTGCTCTTGTCCTTTGTGTGAAATGTTCCCTGGGTTAAAGAAACAGGACAGGAAAAAAAATATTTGTCTTCAAGTTAATTCCACATAAAAGCAGCCAGTTAGCAAAGGTCTCTTTATAAAGGACTACGTCTAGTAGGATGGAAGGGAGGTGAAAGCCACCTTGGAAAACCCAAATGAGAGACTTTGCAGTTAATTTCTCAATGTGGACCAGGTTTCCAACTTTGAAGAGTCTACTAGAAAAATACACTGCCTTAGAGCATGCCTTGGGGTAGGCAGACATTTCCCTTTCCTTGAGAGAGGCGACTTTGCTCATTGTTGTTACACTTTTTTTCTCATATTCAGCTCATTCTTCACCCTTGCTCAGACTAACGGACACCTTTTAAAGGTGTAGATATAACACGACAGGCTGTCATTTCATTTTGAAAATCTGGTCACCTTTACTTCGATTTCAATCCCACTGAAAATATGCTGAACATAAACCAAACAAAACCTCATATCTCACTGCTGTCTTCAGAATGACCAGCTTTTGAGAACAGCCATGTAAATATGGGCTTTACCATTGGCAGGACCTGTTGACTAGAGGGCATGAGATTGCAGCTTAACTTAATGCTTTTATATTGTACAGATAATATTTCAATTTCCCTAATATTTAATATGGAGATGTGGCTTATGTAGATGACAGGCCCCAACATGCAATGCTTCATCTTGATCCAACCAGAAGCTTGTTCTATTTATAGGACATAACCTCTATGCCATAGGTCATATTGTAGAACTTGATGGAACACAGTTTGGTCACATACATAAAGCACAAGTGAGCGTCTACCTGTGGATTTTTTTAAGCAGAAGACCTTCACTCCCACTAAAAAACTGGAACCATTGCAAATGCATGCATTTTGCAAATTACAGAGTAACTGAGCAAACCCAGGTAAAATAAGCAAGGCTAATGTCTCAAGATATACTCTTATATTTCAAGATGCAGTTTAGCTCACATGGTTTATGATGCTCCATGCTATATTAGTAAATTAAAAGTAGTGTATTTGTAAAATAAGGAAATACTAATATCAGCCTTCACTTGTGTGTTTGCTCTTCAATCTTTGCTGAAAGATGAGAACATCAGGTATGTTGTACAGCTTAAAATATGCCATTTAGCAGAGTCTGTCTAAGCAACATTCCACTATATGTTAATAAAATCAGAAGGTTACACTTTG
Organism: Dermatemys mawii; assembly: GCA_007922305.1. NCBI lineage: Eukaryota > Metazoa > Chordata > Testudines > Dermatemydidae > Dermatemys > Dermatemys mawii. Next base: position 13,060,832 of record ML677361.1, read on the forward strand.
TTTTTGTGATGTCAGTGGCAATTTACTGCCACAGATTACTGAAAAGATAATTTGCTGGAGTGATTCATCCACCATGTACTCTGTGCATTCACGGAAGGAAAACAGAGCTCTCATGTTGTTTTGCTGTGGGCACAAAATGACTAGCAATTGTCAAAAGGCATTTATTTTTCTCCCTTGACGCATCCTCCAAGCAAAGTGCAGTATATAAATTTCCTGTAAATTCCAAGGCTTTTTCCCCCCCGCCCTGCCCCCTATTTTCCCAAGGAACAGCAGAGAAGTAAATACAAAGCTGGACACACACAAACATGTAGCAGGCATGCGACCCTCAAGACCTCCAGGAGAATCCCTGCTGTGAACCCACAAGCTCAGTGCAAAAGCACTCAGTTTTAACTCCTTCATCTGATCATGCCAAAAGCTCTAAGGGAGATTAAACATCCTTTTCCAAAGAGTTTTGAAGTGGCCCTTGTGAAAATAGAAGCACAAAATTCTAGCCATAAGACTCAAAGAAAATAGTTTCTCTTATACCTGAGTGTATTTTACATTTCAGGTAAATGTGAAGGTTTTTGTTTTATTTTTATTTTTCCTTTGTGAATCCAATGAAAATGTATAATTTACAAGAGAAAAATAGAAAAACAAAATAAAGATGAGTAATAATGGAGTTTAAAACATCAACAGCATTTTTCACGGATGAACTGGTAGCATTATGATAAAAAAGTGAAGTTGAATATGTGTTTAAATAAACAATTTAAACTGGATATGGGACCAGATGCCTTAGGAGAGTGGTAAAGGCATTTGGAGACAGTCATCTTAAGGTCACTATTTTAAATCCAGTTCTAGTGATTGTTATTCTTGTTTGCTGGGGCAACAGCAACATGCTATGTGCTTTCTAAACACTCCTGGTGCCAAGGAGGTATCCACTGCATGGAGTTTGAAGGGAAGGGACAGGTTGTAGAGGGAAAGAGTTCAAAGGAGGCACCATGGTAATTCTCTGTCTCTGTTGCCCCTTAAAATGCGGGTATTCATCCGCATGCCGATGTACTTTGAAATCTATAGAGGAAAATAGTTGTATGTAAGTGTAATGCTTACAGAACACAGTTGTCGGCAGTCAGGATAGAACCAGGGACTACAGGCATGAGTCTCTGTTGCATAAGCTTAAAGCCAACTGCCTGTTAGTTAAGGCTGAAGAGCAGAATCATTTTTGCTCTCTCTAAAGGGTCTCGGTGCCACCACGTGGGACACATCACCACACCCAGAAGGTGTGTCTGTTATATAATGCTTTCTGCACCTCTCACTGTGCTAGACTCAAGTTTCTCCACATTAATCTTTAAAATAAAAAGTGTAAAAGTTGTGAAGTTGGTAACTGGCATTTGATCATAAGAGTTCCTCGTGCTCTCCTCCGCTCCTGCAGTCCTGTCTTGTGCTTTCACCCCTCTGCAGATGTGCACGTTTCTAATATGAATAATGTTTTCACTAGGCTACCACTGGTTCTGAAGATACAAGTGCTGAGTTTCTTCACTGAGCTGCTGCACTGTTTGTACTGATAGTAGAATAAGAGCCAGCTTTTTAGAGACCCCTTGTTCAGAACTTCTCCAAGGACTTCCTCTGTAGCCCCAGCAGCATTCTTCTCCAGTCACTCCAACCTCCTGATGTCCTACATCTGGGCAGAAAACATCTGGCACTCCTAATGCTTGGGAGTGTGTACAAGCACCTTGCAGAGAGATACAGCTTCCCTGTTCCTTTTTATACACTCTTAATGTTAGCCACAACATCAGCAGAACACTTTCCTGCTTGATCTGGAATCCTGCCTGATCAAACCCACTATGGGCAAAATTCTGCATCTTTCTTCTGCCCTGCAGACCTCTCTGCTTTTTGCATGTTTTGAGTCAGAATATAAAAACATGGTTTGTTTAACTGATTTATTTATTTCAGTTTACATTAACAGTCTTCCCATGGTGTAAATTGGCTTTGCTCCATTGACTTCAGCTGAGTTATGCTAATTTACACCAGCTTGGGGCCTAGCCTTAAACTCTTGAGCGTTAGGCACTGGCCTAATTGTAAATTCTGAGAACCAGCTAAATGCTCAAAAAGGGTGGAAGGATCATTTTATGGCCAAAGAACGGGACATGGAATCAGGAGAAGTGGGTACTGTTCATGGCTGTGACTTGGCATTTATCAACATTAAATTTCATCTGCCATTTTGTTGCCCAGACACTCAGTTTTGTGATAACCCTTTGCAACTCTTCATAGTCTGCTTTGGACTTAATTATCTTGAGTAATTTTGTATCATCTGGAAATTTTGCCACCTCACTGTTTATCCCTTTTTCCAGATCATTTATGAATACATTGAAAGCTTCAGTCATATCAGATCTGCCTGAATCAAAAAATAAAAAATCCTCAATCCCAAGCCAATTTTGGAAGCCAGCCATTACATTTATTTTGTTATTTTTCTTAGTTATTTGCATACATGCCTTTGCTAGGAGAATCTAATGGAAGACAATTACCCAAGTTACAAAAGGGCTTTCCTGTCCGTTTACTCTCAATGTCTTTTTAATGCTGTGCACTAACTCTGGTGGTTCCTGAGCGCAGCTCTTGAAATTTTAAACAGTGAGGAAATAAATTGGTCTCCTCATCTGCTGTCCTGTGTGCATCATTGAGACCACTCTCTGCAAATAGGAAGTGAATTCTCCAAACAGTGGTGCAACCGCAGCAGGTCAGTTCCATTCCTTATATGCTGCTTTGCTCGTTGCTGACCTGGCAGATAGAGCAGCAAGCTGTGTGAATAAACATTTCCATCCCTCATTTAGGAAAAAAGATATTGTTCTCTTGATGAGCTATCAGTTACACCAGGGGTAGGCAACCTATGGCACGGGTGCCAAAGACGGCACACAACCTGATTTTCAGTGGCACTCACATTGCTTGGGTCCTGGCCACTGGTCCGGGGGGCTCTGCATTTTAATTTAATTGTAAATGAAGCTTCTTAAACATTTAAAAAAACCTTATTTACTTTACATACAACAATAGTTGAGTTCTACATTACAGACTTATAGAAAGAGACCTTCTAAAAACGTTAAAATGTATTACTGGCACACGAAACCTTAAATCAGAGTGATTAAATGAAGACTTGGCACACCATGTCAGAAAGGTTGCTGACCCCTGAGTTACATGATAATTTACACCTGGTGTGGGAGAGTAGAGACATAAAGTAGCAGACTTGGGGGCTGATCTTATAAGCCACTTTGTGCAACAGTTACCCTGGAGTCTTTGGGGTTAGTGTATCCGATCATTTATAGCAGTATTTACTTAAAATCCCAGTTTATAACAAATGCTCATTTGTCTGAGGTATTGAGGACCCGTAACTCCCATTAACTCCACTGGGAGTGAAAAGAACTCTGCATCTTGCATGATCTGGGAATCCAGCCCATGTTTGCCCAAAAGGTTTGCACGTTTTCTGAGCAAACCTGAACCGACATACAGTTTTACATGGAAACTGAGTGGAATGTGCAGTTTCACATGATTTTGTTCAAGACCTTTGGCATAGTAGGCTACCATGTGCATATCAGACTTGTCCTCCACTCTCTGCACTGGATTCCCATAGACTATGGAGTCAAGTTCAAGGTCTCAGTCCTTATCTTCAAGATATTCAATGGTCTGGACCCATGGTCTGTAGAGATCACCTAATGCTCTGGGATGAAGACTGTGGTTGATAGCTTCACTCAGCCAGTACAATGGAACTTTCTACCATGTGGGCAAAGCTCTTCTGTAGAGAAGACAGAGCTTTCTTGGGAACCAGTCCCAGTACGTGAAATGAACTCCTCCAAGAACAAATGACGATCACAAACCTCACCCACTTCCACGCCAAGTGCAAGGCAGGAGTTCGTCAACCTGCCTTCTCACACATAAACACCGACCAGCATGTGCGTTCAAAAACAAACTCTACCAAACCAGACTGTGCACACACAATGCTCTCCCGGGGAAGTGGATGAGAGAGAACGAACAAAGATGAGAGAAATTAGTCAGGTGACTTAGTGCACTGCTGGAAGGCACGCAGATATTGTAGAGCCGAAGACAGACTAAGAACCTATACCGAACAGAAATAGAATATTTACTCTGTGTGCATCAGTTCCTCCATCTAGGGATGATAATACTTTACTGACAAGGTAATTAATGTTTGTACCATGGTTTGTTGTCTTTGAATAAAATTTGCCTTCTGGTTGGTGAGTCTTTAGGGGACACTTGCCACTTGCAAGCGTTTCTCTGCAAGCCTGAAGGCAAGAACCTTACTTATAAAAAAAAAAATAAGATAAAAGCTGCGATTCTCACCTATCACATGTCTCCAAGAGCTGGGGCTTTACAAAAAACACCAGCTCTCATGAAACTATATGTCACCTAGGGCTACCCAGAATGGCAGCAGAACAATTAGTGCCACCATCAGCATAAATCCCCGATCAGTACAAGTCTGACATTTCCAGACTCCTGTTAACCAACAGCCAGATGGAGCTGAAGAGTCACTCCTGTGCCTCACACGAGCTTAGTTTTCTACCGCTCTGGGTAACTGAGACTACTGGGGAACTTCAGTCAAATGGAGCACAACCGGTGCAGGGCTATATCTCGCCATGGAACTACTAAACTCGGCAGGTGGGGTCAGGGAGCTTCTTTGCTGCGCCGTTTCTGGGGAGCATCGGAACACATTGGGAACTTAGTTTGAGCCTTGCAGTGTTCGGAAGCTCAGCTTCAGCCACGTGGTGCTTATTATCCAGAACCCTAATTTGACAGAAACTTGCTGTGTAGCTTTATAAAGGCTTCCAACAGAAAAGGAAGTAAGAAAGAAGAGAGAAAAACAGAATGGGGAAAGAGGCCCTGGGTATGATTCACCACTGTTATTCTGGTGTTGTGTTGGCATAACTCCATTGATTTCCATCTGGCCCCTTCTTTGCCAAGAGCATAGTGGGAATACTCAGAGGCCTGCATTTGCTTGTGCAGCCTGGCACAAGTCTGTGAGAGCAAACAAATAGTTAGGCAATTGGAGAGGAAGGAAAGAAATACAGAGAAGGAGAGACAGAGAGAGATGCTCTTTGCTGGGCATTGTGGTCTCTGCACGTGACTGCTGAAATCAGTGCAGAGGACAACAGTGCATTTAGAACTGGGATTGATTGAAGGGGCACCATATCCCCTCTTTCATTACAGTAACAATGTACCTAGAGTTGGCCGTGAGCAGCCCAGTGGATAGGACAATGGGCAGGGATGAAACCTTAACCCACTGAAGCCAATGGCCAAACTCCTATTGACTTCAACGGGGCCAGCATTTCCCCCCAATTTCTATCCCCCTCTCTGCTGCTCATCTGCTGCGTGACCTTGGACACTTCTCTCTATGTGCAAAATGGCGCAGTGATAATTGTGCCCTGTAGCGGGGTGGTCACCCGTTCCAGCCCTGAAGGGGCTGGAAGAACCCTGCAGAGGGCTGTGGCTGGGGAGAGTAAGGGCTCAGAGGCTAGGCTGATGGGGAAGCAGCCGCAGCTGGGGCCATCCCTCAATCAGGCCCCAGCTGACCATATAAAAGGCTGTGAGACACGAGCTCAGGCAGTCTCTCTCTAGTGGTTGAGAGAGACCAGCCTGGCTACTGGGAGCTCACCAGGGTACCTAGAGTGAAGCAGGGCTGGGGAAAGGCCAGAGGGGCTGGGGAGCTCCAGGCTGGCAACTCCTCAGGCTGCAGGGCCTTGTCCAAGGCCCCACAGAGGTACTGGATTGCAGAGAAAGACAGCAGGTCCAAACCCCCCCGCCAATGATGACTGGCTTGTACAGACTGCAGTCTGCCCCAGTGAAAGGGGGCTAGATGGTGACTGGCAGTAGCCACCGAGGCCAGGTGGGGGATAGAGTGTGGGGGTTCCCCTGGGTTGGGAGACCCTGATAGTGGGTGACTGCTGGGGGCAGGACCCTGTCAGGGAAGGGCACCGGGATCCAGGAGGGACACCGGGGGCCGGCGGCATGCGGGACGGCAACCAGCAGAGAGCGCTCTGATGGCTGGTGAAGCTAATTCCCAGGTCGATCAGCAGGAGGTGCCACTGGGTGAGTCCCGCATGGTTACATGCCCCTTTATAAAGCATTTCAAGGTGCAAGCTGCTACAGAAGAGCTAAATATTGTTCTGATGATTACAAAATGTCCCCAAAACATTAGGCTAGAATTTCAATCACTGCATTATGACTAAACAGGATATGGATTTTTCTCTCCTTCAGCATTTGCAGTAGCAGTCGCCCCTGCAAAATTCAGGGGGATGACGCTGCAGCTGGTGTGGATAGAGAATCCTTTTGTTCCCACCATGGGGTGTAGAATTGACAGCAATGGCTGCAAAATCCAGAGCTCAGGGGCTAGGATTTCCCCTCCTCACCCAGCAATTGCTCTGGAAAATGCACAGTTTGATCAATGGCTCATCATTCCAGGCTGTTATTAATACATGTTGAAGATCCACTTTGAGAACTAAATCACTTCCTTCAGTTCACAACTCTGTTTCTTAAAAAAAGAAAGAAGAAGAATGAAAACAAATTACCCTTGATTTAAATATTAATCTGATATGATAATTAGACCTGGATAAATATTTCAGTTGCAGAGAGTGCATTGTATTGTCAAACATTGCAGTCTGAGCTGTGACTGAATTCCGTGTCCTGTATTTATCTTTCCTAAAGAAGAGCTGAAATACTTTGAAAACTTTCTCCTGCTCTGTCTCCTCTACATGTGTCACTGTATATTATGATGTGCTTCCCTGAGTGATGTATTTTAACTGAAAGATGAAAATAACGTCAATTTGGCACAGGCTCCTTGCTGGGTTTGCTTCAGCCAGATCAGAATGATCTATATCTTTATAAAGCTAGCCCTGCTTGCTGCATTGCTGGACTGGGTGCTTCAGATTGTGTAGGAATGTGGAGCACAGCTGAGACGTTTTCCCTGTTGCACGGTCTCAGGGGGGATTGGTGTTACTGATGTGTAAGTCAATGTTGCTAACCTTATGAAGTTATAAAATTCCAGGCTGCTGAACTTTCATTCTTCATATATACATCATACATCTCCATTCACCTAGAAAGATGGAATCACTGAATGCTGCTTTCCTTTTTCTTCCCCTCAAGTGAACAGTGGAAGTCTACTACATTGTTCAGAATCAGAAGCTGGATCTAACCAGCCTGCAAATTTGTAGAGGTTCAAATCTGAATGGGTTTTGCCCTGTCTCTGATAAGAAAATTAGTAATGTTCCATCAGTTGTACAATGTTAAAGAGCCTCAAGATAGCCGTGATGCAGGGCACATGTGGGACATGAGGATGTTTGGTAGAAATGAGTGGAATGGAAATGGTCTATCTTTGATAAATTTCTGTTTGGGACCTCCACTTACAGTTTTTCCTTTACTCACCACATTGGGAATATAGTTTTCCCGAGGATGAAGGGCAATGCCATCTTCAGTCTCAGCTGGAATCATTTTAAACCATTCCATTCCACTAATACTAGAGGATGGGTTTTGGTTTCGCAAAACTCAGCCACCAAAGTTTTGTCTCACAAATCCAGAAGTGGGAGCAGTTTGGACCAAAGTTCTTCCTTTCTGCCTCTTACACGGCTCTTTTCATCCGCAGACCTCCTAACCCTTTACAAAGGAGTTAACCACCATGATCTCTATTGATCATATGGGGAAATTGAGACACAGGAAGGTGAAGTGGCTTGCCCCAGGTCCACCCCCACCCCCAACACCTACTGGTAGAAACAGGAAATGAACCCAGTTCTTCTGACTCCCAGTCTCTAAGCGTGTAGGCATATGTGGTTGTCTCTCGCTGTCAATCTCCGAGGGCGTCCAGGCCTCTTTGCTGTCATGAACCTGGAACAGCAATTTGTATAAGGGGGAAATTAGCTATCTCTAGGGCTCAAGCCTTCAAACAGGGTAGAGGAGTGAATAGCTCAGAGCCCAGGCTCTCAGGAAGGGCAAGGCCCCAAGTAGTCTAGGGCTCCGGCCTTCAGGCAGGGTAGAGCAGGTAAGAGTCTAGGAGCCCGGCCTTCAGGCAGGGGTGAGCACCAGACTCAGTCTTGTGTCCTAGTCTGGCAAACTGTAGATCAACACATACCTCCTGTATTGTTCCAGCACTCAATCAGACTGTTGTCTAGTTTCTCTGGGCTATTTTCTACATCCCCAGGGTTTGGTATCTTGATATTATAATTGTCCTCTGTCTCCCATGGGTAGGTAGCCAGTGGCAGCCCAAATAGCTTGTCAGTGTCTTGGTCAGCTGGTGGCTCTGGGGGCTGTGGCCAGTTCTCAAGAGACAGCCCTGCAGCTCCTCTATGTCTCTATCAGCTGGTGGCCCGGGAAGCACTTGCCAGTCCTCAGAACGGCCATGGTCCTCTTTGGGCTCCAGCAGCAAGTGAGATGCACCTGTCATTCCTGGCAGTCCCAGGCCAACTGAGCTTCAGGGCCCACCTGTTATACTTCCAGTTCCTGTCCTGCTCCTCTGCTTCCAGCGTGGTGGGCATGGCCTCCCTGGTTCTGTCCACCAGGATGTGTCTGGTTGTCCCTCGCTGTCACTCTCCGAGGGTGGCCACACCTCTTTGCTACGTAGTCCAATGCCTTATGTTGAGCGTACTGCATCTGCTGGTTCTGTCACTGGCCCTATTAGATCCAAACACCCAACTGTTTGGGCAGCAGTCCTATAAATGCTGTTAAGGCCCAGCACTGGTAATGATTCTGGCTTAGCATCCTAAACTAGAACCTCAGCTGATGTAGAGCAACATAGCATTTATGGAGGTATGCCGCTTTATGCAAGCTGAGGATCCGGCCCTCTACATTTTTATTATGTGGTAGATATAGTTAAAAATACTATGGTGCAGATGTTATTGTCCTACCTAGCTACTATAGGAAGAGAGTTTCCATTCTATAATTCCAAGTCCCTAGGTATACTCTCCAGTGGACATGATTTATGACTGCCCCTCCTTCTCCCCGACCCTCCCCCAGGCTCAGTTCATCTTCTTTTCATACAGTTTGTTTATCCTCATTTAGCCAATTATACAAGAACTTGGTGTCAGTCTTTGATCTTTTCGTAATCATGGATGCTTTACTCAGGAGGGTTAGTAAAGCAGCCACCAGCAGTTCGGACACTGGTTTGTGGCTTTGTTTTACACATCCATAAAATATGCAGAAGAAGATACTGCTAGTCTTCTGAACAAACAGTAAGAGCTCTAAATTATTAAAAGTGGAGATAAGATGTAGAGATCTTTTCTTTGCAGTTATTCCTGTCTTTTTGCCATGTTGTGAGAACGCAGTACATTTCAATTTTCAAACCAATCCTTGCTGCATGTTTATATGGAGGAAGTCATGGCTGCATTTTTATTTATTTTCTTTTAATGTTTTTATTATTTATTTTCTTTTAATGTTTTTATTTATTTATTGGTCCTTCCTGAATTTCAGATTAGCAGTGAGTCATGGGAAGCTGTATGAGCTGGAGAAGAGTCCAGATCAGCCTCTACTCCCAGGGTAACAAGACGAATGAGGCCAATTCAAGAAATCAGCCTCTGTACTATGCTAGGAGGCCCAGCAATGAGCAGGAAGCCTTGTTTGTGCACAGTAATGTTGTGAATATTGATTTTTCACTATCCTATAGGGCTTGTGGTGGAATTAAAATAATTCACAGCATTGTGTATGTAGGATCCTGTTTGTTTGGTGCTATATTCCCTATCAAGGTCATTTTTCCTGTAGTTTAGAGAGAAAGGGGAAGAAATATCTCCTAGATGTATTCATTCCATGAAATAATGACTACTTGTTGCATAGCACCTTTATTAAGTAGATTTCAAAGTGCATCAAGTCTTCAGTGTATTTATCCTCATAGCACCCTGTGAAGTAGGGAAGTGTGATTGCCCCCAGGGGGCTCTGTGGCAAGCTGATAATAGAGCAAAGCATTTAAGGATGTACTCAACTTATAAAATGTGTTTGGGTCCCATGGTGCTTACGTCCTTTGCTGAATAGGGATGGATTTCTGAACTGAGGCCTCAGCGAAGCCCATGAGAGCCATAGAATCCTAAAAGTTAAAATGGAAAAGACCTGTTTGGCCCACTTTGCTGCCAGTGCAGGGAGTCTCCCATCTGGTACTCTATACAGTCTGATTTTATACCATTCCAATGATGGCTTCCACCATTGCCTTTGGGCAGCTCTCCCACTACCTGTCTATTTACTTTGTACTCAGCCAAAATTCACATTTCCTTAATTCCTTAATTCCATTCCAGTGCTTTTAATTATACCCTCTTCTATCACCTTCATCAAACTTCCTCCTTGAAGTTTAAAATCTTGTGGATAATTATCACTCCCTGCATCCTTCACCTGATATTCAAACCAGGATATCTATGGCTTGATATTTTTTCAGAGCTGTTGAATACCTGCTTGCTGTTCCCATTGATTTCAGTGGAAGTATTGGCTACTTATCGACCTCTGAAATCAGGCTGTTAATTCTTCCATTCTTTCTTTATAAGACAGTCCCTCCAGTACTTAGTTCTTGTCACTGTTATCCGAATGCTCTCCCATATCTGTACTTCATTCCAGTATTGCAGGATCCAGAACTGAATGCACTATAAGTCAAGCAGCGTGGGTTAAAGAAGAGGAGAATTTGTCCCAAATACTCAACTTACATTCACATATTGTAGTAGTAATTTTGTCATCGTTATCCCCTTGTTTTTCATAATAAATGTTCCCAGACACAACAGCTGCCCTTTGATTTTTCCATTCGTGTCCCAAAAAGCCGCTAGTTTTGATGTCTTAAACATGTGGCCTGTCTCAAATATCATGGACATCCAGCCCCGAGAGAGATTTTTAAGTTTACTTTTCGCTGCTCTTTGTTTGGTGCCAGTTGGTGCATGCTTGAGGGTTTAACTTTGCAGTATTGTACTTGCTGTCAGTGGTTTGATGTTAGCCTGGGAAAGAAAGACACTATAGATTCAGTTAAGACCCTATCACAAGATTGGACTATGAGACTACAGCCAATAGCAGTATGAGTGCTAAACAAAGGAAAGTCAATAATTTCCAGCAGTCCAATATGATGGTAGCTGCCATGAAAACCTGCTTGTGTTCTGAAGCATGACTTCTTCACCTGAAGTCTCATTGTCAGCTTCCTTTCAAGCTATGCTATTCATGAAAGGAAATCTGGTTCACAAATTTCAATAAGGGTGGCAAATTTTCTGATGCCCTGGAGTGAAAATTGATCATCACTTACCACTCCTCGCTGTTATGAGAATGATTTATGAACCCACTGAAACCAGTAATGCTTTCTGGCATTACTACTTTCATGGTGATAATAATTAGGGTCCCCTTTCCCCTGCCTCCAGCTCAATAGGATCAATATTTCCTTTTAAAGGGCTGGATGTACAGCTTCCCATTGTCAATTATAATGATTTTTAAGTACTGAGACTCTCACAAGTAGAAGCAATAGTTTGTGCCAGTGATAAGCACTCTGATTACATAGGTTTGGTGGTTATCTCCAGGGAAACATCTTCCTAGAATATAGGGTATGTCTTCACTGCAATCACAGGTCTGACTTCAGCATGTGTAGACATAACTGAGTGAGCTTAGATCTAGCTAACTTAAATAACAATAGCAGTGAAGCTATGGCAGCTTCTTGGCCTCCCTGACATGGTGTCCTGGCTCAGTTTAGATGTGGTGGGAGGTGAGGTGGGTTCTCCTAGGCTGGGCAGAAAATACCCCTGAGAAGGTGGCTGTCAGCTGTTGGGCTTGGACCTTCAGTTCCAGTGTGAGAATGTCTCCATTACAGACTGTCCCAGGGCCTGAGTGCTGGCTATGTGAGGCCCTACTCTAATTCTGGAGTATAGGGGGCTTTAAATAGACCATCCTGGGCTTTAGGAGATTCACAAAAAATGTATCATGTCATCTTTTTGTCCAACTGCCTGATTTCGTAATCATGCCTGGAAAATGAGTTTTAGCGGTCCTGTCAGCGAGCCCACAGTTTTGACTCCGTGTCTACAGACCCTCGCTAGGCCACACACTGGCTGGGAGGGAGTTATCTGCCCCATCACACACAGTGGCAGTGTGGGTCTGCTATCTGTAACACCACTTTGCTGAATCTAAGCTCCACATAAGTTTCCTTTCAGTAGCAGAATGTCCCTGTGGCCGCGGCACGGGGTGAGTGAGGCTGGAGCATGTTGTGCTCAGGCTATTCTGGACAAAGGCTCGGTGTTTTGTGCTCCAGCCCTGAGGGCTGCTCTCTCTTGTGCTGGGACTGTGGGGGTCCCCAAACCAAGAGGTACAAGGTTACTACTCCCTCTTCATTCTCATGCTGAGCCCAGCTCAACTCAGCTAGAAAAGTGAATTACAGGTCACATGGAGACATTGGTCCTTGGCTGTCTCTCCACTGTATTAGTTGGAAACAAGCTTTTCTTAACTAATAAGCATGAGGGTCTCATTGAGCAAACCCATTTACTGGAGCAAATCCTTGCGTTTGTTCCTGCCTTGAATCCCCTGTGTGTCTTTCAACATAACAATGCAGGATACACAGGTGTTCTGTACTCTTGTCATTCAAATGGGATCCTCCAGCTGAACTGTAGGCCCTCAGAGCAGCTGGTAGTGTTTAGTATCTTGATGCCTCAGTGGTTCCAGGTTTTGGGCTTTGAAATAGCTTCCTCTTCTTGGCATGGGAAGATCCAGCGTGGGCAATGTACACCAGTACCTGGAATTGGTCAGGGGACACTTAAAGCAGATGATGTGAGGTGCCGGAACATCTGCATGAGCGAGACTGTTCAGCTTGCCTGACAGCTGGTGGCCAGACATTAAAGTGGACCTGACCAGCTCAGAGTCCCCCATCTGGTGGCTGAGCTTGCTTGCTACCCGTGCATAAATCATCCTGCTTTATCTTGCATGCTGCCCTGAGCTGGAGACTGTTTGACAGACTACTCTGAAATTCATTTGTTGGCCTTAGTGCAGATCCTAATGAACGCTTTTAATGGCACAGAAACCACTATCAGAACTGGTACTAATTGATTCCTTTGCTGGTGTTCCCGGTAGATCAGCCAAAGATTGCAAGGATATGGACACTGAACCAAGTACAGTGGGTATGTTGGGGGAGGAAGCGAGAATACTTTGCCTTGGGGCTGCTCTGAATTATGCTAGGTGCTGACCTGAGTCCCAGTAGGCCCTGGGATTAGAGGAGTGCAAAGATGGTGTAAAGCCACTTTGTCAGCTCGCCCTTTCCTAGCTCTCTAAGCAGCGGTCAGGTGCAGCTGAAGATCTAGCCCCATCTGGAGAAAAGCAAAGTGCTGACAAACCTGACAGCAGTTGAGATCCAGAAAGAATAGCACTGGTTGATTTAGTGGAATAACTGACACAAATGCAAACAGGAGTATTAGGTGCACTGGAACCCACACAGTTTTCAACAAAGAAAGTACTATAGGCTCTGTGATTTGATGTGACAGGGCCCAAGACTGTGCTGCAGACCTGTGTCCTCATCCTGTCTATAAGATTTCATCAGTCAGCATATCCCAAGGTGTTTACTGAGGAAAGAAATGTCTGTTAGAGTGCTAAGAATCTATAGAATGGCTGGAGCAGGGGAAGGGAGAAAACAACTGCGGACGTTGTGAATGTCGGGATAACAGTGACCCACTGACTAACTTGGTGCTTCTGATTCTCTTTAAAAATTGTGTTAACCCTTATTAGCTTTCGTGCAATTTCTCCAGCTGTTAGCCACACCCAAACTTCTCTCCTTGTTTGTTGTGTCACCATTATTGTTTCTATTGTCTACAACATTTCTTTAATATTAAAAAACAAAATGCTCAATACCTGACACTGAACAGTTGTTCAAGTTACTTTGGAAATACAGGGCTCATCACTGGACCTGCAAAGTAATGAGCTTCATATTGCTGGTTGATTGCTGATTATAGGCTGTGGTCATTGTCTCCACTGCTCCCTTGCTCAAGCTCCACTGCTATTGGCTGGGAGTTTTGTTTGAGAAATTAGCAAGGCTACATTGTTGCACCACAGCCTAGGTGTTGCACAATAGGATGGAAATGAAGTGTGGCATCGTCACTGCCACTCGGTCAGGACAGGAGTCATTAGCTGAGCCATGAAAATGAACTGCCCTGAATCAGCGGTGTTGATGTTGGGGCTGCAAATAACTATTTTCCCCAAAATAATTAGTTCTTCTAAAAAAGTAGGATATGATTTTATACTATAACCTTCATTACGAAAAAGACCTTCCTCAGCAGCGTGGGGCACAGATCGCTTGCTAGGTTCATCTGGATATATTTTACCAAATCATTCCCTGCCGCTCCAGGGGCCTCAGGCATTGGTTCACCTCAGTCCCTCCTATTCTCTGCCAATTTAGTCTCTTGAGGGCTGGACTACATTAGTATAATCCAGGTTATTGGACACAGTGCAGGGATAACTGGGTGAGATTTAGTGGTCTGTGATGCACAGGTCAGACTAGATGATCTGGCCTGAAACTCCCTGATTGTTCCTGCTACTGCAGCATTCAAAACTGCCTCGAAAATGGCATTCTGTTAGCACTTTAAGTCATCTTAATAAAAACGAGCCTTTATGTTTGGTTTGCTCTGTGAAATGAGTTGAAAGGTCTCAGTACAGTTCCAGGAATAGCCTGAAAACCCCACCACACAATGGGGACCAAGTGCATCCTTCTTTCGGCTTCTCAGAAGTGACACCAGCACTGAATGGGCAAGAGAATGAACCATCCTCTCATGCCTGCTATTGATCACTTCAGATCAGGGTTCAGCTATGTTGAGGAGGGAGTATGACCAAGCATGCTGTACTCTAGGTCCAGGAGTATCTGATCTGTGGATAAATAGAGACCTTTAGTCTTCAGGGCTGGTTTTCCATAGAGCTCCATTTTCTCTCTCTTTCTTTCATAGAGTCTAAGGTCAGAAGAGACCATGATGGTCATTTAGTCATATCTCCTGTATAGCACAGGTTACAGAACTTCCCCAAAATAATTCCTAGGGCAGATCTTTTAGAAAAATATCTCATCTGGATTTTAAAATGGTCAGTGATGAAGAATCCACCACAACACTTGGTAAATGGTTCAATTGATGAATTATTCTTGCCATTAAAAAATGACGCCTTATTTCTTGACTGAATTTGTCTAGCTTCAACTTCCAGACATTGGATTGTGTTATTCCTTTCTCTGGTAGATGGAAGAGCCCAATATTAAATGTGTTCCCCATGTAGTCTCCACTTAACCTTCTCTTCGTTAGACTGAAGATGCTCAAGCCTATTTAGCTTAGCCATATAAGGAATGTGTTCTAATCCTTTAATCGTTCTTGTCGCTTTTCCTAAACCCTTTCCAATTTATCAAAATTCTTCTTGGATTGTGAGCTCCCAAACTGGACACAGGATTTCAACAGCGGTCTCACCAGTGCCAAATACAGAAGTACAGTAACCTCTCAACTCCTACTTGAGATTCCCATGTCTATGCATCCCAAGATTGCAATAGCTCTTTTGGTCACAGCATCACACTGGGAGCTCATGTTTAGCCAATGATCCACCACAACCCCCAAATCCTTTTCAAAGTCACTGCTTCCAAGGAGAGTCCCCCATCCTATAAGTATGGCCTACGTTCTTTGTTCCCAGATTTATACATTTACATTGTTCCATATTAAGATGCATACTGTTGGCTTCTGCTCAGTTTACCAAGTGATCTAGATTACTCGGTATTAGTGACTTGTCCTTTTCATTATTTATCACTTCCCCAATTTTTGTGCTAGGTATACTTTCTCTGATATGTGTGTGTCAGATCAGAATATAAAGTATATTATTCGTGATATACTCATTACCCACAAATCCCTGGCATTTGGTTGTGTGTGTGTGTGTGTATACAGATGAATATGTACATATGGGAGAGATCCTCAGCTGGTATAAATCAGCACAGGGCCACTGAAATCAATAGAACTCTGCCAATTTACACCAGACCCAAATATATAATTTCCAAAGTCATTGTAGAATTGAGTTGCTTTCAGACATTTATTTCTCAGCTGAGTCTATAAGCCCTTTGCTGTTAGTGATGAGTGCTTTTTCTTCTTTTTTTTTCATGAAGGTCTCCTTTCCTAGTGAAAACGCAGTGGATGTTAATGACATTGAAATAGATGGCTACGTTTTAAACTACTCGGTTGTGCTAAAGCTCACCAATCCTTTGTAGTTAGCAAATGGAATTCTGGAACTGAACGAATGGAAAATAGAGGTGGCAGTTTTCCATTTAGAACTGGCGATCAGCCGCTATTGGTTTTGCTGCAGGCTAGATAGTCTTGAAAATAGGCTGGCAAATCATGGTGAGAGCCCTATCATTTAATTTCCTCAACCCTATTCAGCATTGCAGTCCCTGTCACATCCCTTTCTTAGCACTCCCCCAGATCCTTTATTTTCAACATAAGAATCTATTTTTGGCGAGGATGGCCACAGAGAATTTACAGAGCTCCAGCTCTCGTCACACACCTTAATGATTTCTTTCCATTAACGTTGGGCACAGCGGTTTGCAAAATCACTCCTCCTGCAGCGCAGCAGAGTGGAAGGCTCATGGACATCTAGATAACCCACAGTTACTATTAGTTGCAGTCAAGTCTGGAATCCTCCTTCTAATAAATGGGACTGGAGAAGTCTCCATGCTTGTGTTTGCATATGTTATGGGTGTCAGTGCATGTGGTACTCCTCAGTGTGTGTTAATGCATTCTGAGCCTGTGCTGGAGGGCAGTTAATGGGTAGGAACCTTTCACAGAGTTCTCCTCTGGAGTAGTTCTCTGTTGGGTGCAGAGTTTGCCACCTACTAACTCCACAGATCCCAGAAAAACAATGAGAGGCCGGGGTATCCACATAAAACCCTCATAACTCCACGCTGGCTCTGGGTCTCTGCCTTGCTTTCCTTTGGAGCTGCACTATCAGGGATGCTGCAGCCAGTAAGTGCCCCAGGGTTCCTAGCCTGACTATAAAGGGAATGACTGAGGTTTTATTACAGTTCTGCCCTTAGTTTCTCAGGGCTAGTGAGAAGTGATGCACAGTCCCCGGAGCCTGCCTTCACCGTCCTATCCTCTCCTTCCCTGCCCCACCCACTCCCTCCAGGCAACTTGTACAGAATGCCCCCCGCCCCCATCTAGAATCCGGAGGAAGTGGAGAGCAGAGGCAGGTGATCTGTTTCCCACATGGGAGACTGAGTCCCTCCTTATATGCAGATTGTGCAGCTGGGTCTACTGCCAGGCTATTCAAGTATTTCCAAAAACAGAACAGAAAGGATCCCAAAGATCACCCTCCTTTGGAAAGCAGAAGCTTCAAGCCACTTGGATCTATTTTTCAGCCGAGTGCTTCTCAAAAAGGAGGGAAAACTCAGTTTAGATGGTCTCTTCTATTTCCATTTGAAGTTATGGCTTTACAAATGGACAGGAAAACAGATATGGGAAGGGTCTTGTCATCAAATATTTCATCCCACCAGTGCTCACACCTTCCTGAAAACAGAGCACTTCTCTTTGTCTTTTTTATTTCTGGAGTCAGCAGAAAAATGCTGAATGTTTGGATAAGGGAAAAATCGTGGGGTTTTTTATTAGATTAAAATAGAGCTATATTTTTGCAATTTTCTTCACTTCACAGAAATATTTGTTGAATAATTCACAGCAGAGGAGGTTCTTCCACAGAGGACAGTAATCTCTCATTTATTGGCTACACTCTGGCAGACTGCAGAAGAGCTCCTAATTTTGAAATATATCATGGCCTTGGGTCTTGTGAAATGTAGCTCTGCTCCCATATATAATTTCATTTGCTCAAGAGCCAGTCTGGACGCTAATAAGCAAGGTATAAAAAGGAATGTGTTATGGATCTCACCTTGGAAGTGTGGAATGGGCTCTGCGTTAACATATTTGATCTTCCATTCTGGATTTAAGACTGTAATTCATTATATTGGATTCCAAAGTAAAACGGCCAAGGTAGACTTCAAAGAGAGTGAGTGATGTTGGAGTCATGGAGCATCAGGTAACACAATGCTGCATGTGTTATGAGAATGCAGAAATAGTAACACATCCTGGAAAAATATTACACCACACAGAGACTCAGCCTAAAGACTGATGTGCCTTAGAACACTTTTCTCAGCCTTTTCAGGTTGGTAACCCCTTATTAAAAGTCACATATTTTTCATTCCCCTTACTTTTACTGTTGATGTAAGAGTAAAAATTATCAGTGATAACAGTGATAAATCTAGATAATTTGTTTGTGTGTGTGTTTCAAGAGAGTACCTCATGTTAAAGGGTAATAGTGTGCAGAGAGTGGGGAAGTGAGATTTTCTTTGCTTTCGATGGTAATAACACTATCAGTGCCTTGTGAGGAACACTGTTAGACACTGTTGGAAATATGGGGAGGAGGGTGCTATAAAGTCCAATACAATGGCTAATATATAGGGCAGGCATTTCCTTCTGCAAAGAAACACGTCTGCAGCACTGGAAGTCAATGACTGGTTGGATATCTCATGCTTCTGCACAGAGATAACAGAACTAGCCAGTCTGGAAAGGGTACTGTATCAATGCAATAAGAAGTTCGGTCCCAATCATACTTTGTGCTCTTTGTGGGCTGACACCCACAACCACATGCAGCCCATAGACTTCAGTAGCACCTCCTCAAACCTGCTCTGTGGAGGTCACTGAGAGGTCATGGTCTGAGCATCAACAGTCCTTATTTAAGCAAAATTCCCATTGAATTGAATAAGACTTTTTCTGTATAATGGGGTCCAGGTTAATTCCACCCTGTTGTTAGCTGTCTTGGAGGTAAATGGCTAATTAATAAAACTGTGAATTTGGTGGCCCAATCCACAAATATCTATACCCAGGAGTAAATTTACTCACAGGACTACTGCAGGTATTGATGTGCATAAGTATTTTCAGGATCAAGGCCAAAGTTTGTGATTTATTAGTTACGTGCCTGTGCAGGTATTTACTGTCCAGCACAGACTAACTGCTGTGAACTATCCTGCAGTAACCTGGGATTGCTCTCAGTAGTAAATGTTTGCTGGGTTGGGCCCTGTAGTTGCTGCCTGCATGCAGAAACCTTGGGCCTCTTTCCACACTGTGTTAATCCATTGTTATGCCAGCATGATTCAGCCCTTTTCTACATGATTGTTTTCACTTAGATGAACACAGTAGTGAATCAAGCTCTTTGAGCCTAGTGTAATGTAGTGTGATGTTACCTCTCTTTTTAAGAAACTGTCATACCAAAGAAGCCGCTATGACTTTTTTTAGGATTGTTGATAACGGGAAGGACAATATTGTGATTGAGGCATTGGGACTTAGTAAATCTGGGTTCAATTCCTTGCCCTGCCATAGACTTCCTGTGGGAGTTTGGCAAGTCACTTAGGATTTGAGTCAGCAAAACACTAATGTGCTAATTTCACTGGCGCCTTTGTCTCTCTCCATTTCAATTCTCCTTATGTAAAATGACGGTTGTACCGTCTTTCTCCTATTCTTTGTCTGTCTTATCTGCTTAAATTCTAAGCTCATTAGGGCAAGGCTGGGCTCTTACTGTGTGTACATCTCCTCTGCAGCCAGAAGCCTGCTTCCTAGCTCAGGTAGACAGACGCGCTAGCTCTGCTTGGGCGAGCACACTAAAAACAGCAGAGATAGCACAGGCAGTGGTTCATGCTGGCTACCCAAGTACTTCCCCAGGGGGTCCGGGCATGCTTGTACTCAGGCGACTAGCTCAAGCTGTGCTATCTCTGGCGACACAGCTACTTTTAGTCAAGCGAGCATGTCTGTCTACTCGAGCTGGGAAACCTACTGCCAACTGCCATGTAGACATATCCTCTATGTACACATAGCACCTAGCAAAATGGAGCCCCAGTCTCAAGTTGGGCCCGTCAGAGTCTGCTCCGAGATAAATAACAATGATGCGGCAGAGTGGCCCCACAATGGCAACAGGGAGGTTAAGGAAGCTGACGGGGTCCTCAATGGCAAAAAATAGTTAGGGAAAGTTTTGGGGCCCAGTTGGCCCCGCCCCACTGCATCTGCAATATCAGGCATGGAGAGCACAGAGAACAGGAGAGGGCCTAGCCCAGTTGAGGGCCGAGCAGGAGGGAAGATAGCACTCTGCTTCTCCTGGCGGGAGAGAGGCCTGGCTGCAGCACTGAGACGGAACCCGCTGGTCAGCCAGACCAACCCTCCTGGGAGGGACGACTGGATCCCGGGAAGAGAATCAGCAGAAGCACAGACTGGTTTGGAAACAAGTCTACATAGAAGGGCAGGGTCCTATTGCGGGTTTGTGAGAGGACCCTGGTTTTGAATTGTGTTTATTTTTGTTCCTAATTACGTTTGACCCTTAAACAGCCTGAAAGGGATAGGACTGAAAGGTGTTTAGGCAGGAAGCCCAAATCACTACTGTGCTGGACTTCATTGAGAGATACACCAGCGGAGACCCACAGCTGGGTGAGTTGTGCCCAAAAAGGGACACAAGGGGGTGCCACTCTGACAACCCAGTCACAAATCCTGTATGGCTGTATGTATGGATTGCTTCCCTCTGATTCTCTCTGTTCCGCCGTATTGTATATTAGACAATACATATTTAATGCTTTAAAACAATACACGTGAAGGGAGCTGGGGTGCTGGGGGGAGACATAGCCTGAGAAAGCATACCTGTAGTCTTTTATCGGACTTTCAGTTCCCCTTAAAAACATGTTCTTACCCTAGTGGCTTTCTCCCATTGCTTCTTGATTGGGCTACATCAAAAATGCTTGATGTTTACTGAGTGTCATGCTGAATAATGTATTGGATTATTATTAGATTGGTTGCAATGAATTCCATGTTGATGTATCATTTCCTTTGCATAATGTGGCAAATAACTACTGGATTTATTATGTCGAAAGAGGTTCGGAGCATTGACAGGGCTCTATAAACTGAAATGCCAACTCTATGGGGTGTTTTTGCTTTATTTTTAATGTTAAATTAAAGATGTTGCACATTTTTTTGCTCCCTTTTGAAGGAAAAAAACCCACCAAATGATTGGTTTGTGTTGGGCAAAATGACATCTACAGCTGGAAAATTATCTGTTGAATAATTCATTTAAAAATAGCACAGAGTTAATCAAAAAATTATTCAGCAAATATTATTCGACCAGCTCTGCTGACATCATGCCTTATCGAGATGGGTCTAATTTTTTTAAGCACCACCATTTCATGATTAGCAGGCTCATTCTTTTGCAATTTTTCTTGCTGGTTGGCTCATATTATAGGCTGATTCCTAAAGAAAAATGACCTTTCAGCCCACCCATTGCTGCATATTTAATGCTAAAATGACACTGAATAAAATTAAGTTTAAATTTATTACTGTATGTCCCACCTGATCATATATATCAGTGGTGAATGATAGTCTTTTGCTTGATGAACTGGACTGAGATTCAGGGGATACTTGTTTCTGGACTTCCTGTGACACCGTGGGAAAAGCGTAATCTTCCTGGACTCAATTACCCATGTGTAATGGGAATAATGGTCTTTTGCCTCTGCTGTCTATTTAGATTGTCCCCTTTTTGGAGCAGAGGTTGACTCTGGGGTCCCTGTCTAGGCTGAGACCTTTGGGGCTACCTTGAGACAGTTGATGATAGTTTTGATTGATTACGTTTTAATATTCCAACCTTATCAAAGGAGCCAGGGAATTAAGTGCACTGCTGGTTGTTTGAGACCAAGCCCATTATAGGGTCAGCTGTAGTGAAAAGAAACCTTTTAGCCCTGTCTGCTGGTCTATTGTATTTATGTACACTGCGTACTCTCTGGGGGTTCAAGGCCATGCCTGAGCTCAGACCACATTTCCCCCACCTGATTATAAACGTAGAAGGTTGGTTGGTTGAAGTCAACATTAGAGCTGTTAATTCTACAGATCTCACCGAAGTCTTGCAATATCTTTAAACCCCCACTGCTGAAATTAAGAGATTGCATGAGAATTACAGCTGTCATTTAACCAGACAAACTAGGCAAGTGCCTGATAAGTGCCTGAGAAGAGGGATGGCAAAGAGGCAGGAAGAGGGAAGCAAGTGTACAGAGGAGTCAAAAAAGTTGGGGGGAGGCAAGGGGGATAATGGAGAACTCCTCTGTTCTTCCTCTCTAGCGTTCTTCCTCTCCCACTTTTCTGTTATCCTATCCTCCAATTCCCTTCTCTTCTCCTTCATCTTTCCCTCTTCCTCTGCCTTTCATTTCTCCCGCTTGCCTTCTAATCCCCTCCCTACCTTGGTAAGTTTTCATTGATTCTTTCTTTTTATTAAATCCTCTCCTTGCAACTGCCACTAGCCTACCTATGTCCTCTCCTCTGCAATGCCAACCTCCTCAGTAGCGCATTATATCCGCGATTGACAGGAGACACTGCCTGTGACAGCACCAATTCTACAGAGCCCCAGACTAGTAGCAGTGGCCACCTGTGCAGAAAAAGATTAAAGAAAGGCAACCAGAAAGAGAGCTCAGAGCCAGGATGCTTCTGTACAATGATTAAATTTGTCTCTTTAATAGAAGTAGAGTTGGCATGTATTGTACAAAGTGAGATCAGTATCATGCATTTATGGGTAATGCATGGCCTGGTCCTGTTTATACAGTAAGGCTAACTGAGCAGCAGCTGCATAAAGCAGTTTTCTGGTCCCACTAAGGTCGGGGTGGAATACTGTTGCATTCTGTATTAGTTTGCAAATTGCACTCTCATGGGTTTGACATAAAGTGACGAGGAATTGAATAAAATGTAAAATCATTCAGCGACATTCTGCAAGTGTGGAACGGATGCGAAGGCTCCTTTTTTTAAATTCTCTGTGTGACAGCAATGACTCAATACATCTATTAGAGTCCAGATTTTCAGCAGTCTGCAGATTAAAATCTCCAAGCAGTGGCTTTTGACAAGGAATTGAACAGAGCTGAAATGATGAAAACCCTGGGCATTTTCGGAGCAGTCCTGAATTGGGGCTCTTGTCACAACTGGTTCTGATCAAAGAGATGACTTCCTAAAGCCACCAGGGAAGATTGCAAGGTTTAAAAGTTTCCCATCCGCTGCTTGCTGTTTTCTCTCTCTTCCAGTTGTGCCCTCTGAGACAGGGTTGTTTGAGCAGCTTGTGATCCATCTGTAATAGTGTCATTCCTTCTTTCCTCTCAAGCCTTCGGGTCTCATCCCTGCATTGAAATAGATTCAACCTTCACCATTCACCCCTACACACCTGCATTCAAGACCACAAAATGGCCTTCAGGGGCTGAGGAGTACAATCACTGTCAGCTTCAATATCCCTCAAAATGTTGCAGTGCTAGGGAACGGCACTGTACGTCCTGAGGTTTTGGGACCCCTTTATAAAAATAAGTGGTCTACAGAGCTCACCTGAGCAAGATGTGCAGTAGAATCTTTATTGCGCTGTTTCCTATGCAGTAGCTGATTTTATCACAAGGTTTGCAGGATCTAACCCTCTGAGCCCCTGATCAGTTCCCTGCTTTAAATCTCTCCCAAACAGCCTCCATTTTCCCCTTTGGTTGTGATGCATCGCTAATGGATTTTGTAACATGGTGTACACCATAAAAATAAACAGCACTGCAATGGTAATATATCAGACACTCTAATGCAGATGATCCAGGGATATCACAGATAAAACGTTGTAGTTCTCTACTACCTTTTACCCAAAGATCCCAGAATGCTTTGCCAACATCAACCCAGCCTTGTAACACCCCGAGGAAGTAAAGCTGTAAGCACTATTGTCCCCATTTTACAGATGGAGGAAACTGAATCACAGAGAGTTTAAGGTGTTTACCTAAGGAGTCACAATGAGACGAGGCAGAGCCAGAAATAGCCTCCAGTTTCTTCCATCCTCCCCTTTTTGAAGGACAGAAGCTGCTTCAAAGGAAGGATCTACAATAGTCTCACATCTCAGTGAGCAATTACCTCTAGGTTATTCCTCTTGCATGTTGCTTTTAACAAGGGGGAAATATAATCTGATGGTTGGAACACAAAGCTTTGGAGTCAGGCATTCCTGGATCTGCCACTAACTCACCCTATGACTTTAACTTCAACGCTTAACCTCTCTTTGCCTCCATTTCCCTATCTATAAATCACAGATAGTATTTAGCTATCAATTTTGCAGGGGTGGTGGGAGGCTTACCAAATATATGAAGAGTGCACAAAGATCCTGGGATAATACATGCAAATAGTTAATTTATTTCTAATTACTACATCCCATAAATCCTTTCTTAGGAAGAGCTAGAAGCCAATGATTTATTAGTAGAGATGAAATTATATTGCTGGTTTGTCACTCACCTGAATTAAAGCATCTCTCTCTCTTTTTTTTTTCCAGGGCCGGCAGTCCTTCCTCAGAGATCATGCAGATTGATTTTGAAATTGAAGACTTAAGTGATCTACCTGGGACCCAGCTTATCACGTGGCAGGTTGAATATCCTGGAGATATGACATCTGATCTAGGAGTCTCCAAGATCTATGTAAGCCAGAAGGATCTTGTGGGAGTCCTACCTTTGGCCATGGTAAGGAACCGCCCATTAGTTTGAGAGATGTGAATGTTGTTTACAACCATGGCAGCAAAGGGACATACATTCTGTGCAAAAGAGTAGAGAAGAGCTCCATTGCAATGAGGAGGTTTTTCTTAGGACTTGAGTCCAATGTTCTTACCTTGTTGCTAGCTGATCAGAGAAAACCAATTACGGTTTTCATTCCAGAGTACTAATAACTACAAAGTGAGATAATTTATTTTATTTCCCTAAAGTGTTAAGAATATAATTAATATTGATATTACAATACAAATTGAATTAGTCCAATCAAACTGTTAACAGTAATACAATTTAAAATTGGATAACTACGAAACACACAACTTAAGACCAACAGTTGGTCAAGTTATTGCATGAATGCAACAGTAATCAAATCACAAAGTTAACATAACACAAATGATTAAATGACTTATTAAATCTTGCAATCTCTGTGGGGCTTACTTAGCAGCTTTCCCTTTCCCTTGTGGAAAGAAGAGACTAAGGTTCAGTTTTTGTATGTATCCCAAGTGTTTCTTGGAGATCTGTGATAAGACTTGCTTTAAACATAGGTTAATCCATTCCTAATGGTACCTTATACTCTGCACTTGCTATTACTATTAATGGACACCCTCCAAAAAAACTGGGATAGGTCTTTCCCGATATGCATCCCAGCATAGGTGTTCAAATGCCTTGTTAAGGAGGAAAAAAGTTACTTAGAAGAAGTATCTGCTCTGTAGCCTGTTGGTTTTGGGTGCTTCAGCGTCAGTCAGGGAAGCCAGACTGACTGGGAAACCAGGCAATGTCTTGTGGCTCAAGTACCATCAAAGCCGTAGGCGTTTTCCTTTTAGGGTGTGTTTTTCTTAGTCATGAGTTTGTCTCCTTCCCAAATAAGTAACATTACAGACTAACAGAAGGGATTATTTTATCCAGATGATCTCAACCCCTTGTGTTTAGGTGAACAGCTAAGATCTTCAATGGCTCCTTGACTTCTGGGGCCTGTTGTCTTCCAGGTCATAACCTATGACCTCTTGTCCTTTGAGTTACAAAATACAAATGTAATTCCCTACCCATTCACACGTCTCATGCTCAAATTTCCTCAAGAAGGACCAAGCTTCATAGATAAAATAAGAGGAATGTGCGGAACTGTCACCACATCTGGGACACTGGGTGAAAGGTTATTTCACTCTCTCAACGCTCAAAGTCAAGCTGCTTCATTAACTTATTAAAAATATCACCAAGTCAAGTCTATACTCTGTGTCTATATGAGTATGTACCTAGATGTGCTACATGAGTATCTCAGTAAGACAGCTTCTGACCTCCGAAGCTCTGTCTCATTTATTGCTGAGCATGTGCATAAAGGCTGCCACAGTTGCCCGCATAGGATCTAATGCTGCTCCTTTAGAATGGAGTTGTGCTGTTAACGTCAAGGAGACCAGGGATTGAGTGGACGGTCATGGCCTCCCCAGTATTCTACCCTCACACTTCCTTTGGCACACAAGGGTGTCCATGGGCATCAAAGTCAGCAAGATACGTATGGACCACTCTACTTTTAAGCATCCAAATACTCCCATTGTCACCATTTAAATGCAAGTCCATGCTTTATGCCTCTTCCTGAACTGGAAGCTTTTATTGCTTTCCACTTGTGGCTCTGATTTATGTGAGGGACAACCAGTCACAATGTAATGTCACTTTTCAAAAAACTGTGAAGTACGTGGAGAATGAAAAACACTATGTAAAACCAAATATCTATTTTCTATCACCCTGCTCACAAGGATAATTCCATAATCTCATCTAAGAAGACACTTGGATGCTCCAGATTCACACTGGAAACAATATATTGTGTGGTTCCTACCCCATTAAATTACCTTACTGTCAGGGATGAAGTATAATCATCTAAGATTTGATTGTCCAGCGTCTTCTCCTGAACCATCGATCAGAAAATATTGACACATTATTATTTAGCACTGAAAGAAAAATAAAAATCAATCACAAAGTGTTTAAAAATAAAGGAAACCTGGATTGTTGCCTAGTGACAGCCAGTTAATTATTATGCCATTAGTGAAGGTTGAGGGTGTTATTGTGCATGTCAGAACTACACAGAGCTGATATGGGCCATTATGATAATTTACCAACTTTAGAACAACTCAGATGTCTTTCTGATGCTTTATTTCACCAAATGGCATTTCACTTCTCTCTCACACAGACACTTCTTTTTTAACGGCTTTGGTTTCCAATGCTGCAGTAGATATCATAGTTGAAACAGCTGCTTCCATCTGAACTTGTAGTCACCTATCACATCCTAGCCATGTTTTTTTAAAAATGCGTTGCTTTGCAGGAATGTTTTCATATGCTAGGTCTCACTGTCAAGCAGTGGGTGAGCTCTGCCAGTTTGTTGATAATAGAGAGAGGCTTGAGGGAGGTTGGATCCAGATCTGAACTTCCACAAAGTTTGGAGGTATTCAGAGCTGAAACCCTAGATCTGATCTGGTTTCTATAGTCTGTATTATTGGAGGTGGGGATGCACCATGTCTGGATGAAAGGATAATGTGTTGCCTTCCTAGCAGTGCCAGTAGAGGAAAACACTATTTCTGCCAATGTATGTCCATAACCCAAAACATAACTGGCTAGAGTAGAGCATATTTTTGGGCCAACCAAACTTTTAAAAAAGAAACAACCATGTTTTTTGTAGTTGGTGTAAAGCAACCAGTACTGTGTCACCACTTGACAGATAAATGGGACAGTGTGTTGTCAATAAGTCTAGAATTGTACACTCACTTCATTATGAAGTCTACAAAGTTATCAGCAGATGACATTTTGCAAGGCAACAGTGTTTGGGATAAAGGGTGACAAAGGAAGCATAGATATATAGCAGAGGTCTCATGATTACTGACAAACTGAGGATAGAGTTAACCTTTGTATTAACTGCTGTGTTTGTGAAGAAAACCAAAGGTATCGCAAATCTGAAAATCTTTGTAGTACCTCACTCTGTTCTTAGTTAATAATGATTCAGGTGCAGACCTTTCAATATGTGTAACTCTTGGTAGTCTGGCACTTCAGAATTCCCCGTGACCTTGTCAGAGCCAGGGTTTTTTTGAGGGGGTAGGGAAATAATAATAATAACAAAAATTTTAAATAAAAGTCATATTATCCAAAATCTGCTGTTCAGATAGAACAGCAATGAAAGTAAAACTATTCAGCTCCTCATATATTTCTGTGAGTTGGGACTAGATCAGGCTAGCATTGTTGAGCTTTCATTATTTATGGAGCATGTATTTTCATGTTTGCAGGTACCAAAATGCAGCACAATTGAACATGGTGATTAGAAGCTAAACTTCAAAAGAACACTTTTACGTCTTAAAATTGTATATGTTTTTTTTCTAATAGACTAGCACTTAATACCCTACCAGCCTTTTCTATTTCACAATTTCTTTTTTGATTACTGTCATGGACTTGTGATTCAGCAACAGCAGCACATCAGTCAGTTTGATGAACTATATTTTTTAAGTTAGAAAACTATAAGAGAAAAGATAATTAAATTCCGATTAATGCAGCTGACTATAGATTCTATCCTGGGTCATATCAACATCAAGATTTATTGGAAATGTCCTGTCCTCATTAAAATGATTAGGACCATTGCTACAACAACTTTACCTTTCCCCAATACTGGGTACAGTTTTCTACACGAAGCCAGCATTTTAATTTTTGGGACTATTCCACAGCAACAAGCATAACAGGGCTCTAAGGCTGGGGTTTCCAAGCTACAGCCCGGGGGCCAGATCCAGCCTGTGGCTTCAATTTGTCCAGCCTTCCAGCTGAGCAGGCACGCCGAGCAGGCACGTGGAGAAGCTGCCGCTGTCCCCTTCTCCACCCCCACCCCGCAAGCAGGTGCCGGCAGCCCCATGTGCGGAGGGGTGAGTGCCGCCACAGCAGCAGCTGGAGGAATAAAGGGGGCTGGCAGTGGCCAGAGGAAGTGGGAAGGGAGTGTGACAGCGGCCAGAGGAGCAAAGGTGGAGGGATTTTGCATATACTGAAATTTTTCACAGTTGCTTTGGACCACGAAGCCCCTTCAAAAATCTAATATGGCCCTCGTCTCATAAAATTTGGAGATCCCTGCTCTAGGGTACTGAGGAGAGAAGCTATGCCATGAATATTATGGATGTGGGGGTACCATAAAGACCAGTCCCTTCTGACACTTTTATAACTAAGCCCTTTCTAATTTTAAAGTGTGACAAAATCCATGTAGGTAACTTATGCGTGAGAGCCAAGCATGTCCTTGCTAGTGAGATGAGAAGTAGCATGGCTAAAGATTTGTTTCATTTAACATGCATTGCATGAGCCTTTCCACCCCAGACCATCCCATGACATAATTGCGTTCAGAGAGCACCTGCAGAGTTGCAGTGCACAAAATCTGCTGTTTGTGACAATGGACCTTGTCAATTCCTTTAAAATCCTTGGAAATGTGAAGTGAAGCTGTCTTGGTGCCATTCATTTATTATCTGAAATCATCATCAGAATCTTCCTCAGTATAATAACACCTCACCCAGAGGCTTGCTGAGCTGAGAGCTGATAATGTACCATGATAGTTAGAGAGACCCTACTCCCGGATTTTCCAGTTACAGCATTATCTTTTATTGTCACCATAATAATAATAAAAAGCCTCACCGTTTTTATTTGGGGTTTTTATGCTATTCCATCTGTTTTGTTAAATAATCAACTACACAATATTTACTGCTTCATTTCTTTTTTTATTTTTAAACATCCCATCAGCTATTTTGTAATTGTGACATTTGCCTTTTGTAGAACCTCAGAGATTCGGAATAGGGTGAGAGATGCCAACAGCGCTGAAGCCATCTGCATATATACAAGATAATCTCTATTGGACATAGGCAGAGAGCAAGATTAACATGCTGGTAAATGAAGGAGTGAAAATCTCACCTGTAAATGACTGATTAATCGTAACGATTAAAACAAATTTGTTTTGGAGTTGAACTAGGATCTGAAATACCCAAATCACCTGAGTGCTTCAGTGTATTCCCCAAATCTTCTCCATACTTGGACACCTCTTTGGTGCATCCCACCATCTAGCTAGCACCTCACTCTTATTTAGCAATCTGGGGTAGGCAGGGAAGATCTGGCCCCCTGATCCCTGTTTGTGATCTCCCTGTGGGTCATTGTCTCAAGGCTTAGAACCCCCATCCTGTGAGCTGGCCAGTTGATTAATGCTAAGAGTGAAGCCACAGCAGCATGGGACAGCACCTGCTGTACAAGCTCAGCTGGAATCTTGTGCATGTGCTCAGGTGGCTAGTCCATGCTGCCAAAGCTTCACTGCTTTTGTTATCCAAGCTATTTAGATCACAGCTAGTCGGGTATGCGTACAAGTGATTGCAGTACAGATGTACCCGCCGTTTCACTCCACTCACATCGCACAAAAATGTCAGTGTGTTGGTTAGTTTCCCTTCACAAATGTCTTGATCATGTTGCGGGTCTTGTCTAGTTAGTTCTAGTTCAGGTCGCTCTGAGGGGCGGGGCTGCATACTCCTTTGGGGCAGTGTGTTTGGCTCCGTGTGGAGGGATTGGATAAGGGGTAGGGGCTCCCGGGGGGCAGACAGGGGACAGGGAGCAGGGTGGGTTGGATAGGGAGTGGGGTCCTGAGGTGGTGGTTGGGGTGGGGAGTCTCTGGAGGGGGCGGTCAGAGAGCAGAGGAGGTTGAATGTGGTGTGGGAGGGGGCAAGGGAGATGGATACGGGTTGGGGCAGTTCAGGGGACAGGGAGCAAGAGGAGTTGGGTGAGAGGCTTCTGGAGGGGCAGTTAAGGTGGGGGGGGGTCTCTGGAGTGGGTGGTCAGGGATAAGGAGCTGGGGGGTTGGATGGGTCAGGGGTTCTGAGGGTAGCAGGAAGTGGGAGGGGGCCGGATAGGGGGCAGGGCCAAGCTGTTTGGGTCGGCAGAGCCTTCCCTACCCAGCCTGCCATACAATTTTGCAACCTCGATGTGGCCCTCAGGCCAGAACGTTTGCCCACCCATGAGTTAGAGCCAGGGTACTCAGGTTCCCAGCTCTGCAATAAAAAGGATGCTCCCCAGTTTGCAGGGCTGCCACAGCAGCCCTCCCCAGGTGAACAGACAGGGAACCGGCCCATGAGTCAGCAAAATGGAATGCTGTCTGCGAATCAATGAAAACTCATTGAACCTGGACTGTTTTCATTAAACATTTCCCTAAGCTCTGTTCCATCTAAAAATTCCTGACCGATCTAGAGAGGTCGGAATTGTTGGAGACTTTAGCTGCTAAAATCGAGGAAGTCTCTACAGAGCATGTGTGAACTGTAAACTTTCCCACGAGGTTTATAACTTGGCCAGATTTAGGTGGATTGTCATGGGAATGGCAAACAGCTCATTCCGGATGCAAAGGCCTCTCCCTTGCCATGTTTCATATTCCTGCTCTAAGCCACGGAGAAGATAGAGCTTTTCAAAAAAAGGCTACGCATTGTTTTGCCCATGTTAAAAAAAAATCTTTTCCCTCTAGCCTTATTCTCAGAAACGGCTGAATCATTTTGGCTGAAATTTTTTAAAAAAATCAATCTAAGGCATAAAATCAAAAATCCCAAAATTCTCCACACCCAAAAATCAATCTGGCATGGAGAATTTCAGCCCAAATGGTTAAAGTCACCAAGTTATAGGCAGCTGAAAAGTGGGACTCATGTATGGTAACCTTAGTAGGGAGTGTGACCAGCCCTGCCTAAATCATGACTCTTCCATAGAATGCTGGCAAAGGAAGGGGAAGCAGTTCCATAGACTGTCTGGATATCAGATGTTATCGGATCACTCCCACTTCCCTGAAAGATTCCCTACCCCCCGTGTCAGAGGTGCATGTAACAGAGCTCCTTGTATGATATGTTCCTACTTTCTATGGCAAGAATCTCAGAATGGTTCAACCTAGGTAGAACAGTGGCCACATAGCCCTGGATTACCTCATATTGATCATGCTATTAACATTTCAGAGTTCATCATTTAGTTTTGCTCCTGCCCAAAGCCATCTCAGTAATTAAACTCATTGGCAAACAAAGCAGCCCACCTGGCACTAGAGCCAAATTAACAGGTTTCATCTTTTCTAGGGACTAGCAGAACTTTTTGTTCCTTTGAGCTTTATCAGTCTCAGCTCCTTTTCATTGTTGTTGTTAAATGTCCACATGACCTTTAATATGCTTTCTTTCCCTTTCACTGAATGCACCAGGGCAGCTCCTAAATTTGATTAGAGTACAGTTAGTGTGAACTTAAAATTAACCTCATTACTAACGACTTGAAACCGAGGTGGGGAGGAAACTTAATTAACAATGAAACAATTATTGCTGTCTGCCTGGCAGGGGCAACATCTTCAGTTACAACCCTCATGACCTTTTCTCCAGACTAGCCATATTTAGAGTGTTTGGATGGTGAATTATGACGTAGTAGCAGCAGCTGAGTGTCCATTATCCATCTGATTTTGGCCCCTCTTTTAAAATCCAGAAACAGTGAAATACCAGCCTCAAAACTGGCAGGTAGGTCTGGAGAAGAAGTAGAATTTTGCCTATTGAATTTGAAGTAAATCAGACCTGGAGACGCCTGATTACTTTGTAGCAAACAGAACATAAAGTAGAGGAATCAGATTTTTCCTTATCTGGGCTCCAAGTCAGACAAGCACCCTTATTCAGGAAAACACTTAAACACACGATTAAATGCTTTTCTGAACAAGGCTTGAACTTAAGCATGTGCTTAAGATCTTACCTGATTTAGAATCTTAAGCAGGCTTGCTTGCACAGGATCAAAGTGTAGTTGCACCAACTCAAAATTTTAGAAGTTTAAGATTTTAAATGGCAGAATCAGTCACCTGGTTATAAGAAACAGCACTGCAAAACCTCTACTATGTTCCATGTAAGACCCAAGCAGAACAGGTTTTAATTTTGGGGGGCTAGTGTAATTCCGTTCTTTTTTTTTTTTTTTTTTGGTAGTAATTAAAACACTACTGTAGTATTTCTTTTAGAAAGGCAGCTATATAAAAAAATCCGAGGAAAGTGAAGGTTCTCAGTAGCTGCTGAGCAGAGAGTTTCTGTCCATTGGAGCTTGTCGTAAGCTTTATTTTTAAAATAAGTTTTTGGTTCTTTAAACTGTTGTGGAGTCCCCTTTGATTTTGCAAGTGGCTGCCTCACCACAGAAGTTTCACCTAACACTTATTTAGCAACATAAAAATATAAACCTGGGCTACCTATTTATCATTTCAGGAGATGGTCATGTTCTTTTGTCATCATATCCATTTTGCCTGGCAGGCAGTGACATTTAAGCTGCTAACTCTCTTGGAGCCAAAAGAACAAATGTAAGTCTGATATTGTACCGTTAGATACTTAATCTTTCGACTTCATCCCGATGTCCTGTTGTTTTGACTTATAGCAAACGTCAGTAGAAAAAAGCCCATTTCTACATTCCATTAATATAAGAATCTGGATTGATAGAGCAAAACCAAACTTAATCAAAATGTGCTTATCACAGAGAAAGTATCTCTTCTATAGGAGTCTCAAAGCTAAAGTAATTCCATATAATTACAGATGTCAGCAGTCCACACCGTGGCTAATATACTGCAGGGCTGCTTCAAACTAATAATGTGATAATGGCCTCTTAAACATGCTTTTTTTGGAATATTCCATTTATAATTATTAATTATTTTATTTGTATCCCAGTGGTGCCTACATGTCCTGCCTGACATCAGGGCCCCATTGCGCCAGGTTCTGTACAAATACATGATAAGGGACAGTCCCTGTTATAAGAAGGCAGGCTGTACAGACAAAAGGGGTGTGCATCATCTGCATTTTACAGAGTGGGAATTGAGACATGGAAGGCAAAATCCTGGCCCCACTGAAGTCAACAGGAACTTTGTCATCAACTGTAATTGGGCCAGGGTTTTACCTAGATAGATTAATTGACTTACCCAAGGTATCCACCTAGGTGTCTGTTTTGAGAGCCCAGGAGGTCAAAGTCCTTTATTTATATACTATATACATAGCACATACAGGCTAGGCACTGACCCCATAAGCTTCCCTACCTTCCTACTGCACCTCCCTGGCCTTAACATCCAGGGCTGAGAGGCCAGTTCAGCCTCCATGACCAACACAGGCTGCCTCCTGCCAAAATGGGGGTCAGATTGCTGCTGTAGTTCTTTGTGTTTTATTAATAACAGGAAGCCCCATTAGGCTGGACTGCACCATCACATACAAGATGACCCCTGAAGACCAGTCTAAACAGACAAGATAGACAAAGGGGGAGAAAGAGGAAGTATCATCATCCTGTTTTGCAGATGGGAAAATGAGAGAGTGAGATCCAGGCCCTGATCCAATGCCCCCTAAAATCAATGGAGAGACTCCCACTGATTTTGTTCGGCTTTGGCTCACACCCCAATGACGTATCCATGGTCATGCTCTCGAAAGCGGAACTGAATGCAGCTCTCCTGAGTCCCAGTCCCATGTCATAACCACCAGATCAGGATGGCTTTGGTGAGGTGTGTCACTGTCTGCTGTAATATGTGAAATTCCATTGATACATTTGACATAGACTAGCAAATTGTTGACTACAAGTGGTAACAACTATTGATCACTAATGGCCTAGATTTGAGCTGGAAGCCTAGAAGAAAAAGGCCACATGGCCCACCTCAGTCATCTAGCTGCTGAAAGTTATTGAACTTTTGGGGTTTTTTTAAATCCATTTGCTGATCACCTTTAAGAAAAACTGTCTGATTTCCTACAGTAGTGGAGAACTTTTTAGTCCCTAGCTGATAGCTTCTTGAAGGGTCTGGAATATACTATACTCTGCAAATTTCTAAAGGCTTCATTAAAATGTGAGCCTAGTCTGAAAAGTGGCTTTTTAAAAAAATGCTATCATTGACTTACAGATGAAATCTGCTCAGCTGACAGTGATATATTTTTCTTCTAAATGCCAGCCTTGCAGTCTCATCTGGGATCTTGAAGTCAAGTTAGATTTTTTTTTTTTCTGGTTCAGGCATCAGCAATAAGGATAATTCAGAACTTAGGCCAAGAACAGCAACAGTACTTGGGCTCCTTACGCCCAGACTCAAAGTCCCACTACAATCCAAAAAACTCAGGCTTAGCTACCTAGTCCTGTATGTGCCTAAACTCACTTGGTGCTTACTTTTTTGGAGTAAAAGCTCCCTAGGGGCCCATGTTTCTGCCTTTTGAGCACTGTTTTCTCTAGGTGTCCAGGTGCCCATGTCCTACCGAAGCCTCAGTGCAATCCACAAACTAGGAGGAAAACAGGAGCTGCTCTCCCTGGGGCCCAATTAGGTAGGCATGATAAGAAGCCCCCTAAATCAAGGAGTAGATGCTCCCCTATCACCTCTAGCCAGTGGTTAGAGCGCTCACCCAGGATATCCAACTCCCTAGCTTCAAGTCCCCACTTCTTCCTGATGAGGAGAAGGGATTGGAGTCAGGATCTGCCATCTCTCAGGTGAGTAGACCAACTATTGGGCTATAGAGTCACTCACTCTCTGGCCCACTTAATATTGAACCCACCTTCCTTTGGTTTGTTGAGTGCTAGCAGATATAGGCACCTATCTCTGAGCAAGGAGCTTAGGACATACCCAGCGGCAGATTTAGAGTTAGTGAGGCCTTATCCTCAGCTTCATTTTTGCCTCCCAACCCCACCCCGAGACACAGCCAAAAAAAAAAAAATTCTCTATCTCCCCCATCCCTGTTTTTCATTCTTTTTTTCTTCATCCTCCTATATTATAAGTAACAGGAAGTAAATGAAAATAAAGTGAGGTACCTTGATTGTTTTTGGAGTCTAACTTTTTTTTCCACAGACCACTTGAAAATTGCTAAGGGTCGAGGCAGACCACTTAATGATCTTTCCAAATATTGTTTGTACCGTTAGCTAACTATCGTAAAGCACTTTGGATAAGAGTGCTTTATAAACAAAAAAACCATGGGGGGTTGAGTCTGGCCAGGAGTTAGGATGTGGGAGGGGGCTCAGAGTTGGGGTGTGAGGTCTGGGAGGAGTTAGGGTTCAGGAGCAGGCTGGCGATTGGGGTGCAGGATCTGACCAGGAGTTAGGATGTGGAAAAAGGCTCAGGGCTGAGGCAGAGGGTTGGGGTACAGAGTGCTTACCTGGGGCAGCTTCTGTTTGGTGCAAGGGGTGCAGGTGGGGGTGGAGTGGTGCAGGAGGTCCCATTTGGTACTCAGGGCAGGGGTGGGGAGGAGGAGTAAGGGCACGGGTGTGAGGGGGCTCGGTAGGGGGGGGTCCAGGAGTCAGAGAGGGTAGAGGGCTGGAGGCATGTGAGGGTGGTGCAGGAGTCAGGGCTGGGGTTGTGGGGAGTGCAGGAGTAAGAGCAAGGAGGTGGGCCGGATGTGTGGGTGGCCACCCCAGCCCGCTACCCTGAGTAGCTCTGGGCAGAGGATGGGGAGTGGGGGGTGTATAGGAGGTGGGGGAGGAGCTCGGGGCTCGGGCAGTCCCAGTCATGGTTGCTGGGTTACCTTACCTGTCTGGCTGGTGGATGCATCCCTGCCCCGCCATTGCTCCTGTTTGCTGCCAGAGGGAGCTGTGGTGGCAGCAGCACATGAGAGCTCCTTCCCTGCTCTCCCTCACAGCTTCAGCCCCTGCAGTGGTCCCCCAGCAGGGGGTGCTGGGCTGCCAGGCCCTGGGGCCCCCTGTAGTTGGGGGGCCCCATGCCAGGGCACTGTGTGTTTCATTGTAAATCCGCCTCTGGACACACCCTCTTGTCAGCACCTCCCATCAGCTGGTTAAGGCAGCTCTCAACTGAGCCTGCTGGGTAGTGTGGATTGCATTCCAAAGATGGGTCTCTCTCCCCATTCATTGGAGAGGAGCTTACTTGCCTGACTCAGGCTTTGCGGATTGTGTGTTGTTCCTGTGATTTTTCTAGGTATCTAAAATTTAGGTGCTGTGATGCTTTGCCCAAGTCCCTTTGTGGACCTGGGCTTTTGTTAACAATTCCATGTACATAGGCGGCGGGTATAATAGACAAAGGGAGGCTAAGCCTCCCCTGACGCGGTCACTGCTGTTGCTAGATGCTGGGTTGTGGGTTGTGAGGGCTAGGAGTGGGTTGGGCTTTCACCGGAGGAAGTTTTTGCTTATTATTATCTGCCATGCAGGTTCCAGGGTAGCTGAAGAGGTGGTATCTGCTCCTCACCTTCCCGGGTTCATCAGCCAGGAGTCTCGGGAAGGGAGGCACCAGGCATCTCCCATTCAGCAGCTGGGGCTCGCCCAGGGCTCTTGGCAACTCAGGGTGACCTGGGACTCTTCTGGTGACAGGGTGCGGGGAGGAGGCTTGGGGCTCTGGTGGGTGTGGGGTCGACTCCTAGAGTTGCCAGTTTTGGTTGATCATATTCTTGGAGGTTTCCTCCCATAACATAATTTTTAATTAAGGGTTAATCTTTAATTCCTGAAGACTCCAGGCCAACCCTGGAGGGTTGGCAGCCCTAGCAAGGCCCTGGGTGGAAGGGGTGAGGGTGGGGGCAGGGATCCACCCACTGTTCAAGTCTGTGTATGATGCATGAGGCAGATCAGCATACTGCTCTCACGCTCACAGTTGTAATGAATCAGCAGCACTAAAAGGAGCAAAGTGTTGTAAGTAAATATTTTAGTCAGTAATGTAAGCAGATACCAAGAAAGATGGGATATCTAAACCTTTGTTTCAGAGAATAATAGAACATACCTGGGGCTAAGAGAAATGTTTATCATATGCAGATCATACATAATTCTCCATTATTTGTACTTTCCCCTGAAGCATCTGGTACTGGCGCACACTCTGATAGGATACTGAACCAAATGGCTGATTGGTTCAGTCCAGTATGGTAGTTCCAATACCACTATGCACAGGGAGTAGATCTAGTCAAGTAAGAAAGTGACAATTTTTCATGGTTGCTTTTCAGAGTAAAATTGCCTTTTAACCCAGTTTAGGAGTAGTCGCCTGTCTATTATTATTATTCATGTGCTAGACACTGCCCTTGCCCTGAAGGACTTCTATTCTAAAAATGCCAACAAATAGACAAAGGTGTGGGTAGCTATTGCAGCGCTTTGTTTTGCGAAGAAATGCTGAATTGAAAATGTAATGCGTGCATTTAGCATAAGGCAACAAAAGGTGATTGCTTTTGGCCACAACAAACAAAAATACTTTTAGATTTTTTTTCCTTTTGGGGTTAATTGAGACCTTGATGCATTTAACACTAGAAAAATTAAGTAATAGCTATTGTACTTCTGCAATTAGCCACTTAGCTGACCTGTTGAATAAGCAATGAAGAGACAACTGCATTAATTACTTGTTGAACCCCAAAACAAGGGCAGACAATTAGCAACACAAATTCCTAAGCAATGAAAGCCATCTAGAAAGCACAATTCCAGTTTGAGAGAATTCGTTTTCTCCTTCTGATTACTGTAGCACAACAGAAAAATATGTTGTTGGTGTTGTTTGCAGGGTTTAACATAGGAGCTTGGAAATCTCGTTTTTGTATTTGGGAACTTCAATTGCCAGCTGACTAATGCTGTAATCACCAGTAATGATATATGGCAACAGGCACCCAGTTTTTGCCTGAATAGGGAATTGAGTAATGGGGGCTTGGACTGGCTGCTGGCAAAGCTGCTGACTGCACAGCAGTTTGATGTGGAGTGTTGAAAATTGGGTCTTCCTTGAAAAGCAGGAGCAAACACAGGTTTATTTTTCTTATAAATTAAAGCCAAAGAAAAATGGCTTTGCGTAACAGCTGCTGTTCTTTCATAAGGGAGCGTTACATACGTTCTGTCTGATTAGAAGCACTCAGATTGCGTTTGTTCCAACCCAATTCCTTACCCCTGCCAAGCGTGCTGTGTTGCTTTCAAGGTGCAGACTGATTAAGGCCAAGGAAGTATTGCAGAAGCCGGGATTCTGAGGCTGGAGCAAGTAGGACCCTGAACTTACTCCTTATTTAATGGATGCTTAGGGTATAACTATACTACCTGCAGAATTGGCGGGTAGCGTTCGATGTATTGGGGATCGATTTATCCGTTCTCATCTAGATGCGATAAATTGATCCTCAAATCGATGCCTGTACTCCACCTCGGCAGGAGGAGAAAGCAGAGCTGGCAGGGGAGTGGCCGCGGTCGACCTGCCGCCGTGGGGACAGCCAGGTAAGTCGACCTAAGGAACTTTGACTTCAGCTATGCTATTCGCATAGCTGAAGTTGCGTATCTTAGGTCGACACCCCTCTACAGATATTCCGGAGTGTAGCCCAGCCCTTAGCTTAAAAATCATGGACAGATCACCCCTGTGTGACTCCAGTTTCACGCAGCTGAAAATCTATCGGTTTTAGCAGAGTAACAAAGCCATAAAACTTAAGTAATACAGAGGTAAATCTGGCTCCTACAGCCAAGATTTTCACAAACAACTAGTAATGTTAGGTGCCCAACTTGAGACAGTGTAAGAAGCCTGTTTTTCAGAGGGCAGGAGGTCAGCACTTTCTAAAAATCAGGCCCTTTTAAGGTCTCTCAAGATGGGCACCCAGAATCACTAGTCACTGTTAAAAACCTTGGATCTTATCTTGATGTTTATATTTTAATCCCCTGGCATCAATTATTAACAAGGAGTGGTGATCAATATTGACAGAATTTTAAAAAATCAATACACTTTTCCCCAGGTTTGCTGTTTGCTTAGTGTTATTGAATTGCAGGCAGATTGGGTGTATAGAAATAGATTACTACAATTAGTGTCACTTTTGTTTCATATCAGTTTCACTTCCTGCTCTTCTGTAAGTATGTGGCACAATGCTTCCAAATTAGGGTGGCAAAAATTACAGTGAAATTCTTAATTACAAACACTACATGATTTTCAATGGAATTAAAAAATCGAATCGTGGGAAGTTATCTAATTTTTTTCAAACTTAGGTTTGGTAAAATGAAAGTGGTAAAATCAAAGTTTTGTGAAACCTGAATTTCACATTTAAATTGACTTGATAGCATCCCTTTACATGCATACTAATTATGAAATTTTCCTTTTGCTCACGAGTGTATCTTTCTTAACAGCACTTGAGCAATTTACATAGCAGATCATTTTATACCAAATAACTAATTGAAAAGTACAAGAGACCTCTGTGGAAATATACTGGGTACCCAGTTGAATAACCTACCAATGAAGATACCGAATTAATGAATTTATTATAATCAGTTGTTGGGAGTTAAATACCAGATTGCTTCATAATGAGAAACAATTTATTTTAAAGTGGTTCTG
This sequence comes from Dermatemys mawii, assembly GCA_007922305.1. Lineage (NCBI taxonomy): Eukaryota > Metazoa > Chordata > Testudines > Dermatemydidae > Dermatemys > Dermatemys mawii. The sequence goes on from ML677361.1 coordinate 13,100,548, forward strand.
CAGTGGGAAAGAAAATCATCAAAGTCTGCACATGGAAAAAATATGTTTAACAAAGAACAATTTGCCTTTTGCTCCTGAAAGCTATATTCATTGACATCATTGTGAGGCAAATTTTTTGGATGAGCAGGTGAGCATGAAAAGGGCAGTTGATTTTGTCATGGAACTGATAGATCTAAAAAAGCAGACATTAATATGCAATTGAAGAAAATATTCCCTTTACAAGCTGTGATTCAGATAAATGACGTTGCTCTTATTCTGTAAGCTAAACCTAGCATTCAGATGCTCCTGTATTATCATTCCCAGTTCTGCATCTGGAACCTCCCAAATCCAGCTCCTGGGTCAAATTTTCCATTTCTCTTGGATTTGCCAACAATGCCTGCCTTGACCACCACTTTTGTCCATTTCTTCCTGGATACATGGAAGCCCCTCTTCCGCTCCAAACTAATCCAAAAGGCTCCTACCCTCTCTTCCTTCAGATTCCCTCCTTAAGATCCACTTTTATCATGGTGCCCATGAGAAATTACCAACTGAGGATGGAGCTAGGTAGATGGCCTGCGGAGATACTAATAGCTGATTTGTTTGTTTATTTACTATTGCTTATATTTAAAAAAAAATTAGGGCTGAGATTTTTTAGAGGAACCTAATGACTTAGAACCATTTAATTTTATGTATAACTCATCTACATAGCCACATTTTCTGTTTGTTTCGCCCACTTCTTGCCTCTTGTCTCAAATAAAATCAAAAGATCTTTGGGGCAAGGACTGTTTCCACTCCCCACCCACATATTTCTGTACAGCACATAGTATAATGAGGGCCTGATCCGGACTGGGGTACTGTTGAAATATAAATAATTTCTAATGCCCTCAATCTCACATGGGTTTAACTTTATACACTATGAGTAGGTCCAGCAATTTTAATGGGACCGCTCACAGTGCAGAAACTTAAGCATGCACATAAGCCTTTGTGGCATCAAGGCCTAAGATAAGAATACAAATGAGAGCTGACATCTGAGCTGATACACCGGGGATCGAACCAGGGAATCCAGGAGCTAAAAGGTTTAGCAGCTCTACCTTGAGCTAAAGTTCCCCAGTAACAGTCTCATATTGTCTGTGGAGCAGCCACAGAGGAAGTGACTTGTAACACCCACTCTCGAGTGGGTTGCACATATGCACACAGAAAAAGTTCCTCAGTTTGAAACACTTCCAGAGGCGAACTCATAAGGGACTTTCTGGATAATAATGTTTAGCTCATCTACTGTAATTTTCATATAGAGATCTCAAAGCACTTTATTAAGGTGTATGGTATTATTATTCCAATTTTACAGATGGGGAAACTAAGGCACAGGGAGGACTGTGACTTGCCCAAGGTCACCCAGCAGACCAGAGCCACGAGTTGAGACCTGAGTCCCAGTCCAGTGCCCTAGCCACTGGGCTGCACTGCCTACTAGAAAGTTTTCTTATTTTTCCAGAACTGCATTGTTGGATTATGAGGTGGCCCACCTGAGAAGACCTGCAGATGTTAGATAATAAATGTCTCCAAACAGGATATAGTCTGCTGGTTTCCTACCTTATTTGTGGTGGTACAGCGTATTCTCGTTGAACCACATTCAGGACCCATCCGTTTTATGTTGAGAGAGGCCACTGGCCCTTGAATTTTAATAGTCCTCTCCTTCTCCACCTACCATCTTGGTTACTGGAGTTCTCCTGACCAAACATGCCTAACTCATGAAAAAAATGCAGAAATTGGGGGTAGGGGTTAGCTTAATTGGCTTGTGAGTTGCTTATTGGCTGGTTTTTGGCTTGTAGCTTGTTGCTTGTTTGGCTTGTAGCTCTGTTTTGTTGTTGATCGGCTCCCGGCAAGGGGCAATCGGGGCAAGAGTTGGGATGCACCACGGGCCCACCACAGTCATAGACTTCACGCCAGGGTGGGATCTAGTCACATAGAGTGTTGGGGTTGTTAGGGATTGGCTTGTTTTGGCCTTGTTTTGAAATAGGATTAGCTTGGTTTTTGGCTTATTGTGCAAGTCGGGGTGCTTATTTACTGGAAAAAAGTTGGCAACTATGCTCCTGACAGTAGTTTATCTCTTTTGACATTAAAGGAATCTTCCTTAATTCCCTGCAGAGTAGTGGTTTGAATAACATATAGTGATACAAAAGAAAGAGGCAAACTCTCCAAAATATTGCACTGGGGAGACAGCCTTTCCCATGAAACAAAGCCCAAATCATCTTCACTCTGAAGTAGCTCCACAGTTTTTGTGACGCTGCTTAAAACAAGCCAGCGTCTTCAACTTTCTAACATTAATTGTTTCTGGATTTTGTGATTTCAAGCTACTGCTTGAATTTTGTCAAGGATTAAAGCTTTGGAAAGTATAATTTACATGCCATGAAAATCTCCCCAAAATGGATTTTTACAAGTGTGTAACTGGATAATTTGACAACTGGTAAAATGAAGTCCCAGAGATCTGGAATTACACTTCACTAGGGAATAGTCATTCTTCATGTTGAATTAATTTGATTTCATCTAGATTACAAGCAGTAATAAGAGTAGTCAATTAGGTGAATTATTCTCTGACTTCTCCATCCTTTTAATTGGCAGCCACTCGCATTAAAAAAAGAGTTTCTTCTTCATTGTCAGATAGCATCAGATGGAAGAAGCAAAACAGAGGATGAGGAAGATGGATGTGGTGGATAGAGCATTGGCCTAGGATTCAGAAGATGAGTTTAAATTCCTGCTTACCTACAGGTTTCCTTGAGACTTTGGGCAACTCACTTTATCTCCCTCAGTCCGTTTGTCCCCTCAGGTGCAGTGGAGATGGGAAACGGTCAGGGAGTGAGAGATAGAACCTGATACTCAGAAGCAAGGCCTGGCTATAAGTTAGAGCTGCACAGGGACAGCTTAAGTTTATGCCTTTGACATAAGATTCCTCAGAGATCTTGTGCCAGTGGAGAATTGGATGTAGTAGAACCTTGCTCTGCCGTGGCCATGCCTCCCACCCTTCCCATACCAGGAAATGAGGTTCTAGCCCAGGAGGGGGTGCAGCTACCTTTGCCAGCAGAACGCTGGCAGCAGTTGCCTTTATGCACAGGGGATTCTCCAGGGGCAAATTCTGCCATTTTAGTTTCACTTTGACCTGTTGTTGTGCAAAGTGAACTTTGCAAACTAGAGAATCTGCCTCACTGTGTCTGCAGATGGGGACTGTGTCTTAATGTGGGTATGTACAAGGAGAGGCAAGAGGCTAGTAACTGGCTGCTCAGATAGGCAGGATGAAGCAGAGGAAGAGATTGTGTCCCAGTCTGGATCCCATTGCTTCCTGGGATAGTGTAGCGCATGTCATGCCTAGAGAAACAATCTGGTCCTAAGAGTTGAAGAAGAGACTGATGGTCTGTGCAGTGGGGTATTTTAAGGTGAGTAGTAAGTAGATAGATGGGAACATGTGAGCAAACAAACCACAGCAGACTGGTCCCACTCACCTTGGAACAAGGACAGAAGGTTTGCACAAGAGTAAATCAAATGGAACCAAATCATCCCTAACTAGTGCTTGTGTTTTGCAAAAGCAAGACAAGGGGGCTTGTAAGGAGTCATTTCTTTCAGAGGGTTTGTGACCTTGAAAAAGGGGCCAGCGAGGAAAATGTAAGAGTGGAAACCTAAAGATTTCAGTGCACCCATCTTACTGTTTAATATTCACTCGTGTCATTTCTAATGAGAGTAGGATAGGAAAAAACATCAGAGAGAGGAAATAGTTGGATTTTAGAAGTTGACATTTAAAGAGACTAAATTATAGGCATATATGAAATGTAAGTGTGTGTGTGTGTGTGTGTGTGTGTGGAGAGGGGGAAGATTCTGATTCCTTTCCATACCACTTACTAGTAGCTCTATCATAAAATAACAGAATCAGTACCATGGAGTAGAATTCTGCAGAATTACTACTCTGGAAATACAGTAGCTATAGTTCAAAGTGGCTTTTTCCTGAAATTTTAAACTTATTTTTCCTAAACCTGTCAGCCCCAAACAGTGTGGAAGAAAGTGTTTAAACCTCTCTGTACCTTGCATGCAAATCGGTCTTCTTGAAAATAGATTGAGAGGCTGTCAAATGCTCCAAACTTGCTGTAAAAAATATTGTAAAAGGACAATGTATGGAAAAACAGTGGAACTTTTATAAAAGTCAAATGCTTGTAAAAGGAATCCTGTTAATTGTAATTCCATAAGTAAAATCTCAAATTTTGTGGGGTGAGATGTGTACAATAGATTGTCATTGATTTAAAAACAGTCAATTCTTTGTTTAAGCGGAATAAAGGCACTGTGTTTTTACATACATTTCACCTTGCCCTTAGAACAATGACAGGTGGGTGGGGCTAAATTTTCATAGCGTCATAGAAATGTAGGGCTGAAAGGGAACCTTGGAGGTCATCTAGTCCAGTCCCTTGAGCTGAGGCAGGACCAAGTATACCGTACACCATCCCTTCCAGATACTTGTCCAATCTCCCTTAGAAGCCTCTTTCACTGCTTACCTATCTTTATAATTAGAAAGTTTTCCTATATAACCTAAATCTCTCTTGCAGGTTAAGCCAATTACTTCTTGTTCTACCTTCAGTGCACATGGAGAATCATTGATCACCCACAGCATATTTGAAAACTATTATCTGCCTCCCCACACCATCCATCTTTTCTTGATTCTAACTGTGTCCAGTTTTTTAACCTCTCCTCATAGATCAGGTTTTCTAAACCTATCATGCTTTTGTTGCTCTTCTCTGGACTCTCTCCAATTTGTCTTTATCTTTCTTAAAGTGTGATGCCCAGAACTGGACACAGTCCTCCAGCCTCAATATTGCCAAGTGGAGCGGGACAGTTATCTCCTATGTCTTGTATATGACACTCCGGTTTATCCACCCCAAACTGATGTTAGCCTGTTTTGCAACTTCTTCACATTGTTGACTCATATTCAATTTGTGAGCCACTATAACACCAAACATTACTGGAGTTCCTTATAGATAAATCTTCACTGATTTGGCACGAGGTACCACCAAAAAAGCTGGGATATCTGGATGGAAAAGAAACCTGTTAACATCCCCAACAGAAACAGAAATAACCGATGTAAAAACATGCAGAGATACGATGCAAGTTTTGACGATTTCAAAACTTTCTCAAAAGTGGGAGATTAGTCAAAACCTGCCCTTTCCTGCAAATCAGCACTTTCCAATAAAAAAAAAAAGTTTTGCTGGGAAATTCACCACCTGCTCTAGAGAACAAACATTGAGATGAACAAATCAGGAGAAGAAACACTCACACACTTAGTTAAGAAAGTGCAGAAAAAGTCCTGTATAAAATTCCGGAATCCAGGGAAGGAAATTGAGACCAGGGTCCCTATACTGTGTTATATGATATCAGAATGAAACATTTCAACTTTTTCAGATTATCTTTAATCCAAAAAATTTGCTGAAATTGACACAAGTTCACAAAATGTTTCACTTGACCCAAATCTGAATTTTTTTGCTGGGAAAAATGTTTTGGTCAAAAATTTTGCCCAGCTGTATTAGACCAGAAGGTGTCCAGGGTTAAAGCTATAGATAGATTTCTGCCCTGGCTTGTCCTCTTCTAACCCTTACTAGAATTGTATGGGGATATCAGTGCATCTTGGCTCATAGCATCTCTTGTGAGCTTCAGAAACTTTGAATAGCAGATTGTTATGACTCAGTCAGTTTGAATACAAATAATTATTGTCCTTCTGCTAGTTCACATTATGTGCTGATCAGAGCTTGTCTGACTTATGTGGGGAGGGCTTACGGGGCAGCAAGAAATAATTATGTTAATAATAATAATGTTGTTGTTCTTCATTTGCCTTAAAAAGAGAATCTTTGTTGTTGACTTCAGGAGAACCAGGCCTAGGCCCAGAAGGTGACAGTTTGCATGGTGGTGATTTTCAGGATGCAGGAATCTGTTTATTGGGAACTAGACAATGAGCCACCAGTGTCTCTCACAGGCTACCAACCTCTCTAAGTCTCACACTCTTAATTTTTAAAAAGGTGAATTTTTGTCTATTTTAGAATAAGCATTTGGCATATTGCTTCGTTTTATGGGTTAATGTGATCTTTGTGAAAACTCTGATCTTAGCAAACCAGGAGATGTTATAAAGGCTTTGTATTCACCCCCCACCCCCGTCTGTATTAGCCTCTTTCTCTTATTCTACTCTGTCTGATATAAGTGAACGTTGGCTCACAACTACATTTTAAAAGCTCCAGTAATTGTTTTGTGAACCTCCTTTATAGTTCTTGCTATGCTGGAGTCTACTTAACAGGCATTTTCAATTTAATTTTATTTTAAACCCAGTTGATTTTTGTGGGATTCAGATTTTCAAAGTAAGGGAGGAACATTTAGAAATTATGGCATTTAGCATTTACTGTGGAAGATATAAATATGTTCAGGATTTTATCTATCCACAAGTGGTATTTCCTTTAGCACTTTGGGAGGATTGGATAGCTTGATTTTTATAACCATGGTTAACTTATCTTCAACAAGCATCACCGAATCTGATGAAAAATGCTCTTAAGGACATCTGGATGAGATATAATGACCACAAGCTTTTCCAGTGTCTTTATCTTTCCAATTTAGGAAATGGATAAAATGTGCTTTCAGTATAGAAAAATATTGCAGTTGTATAATTAATGGAACCCACATGTGTTAGCACTAGAAAAACTTGATTTAAAAGGACCACAAGGTTGGGGTTTTTTTAATCTCTTGAAAGTATCTGTTGATTCTGTTCCATGCCGTCGGTACCTCCTATGAAAACATTAATTTATCTCTCAAATTGCTTGTATAGGTTGTTTTTAATGATTTCTGAGACAGAAACACAATGCAGAGGAGCGCGACTATTTCATGTTTTCCTGAAAGCGTCTGCAAAAAGAAAAAAGTGGGGGCTAAAAAAATATCCTAATCCAGAATTGTCTTGAGGTCACTGTGCCTCCATGGGAGGCCTTGAGATTACTTTAAAAAAAGGAAAAGTCCATTCATAATGTCATTAGGCTGATGGCTCAAGAGTAATACATTGCTGACCAAGGGGACGTGAGATTGAGGGATTGTTTTGTAGTTAAGAACTTGACCAGCAAACCAAACTGGACCTTAGTCCAGCTAGTCCAAGTCATTTTGCCATTTGACTCCTTGCCATACGTTCATGGGCTCTCTCTCTCTCTCTCTCACACACACCCTTATATATAGTTCCTGCCCACTTGAATTTCCACTTGAATTGTGTGTGTGTGTATGTGTGTGCGCACACAAACATGTATGATGGAGATCCCAAGAGGGCAGGAACTATAACCATGAAAATAGCTACTGTCCCCATTCCTGCTACTTCATCCTTTTTCTTGTGCCTCCATTTCAGGAAGGAGGGGGAGTTGGGAAAGCGTATGGGATGCATTTCTTGACCAGAGCCATAGGAGGTGTCATATGGAGATTCAGAGCATGCGGGATCCATTTCTTCAATATATCAGTGGGATTGTCTTTTTTTCCCCTCCATCTTAAAGAGATCATCTGTTCTAAGGACGGAGCAAGACTGCACCAACAAAACCCTACAGCTGTGCTTTCAGAACTGGTAATTGGACACTGAAGTGCCCATGTGAGACTGGCATTACCCGTTTTGCACATACAAATACAAATTGACAAGTGCAAATGCTGGCTTTTGAGACAGCAAATGCAGCACCCTTCAAAAATTCATCCCTTTTAGATCAAATTCTGCCCTTGAACATACACACACAATTTCCATTGACTTTGATGGGGGTTGCATGCATACATGTGAAGGTAGAATTTGATCCTTAGTGTTTCCTTTCTTTTCCATAATTCCTGTTGCTTTCCTCCTAACTTTATTTTTTTCTGTTCTGTTCCCTTTACAGCAACCTTGATACAGTTAAAGGAAATGTTTTTATATTCCTCCACAAGAAGGATCCGTCTCTGAGTTAGATTGTTTTAGTACGTAGTCTAAAAGTCTCTCTCTTGAAAATCACTTAAATAAAGTACAGCATAACAAAACAAAAACAGAGGAGAGACTCACCTATTTTATTTTGTTCACTCTGTATTTAACAGATAACGGATACAGCTGCATTAAAAAGGTAGCAACGCTACCTATGGATAATTACAATTCACTTGAAGCTCTGGTGATTCATTCCATAGGTATGTGTTGCAGACAATCTAGCTTTTAATAGAAGCATACTCTAAATAAAAGCAAATGTGGGGTTTTTTTTAAAAAAAAACTACATTATTCTAGATATAATTTGAGTGTCAACCTCCTGTCTCCCTTGGTCTCTGCTTTTGAGTATTATGCTCCACACAGCTAATGAAAAATGGCCTGATATTTCAGTGAAACAAATCAGTCAGACAGACAAACAGACAACTGGTAAACTGAAGATCAATTTTTTTAAAACTACTGACTCCCACCACTGCAGTCTGGTGGTTACCCCCTCCACAAAGGTGTGCAGTCTTGTTAGGCTTCCTGTTTGATGAACATTTCAATCAGCAACTGCTGCCTATTTTACTGCCAATTTAAACCAACTCTTTGCTTTGTAAAGTGGCCAGTAACGGAGACACTTCTCTCCTATGTGACAGGTATGTGGGGACAATGGTGGCTGCTTTAATATGAGGCCTTTTTTTCCCTCATTGACAATATAGGCAATTGTTGTATTTTCTTGCCCCTTTGCATATTGAAAACCAAATCTTATTGTTGTTTTATGCCATCCATGCTCTTAATAAACTCTAGCTCATTATACAAGACGCACCATTTACAACTAGTAACTTTAGAGCACCTTAAGCTCACCTTCTTCCCCTTTCTGGTGCGTCTAAAGGAGAAAGAATCGGAATCTCTCCCATCTAATCTTGACTAGACCTAGTCCTGCTTCGTTTGCAAAATAAAAGTTCTTAGCCCACAGTGCTACTGCAAACTGTCATAATTTGCTCTCCTCGCTGATTTCCTAATCATCAGCACGCATGCCCTGCGAGCTACTTTTGACTGGTTTCCTAGTTTCAGGTTCTTTCCTTGGTGGGTGCTTTTCCCCAGCAGAATAATCACATTTTAAAACTAGTTGCGAGTGTAAGATTTAAGATTTCAGAAGGCAGTCCTAGATCCCTTTGCCTTCTTGAATGCCTACCTTGTAGTCACTAAAGTGAAAGTCGTCCTTGTGCAGAAGGCCAGTGAAAGGCCTGAACAAAACAAAGCCACACTTAAGTCCATCAGACAGAGCTCAAGTATTTGGATTTGGTGCATTCAGCTCACAGTAGTCCTCAGTCCGATTGTATATTTCATCCCAGGGCCTGCTCTTGATCCTGTTTAAATCAGTGGCACCATTCCCATAGATTACAGTGCTGCAAGAACAAACTCTGTATCTTGGATCCTTAGCACAGCTAACACTGGAATGAATATTTATACTTTCAGATGTGTGCTGGTTGGTGCTGCTTGTAAGCTATTCTGGTTAAAGAAGTCTACTTCTGATAGAGGGAAAAATAACCCCAAACTATGGAGTTTTAATACTATAAATTGTTTAAAAGTATCATTTGAGAAGTCAACTGAAACATTCCATGTTATATAGCAGATAGACAGGCACTAGAGCAGGGGTTTTTTAGGGGATACTAAAAATATATTGTTAGTCCATTCAAAACCTTGACTGAGAATAATCAGAATCTAGTTTCACTCTGAGCATTTTTGGAAAGCAGCTTGTGACTGATTATTTAATGAAGCAGAAAGTGGAGCCAGGTTTGTATTAGAGGAGAATAGCAAAATGAAATGAAATCTTAGTACGCACAAGGAGGGGGAAAAAGTAACTTTCTAACTCCTGTTCTTCAGATATCTTCATTTAAATGCAAATGACAGCTTCAGCCACATTGAAATAAAAAGCTTTTTTTTTCCCCCGGGAAAACAATAATGAGGGAAAATTTAAGTCATTTCATTTTCATAATAAAATATTTTTTAAAAAAAATTCAGAGAACTCTGAGAAAGGCTGGATTATATTTATTTATTTTGTAGTTCTTTGATTTGTTTGTTTTTGTCTCTATTTTTGGCTTTGTGGTCTTCTAAACTCGCATCACAAAGCTGAGCTAGGAGCTTGCTAGAGGCAGAATGCTCCTGCTTTTCCTTAGCTGACTGGTACTGTGACCCCACATTGTGCTTATGGCCAGTTCCAGTTACTGTTGAATTCGATGGACAGATGCCTATTGATTTCAATGAAGCTGGATCTTGCCCCAGAAAAGCACCTTTTTCTGGATTGGTGAAGCTGGCAGCCTACCATGTATTGCTCATGGAAATACCTCTTGGCATTTGTGCATAAGCAGATTTTGCTAGTCAGGTGCTGGCTGTGCTAGTAGAGAAATCATTGACTATAGCAACATTACAGGGGAAGTAATTTTGTAGAGATGGACTTGATGGTTCTTGAACAATTGTTCCAGGCAAACACACGCTTTCCATCAGTACCAAGCAGCCATCTCTGCTTTTGCACCAACTGAGAATCCAGCCGAAGCCACGAAGGGTGGTGAGTGCAAGGTCCCCGAATGCTGATGGAATAGATTGCAGAATTGTATTTCACAGTTACGTCTTTATTTGTACAATCCACTTCCTGACACTAATGTCATGGACCTTTGTTTAGTGGATTTCTACACAGCAGTGCCTCACAGGCAAAATACATTTTTTTTCTCATTTCTGTATCTGAAGATCCTGAGTGTATGCCTTACTGTAATGATCATACTGTGGTCTTCCCTAATGTATATCATCTGAAGATCTTAACCTGTTTTACAAATATAATAATGAATTAAGCCTCAGAACACTCTTTCTAGCTATCATAGGGAGTGTGTGTGTGTGTGTTAGTGTGTGCACACGCACGTGTATATGGCTGTGGTGATAAACATGTGGTAAATTTCTTGGTCCATGGAAAACCTTATCTGCCCATTCTCCCCTAGTCAGTCTCGCCAGAAACTTACTCTGACACTCCAAACCTCTGAGCAGCTTCCGACTTTCCTTTATTCTTAAATCAGTCCACCACAAAAATATTTCCTCTCCTCCAACATTGCACTGATCTGAGGAGAAGGATGGACAACGTATAGTCCTAGACCAGCAAAAAGTTCAACCTTTTATCCTGTGACCCATCGAGGCCAGAAACTGGATCATTATATCATTGGAAAGAGAACATTCCCAGCTTTGTGCTGCAGTACACATAGTCTTTGCTTCAGGCCATGGACAGTCTCACTATGTCAGAGTCTAAAATCCTGCCATTAACATGTGTAGAATAACAATTTCAAGCCCTTTCTAGAGATGTAAGATTTGGGTCACACTTTACAGATGATAGTTAGAAGTAGCTTACAAGGAGTTATAAATGATTAATAGAGGTTTTAATATAGGGTTAATCAGTTACTATAAACGAGTCAATAGGTGGCTTATAATAATGGCTTATAACCATCATTAAAGCCATCTGTAATAAATACTACTCATGTCAATAACATGCTTAGAACATCCACTATTTATGTATTAATTCTTTAGAAACCATTTATAAATTAAACCTTAATATGAAGTGTAACTAAGATTTGTGTAGTAAAAAGGACGGATTCATTCAGCCAGATTCCCAGTGGCTTTAATGGAGTTCCATCATGGATACATTTGGCTTTCTGTGCTCGTCTTTGAAATCCACATTCAAATGATAGGTCAGGCTTTACCTACATGCCACTGGCTGTTTTTTATGTCATTGTGGCTGAAGAACAAGCAATAAGCAGCCTTTCAACCATATGAAAGACCTAATGAACATGAGTGAAAATGTTTAAATACTTGGCATAGAGCCCTTTATGTGGATAGCCTTAATAAACATAACAATATTGTTAATTATATTTATTTTAAATCAAAACTACAATTACATCTAGCCTTATTTATTCCCAGCAGGAATGTGTTTTTAAGGATAGAGTGTATTCATGTCAGAAGGTCTTAATTACTTCAAGTAACAATATTTACTGTCAGAAACCATGATAGGTGGTTGGAGCTATGGCAGGCAGGCCCACTAGTTGGAGACAGGGGTCAGAGCCAGAATTGGGAGTCTAGAGTGGGGTTGAAGCAGCACTAGGAAAAGGATGGGAGAAAGAGCAGGGCTGGAGCAGACCTAGGAACAGGGCTGGCGTGAGAGCAGAGCTAGAGCAAGTTAAGGCTTCAGGAGTCTGTTGCAGGCAGGAGAGAGTTCCAGTCACTGAAGTCATGTGGAGCAGACTGAGCTGCTGTTCCTCCTATGAAGCTTATATACTTGCCCTGAAACATCATTGATGGTTAATTCCTTGTTCACTTTAAATAAACAGAAGAAAACAAATCTTTTTCTTAAATCAACTTAGTGCCCTTTTTGGGGGAAAAAATCAATAAAAGAGAAACCTGCTTTGTAAAAAAAAAAAAAAATAACTTCAGCAAGAGGATCACAGGCTGCATCTGTGAAGAAGACAACAGCTGTGTGATCTGGTTCTGGCTGCACAAGGAGGAGCCCCAGCACTGCCCCTCCTGTGGTGCGCAGTACAAGCTGGTCCCCCACCATCTGCCAGACTGAGAGGGTGCCCTGACCCCCACCTCTCGCCCTGGGGGCCCTCCTGTCTCTGCTCTGTAGGACCCCAGGCCAAGCTGCCTGCTTCTTTACAATGTCATGTTGCTTTTTGGGAGCCAATAAAAAGTCAGTGTGTTAAAGGCGTTGCCTCTTAAAAAAAAAAAAACACAAAAAAACCCCAAAACTCAACAGACCAGTTCCTGGCTTGTGGATTGGCTGGAGCCCAGCACAGGAGCGACTCATCATCTTACTTTTTAGTTGTCTCATGCCCTCTGAAGTCCCACCTAACTCAGCAAGAGGATGATAACGCTTAAAGATGGCTAGGGTGGTCATCGTTCTATTGTATAGGTATATAATATATTGCCTGCATTTTGCTTCTCTTTCTCTTCCATATTGTTACATTGTTAGACTTTAATTAGCACATTAAATACAAGTTTCCCTTTATGAAGCCAGCAGGGTTTTCTTTGCTGTGAAAATGAGTGGTTCAATTACCCTCCTACTAATGGATAAAACGTAATTAACATTGTCTTGAGGCTAATTTTCATTTATGCTGCCATTCCTCATAAGCCGAACATCATTCTCTGGAAAAAGTCAATGTGTCATTTTTATTAGCCCAGTTTTCACTTTAACACTAAGAAAATTAATTCAAGATACATTAACGTAGTTAACTTCAAATACGATGAAATTATCTGATGACTGAACATCTCTCTAACATGTCCTTTATGAAGTCATGCAGGTTGGGGATGGGTGTGCTTGATAAATGAGATCATATTTATATCTGTGCAATTTATGCAAAGGACAGGGTGTGAAAAAGCTATACAGAGCAGTGCTATTGACAAGATTGCCAGAGTTTAGAAATCCAAAATCTGTTTTTTTGACTGACTTTTCTCCCACCAAGTATTATCTTCAGAGTTTATAATTGTGCAATTTTATCCAATTTTTGGCACCTGAAAAATGTTGATAATGTATCATTTGTTTTTGCCAAAACAGAAATGGAAAAAATTATTTAGGACCCAATCCAAACCCACCAAACTCTCTGGAAAGGCTCCCATTTACTACAGTAGAGATTGCATCAGGCCATCTAGCCCTGATCCAGCCAAAAACAAAATACCTTAATCACATGCTGGATGAGGGCCTGAAGGCAGCTTGTTCCATTCAGTGTAATCTTCAGTACCCAGGCCATCCTTACATGACTGGGGTGCCTGGGAATTCACCACTTCCACCGGGATTTTTCAGTCAAGTAGACCATCAGTGTTAATTGTTTCCTGGTGTTCAATCTAAATTTTCCATTGCTCACTTTCATCCTAATGCGCCTAGTTATAGCCCTTTGCAGAGCCCTAAATAATTCCTCTTTTTCCTGGGTGAGAAACTGTATATTATTCGAGTCCATCACTGAGGAAAGTAAAAGAGTAGTTTCCTGCTATGGAAGCTCCTTTGGTATAAACAAGAAATATGTACCTGTCGAATTGCTATTGCAGATTCTTGCCAGCAACCATTTTGATTGCAGCTTTCGTTGACAATGATTCACTAGCATGCTGGGCTAATTCTTGAACCCATTTCCCCTTAATGCAGAATTATGTCCAAACAGTGGACCTCCCTCCAGCATGAATCAATCTGCCACTAAGAATGCATTCACTCTATTCCCAAGGACAAAACAGGAAGTAACACAATAGAACCCTCCTAAATCTCTCTCTGTTCCAGGAAAGGCTATTTGCCACTAGAATATTTATTTTCTTGGTGTCGTGGAAAGTAAATTACAAATGTAACAAATTGCCACTGGAACATGTGCGTGGAAATAAGTGGGGGGTTTGGCGAGAAGGGGTGTAAAATTGTCCTTTCTTCAAAGATAAATTAATTCTGTAGCACCTGGAAACCTGACATAAGAATTAACAAAGTGTGAGCCAATGCAAAGGTGAGGCAGAGGCAGAGTGGAGAATATCAAGCATGGTGGGGGAAGACTTCATTCAGACCAGCTTAAAGGGCCTAGTTCACTCTACGTGACATAAAGAGTGGCACCTCCCCAGGTCAGCAATGTCTGCTGTTCTCAGAGAGGAATTCTTTCCCAAGAGGCTAGGATGTTCAGTCAGCAAACAAGCCATGACAGCTCCAGAACAAGTTAACTTTAATTTATGCCAAGAGGCCGTCCCTGGAGCAGTTGATTGCTTGTTGTAATGAAAAGAGGATCTGTTCTAGTTCTCCTTTATTTAAGAGTGAGCTATGGATGAGATCCTCAAAACTTAATCAACATGACAATGATGTGTTATCGAATTAGAGTGACCAGATGTCCCAATTTTATAAGGACAGTCCCTATTTTTCAGTCTTTTTCTTATATAGGCTTCTATTACTCCTCCCCACCCCCATCTCCTGTCCTGACTTTTCACACTTGCTGTCTGGTCACCCTAAGTCAAATGAAAGTGAAAAGGCCAGCAAGGGTAGACCTAATGCAGCCAGTGAGAGCTTTCGTTTCATTGGGTTGTTTGGATGTGTATCTTCAAGCACTTCTAAGTGGATTAGCTTTTTCAAACGACGTGGCACCTGTTACAGTTCAGGCTAACTATTTCAATGGTTCAGCTGCAACAGGTGGCACCAAGGAAAGATTTTAGCCAGATGTGTCCCCAGTCTCTTTAATGGGAATTGCATCGCTACACCCCCTGCAATACTTTGGCTCTGTCTCGGGGTCTGGATTTGAATTCACTGTATCCCATGCATGTTGCAGAGTGGATGCATTCAGTACTCAGCTTGGGAAATGAAGAACCCTGCATTGTATTTCCTGAACCCGGGGTCTGATCCAAAGCCCATTGAAATCAGGGAGGGTCTTTCTATTGGCATAATGGATTAGGCTTTAAGGCAAGCATGGGGAGGGGAAGGGGAAGAGGGAGATTCAGTAGTTGTTGGAAAAGACTGCAGTACCGGTACAGCACTAGTGCAATCTGTCAAGGGAGAAATGTGTATTAGAAAACAAGAGTCTGTTTTGGATCCATGAGGAGGCAGCCCTGGGGAATCACAGGGAACTTGAAGATCAACAGAGAGTGGAACCCCTTCCTTGCAATGGATACTATAAATAAGTTCAAGCATAAAACTGGATGTCAAATCACGTTCTGAAGTTGTGCATAATGCAGCCGAGAAAACACCCCAGAGCAGTTTCATTGTATGAAAGTAGTATCCAGTAAGACTACAAAGTGCAATGCTATCTTGTGATCCTCTTTCTCTCACAGCCAGATTTTCAGCTGTGACCTCCAGATTTGCATCTGCACCTAACTGCATGCCTGGGAACAGCAGAAGAGTAGATAAGAGAGTGGATGTAATGTGGATGAGAGAGCCATGTCGTTCCACTTGTAAGTTCAGCTTTGGCAAAAAGGTGCAATATCCATTAGAAATGCAACACAGAATAGAGACTCGGGCGCTGATTCTGTAAATCCATAAATGCTGGCTTAACTTCAAACACATTGACTTTAATGGGGCAATTCATGTGCTTAATGCTGAACATGTGCTTTGCTGACTTGAGGTTTAAAGGGGCAAAATCGGAGAAGGAAAGCAATGAAGGCAAGTAATTGCTGAGGATAGTGGACAGTCAACACACGACCACCAAGACTGCTGTCCGAACCTCGCTCTCTGCACAAACACACTTGGTCATAAAAGAAACATATCTGCTCATTATGTATTTCAAAATCCTAGTCACAAGGTTGCAAGAGGTTTGGCTGATAACGTGAACGGACTATTTTGCTCTGTAGTGCACAGCCTGGCCCTGCACTGGTTTTGTAAAAACAATTTCAAAAGACACATTTGCTGCTCAAGACCTGATCTTAGCAGAAACACTCTGCCCACCTGAGCACTCTTAGCAGAAACACTCTGCCCACCTGAGCACTCTTGCTCTCAATAGATCAGCATATCTTAGTGTAGATATAAAGATCTGTCAGCATTTCCATTTAATAAACCTTAGTGTTTAATATATTGGCCTCTTTCAGGAATTGTGTCACTCAGAGGTCATTGGTACACTGTGGAAATTAGTAATTATAGATATACATTACAATATATTTAAAGAACAACACGATTTAAACCTGATCGACCAGTTTTGATTGAAATGTTGGACCAGGGTCTCAAATGCTTCTTTGCCAGCTTCTTGGCTAAGCCATAACTATTGAAAACTAAAATCCTTTTCAGTAATCGGGAGACATCATTCACTGAAACAGCCTCAGATGAAAGAGTGATGTGCACACTGCATGGTAACAAAAACAATTTGACTGCATCCGGGGACTGTAACAGCCTTAGAGTGATAAAGAAACTTAAATTTACAATCATACTCCTGCAGCTCTCTTTCCTTGTGCTCATCTATTTCTGTCTGTCTTTAATATTGTTTGTTTAGATTATTTATACAAGGATCTATTTTGCTTCCCTTTGGTATGGAATCCATGAAAAAAAGCCAGTGATTTCAATGTGTGTTAGAATGGTACAATAAAGTACACAAGTAATGTGACATCTGGATACATGGCGTACACTAACACACAAACATTAGCCAGATCTGTTCACAGAGGGCAGCAGTAATTGACATCTCTTTATCCGACTCTCTCCAACTAAGTGTGTGTGGGGAAAAACCCTCCCTGACACTTAGCCCAAGGCTAGGCCAATGCTTGACTAAAATTATAAGTTTTGCATGGTATCATGTAGGAGTAATGTACCAGCTTTTATGTGTGTGCCCAAGTGAATGATGTGTCCCTGTAATGCCTTGCCTAAGATAAAGAGCCTACTACTACTAACAGGTAAAAAAGCTGTCTTTTCGCATGAGTGGCAAAGGTCTATGTTTCTGGTGCTAAAGGACTAATGTTCTAGTCCCAGCAGGATTTTGTGTCTCTGTGTATTATATAATAATTTTGTCTGTTCTGAAGTCAAATGGGGCTGCTGGAGCTGCTCCAGTGTATGCTAGCCGGGATCTGGTCCCTGTTTTGTTACAAAGATCAGCTTCTGAATTTTCCTAAGCCATTTAGTTTAGTTTAGTTTGGCTTTATGAAACATCGCGGTTCATTGGACTGTTTTTGTAATTGTATTTACTAGCAATTTTTTGTGGGGCAATGGCTGCTTTTTGATTTAAACAACCTCGAAGATTCAAAAAGAAAATGAAGATCTGGATTTAATTATCTCCGGTACTCGCAGGAAGAAAAAGAAATCTTTGGAAACTGCTCGAAGAACCAGGAATGGACTCCAGGAATCCTAATACTTGCCACTCTTGCCTGGTTCTAACTGCTACTCCATGGAATGGCAGCCCAACTTTGCCTCATGCCTCAGCATTTAAGTCCTACCCTTAATCTTATTTTAGCAACTGGGTTGTAAAGTAATTGTTTTGGGTTAGGAGCAAAAGGGATCATGGAGGTACGCGTGATTTCCGTCCATTCTAACTCACTTTCCAAGCTGGCAAAGCCCTCCATCTCCTGTAATCAGAGAATTAGAGAAAGCAGCACTCGAAATGAGGCCGGAGCCTCTGCTTTAATGCCATCATCATTTATTATGCTCATAGTTTGTGTTTCATAATAATAATGAATTTGAAAGAAAGCTCTTGTACACCTAAGCCTTGCTTAAAGCGAGCTTTGCACTCTAGAAAGCTTCCAAATGCCATCCGGATTCTCTCAGAAGCACTTTAAAACTCTTATGTTCTCACGATGGAATTTTGTGCAGTGAAATCTCTCCCTTCCCTCTCTCTTCTCCCTCTGCCGAAGTGACAACCCTTCCTCGTGGCAGCTGAGAGACGGATATTTTTATGACTTGAAGATTTGCCCCTTGACCTCCCTAGAAACATTAGATCCAACCCAGAAATCCCAGGATACCTAGCAACCTTCAGTCTGATTTCTCTTGAGAAGCCTGAATGGAGAGTTGAGAGTTTTTCTTTAATAGGCTGTGCCTGCTGAAGGCTTTAACAATGCTGTGTTTGCTCAGCAGTGCCTGCACTGCTACCAGATGGACATTCCCAGTGTCTCTGATGGCCGGAGCCTTTCACAATACAGATTGAAACTGCCCAGAAGCAGGAACGTAGAGGGGGAGCCACTTCGTATCCCAGCAGGGAGGTTCCTTTTTCATTTTGATTCCCCCTTTGCATGGCAAGCTGGAGCGGTTGGTGGTTCAGAATACCCTGATATTACCTTCCATGGTTCCAGGCGGAAAGAAGAACATTGCCCAGAAATCTTCATCTGACTTTACTGCTCCACTAGTGCAGTCACAGCTCTGATTTTAAGGCAGATATAGAAGGTGGTTTGGAGACCAGAAGGAGGGATTACTCTAGCCCTTAGGCAGAGTTTGGATGCCATTATCAGAAAGAGTTGATTGCATGCAGGCCTCGGAGGAGGCACGCACTGCTGTATTCCAGGAGCTACGGTCCTGGCTGAATAACTCTGTCTTCTCCTGCTCAGTCTCACATTGTGGGGCAAACTTTGCCCTCAGTGACCTCCATGTGTAAGCCACTGGTGAGTTGCGCTACAGGTCCCCCTCTGTGCCTGAGCCGCAGAGGGTATGAATCTGTTACAGGCACGCTGGGAAACCTGGCATTTTAGCTCCAGTTGTACTAGCTCAAGCAGTTTAGCGGTCCCAGTGCGGTCCCCAGGGGTTGGCTGAGATGGTGGCAATCGCACGTACATCCTCGCACTGATGTCAGTAAAGGCGAGCAGCCTAAACCAGAGGTTAAGCCACTGGGATGGCCTGGTAGTTGTTGTTCATTTGCAGTTGGAGAAGGGTGAGGGACATGATTCCTGAATGCATGTGCCCGTCTGATCTGTTTGGTTAGCCCTAATGCCATGCTCCTTACAGGCAGGACCCTCGCTGGCTTGATAGGAGTTTTGCCTGAGAAAGGACAGCAGGATCAGGACTATAGTTTGCAAAGCACTTTGGGCTAGGAAGGCACTATATACATGGAAATTGTGCTGCTCCCAGCTTCCATTTAACTCCCAGTGGCTTCCATAGGAGGAGAGCCCAGCATGAAGTGAAGACAGAAGGAAGGGAGAGTATACCTTTGTTATATATTTGAGTCCTGCTGCTGAGGGAATATGTCATCATGAAGCTATTGTGACAATTAGCAAGCCCCCTGCCTCTCCCTATCAAGTCTCATTCAGCGGAATGGTAATGGATTATATTTTGTATAATGAGGCATGATCTATCCAGAGCATTTAGCATAATGTGAGAACAATAAATCATTCTGGACCTGTCAGTGGAATACTCAGGTGCTTTACATTATGCAAATAAACAGTGTGTTGTTATATTTGGGAGTTTGGGGGAAATTGGGAGGCAGGCATTGTGCCATTGTGTTTCCAGACAATAAGCAGTTGATAATTATTTAAAAACCATTGGTGTCAATGGGTTGTAATTCATTTGTACCTCCCTTTTGTCTGGCTGTGGAGAAGACCTGAAAAACAGCCATGCTTGTAAGCATTGCTGTGTGCCTGGCACTGATAAATGTATCAAACTCCAGCATGACTTTATCTAGGAAACAGATTTTGATAGCTTGCAAGGATTTAGGTCAATGGATAATTCAGTGCAAACTGCAAATCTTAATGCTATTGACAAAAGACAGAATACAAACAGGCAGCACATTCTGTAAATCCCAAGCCTGTAAGTAGCTCTCTTTTTACAGATTTATAGTAAATGTCCTTGAAAGCTATCTTTAAAAAAATTAACATACTAGGTTTAGATTGAACGAGTCAGCTTTAGTGATGCATTGTGTCCGTGTTTGCCCTGTAAGGACTGTAGTCACACAGGGCTGCTCTGTAATGGAATGTGAGCCTGTGCAGAATATTGAACTTCTGGGTCTGACTCTGAGCTCACTTCCCCCTGGTAGAAATCAGGAGTGAGTCCACTGAAATCAGTGGAGCCACACTGCTGTACAGCTAGCACAAAGGAGACCTGAATCAGATTCCAGGTTTGGTTTGGTTTTTAATGTGAAAATGGATTTACTTTGGGAGAGACCCCGCAGTGTCCTGGGTGTAGTTCGTTTGAGAGGAAGGGAGATATGAAAAAAGGGGGATATAGAGAGGGGAGGGCAAAATGAGGAAGAAAAAGAATGGAGAGGGAAATGCACCTTTTGGGGACATGCCTTATTTTTGTTCAGCCCTTGTAAATTAAAATAATAATAACCTCAATACGGACTCATACTATGCATCTTCTAAACAGTCTCCTTTTGAGAACTTGTTTCAGACACTGGACATTTTTTCCATGCCACAGCACCTTTGAAAGGTAATGCTTGGGGCTGCGGGGGGGGGGGGGGGGGTTTTTTTAACATTAGAAATTCAGCTGTTCTTTGTCCTGAAAAGCTCTATGATGACTGGAACATTAGTGGTTATGTAATGAGACAAGAGAGTGAAAGCTGAGCAATGGAGATGGGGAAGATACTCAGACTGATTCCAACGTTCTGCTTACTTTTAGTTAGCATGCATTTAACTCCAAGGTACAATGAACATTTTGGAAAATGACATCTTTGTTAAAGATTCAGCATGCCACCCTATCTGTTAAGGGGCAAGATTTCTCCACAGCCTACTAACGGGGGCTAGATTCTGATCTACCTGGGTGTAAATCAGAAATAATTCCACTCAAGTGAATAGAATATAAGGATTCCTCTGCTCAGGTTGCCTGTGGGGATAAAATCCAGGACCTCTGGATCTAAAAGCATGAACCTTTACTGTTCAAGATAAAAGAGCAATCTTGTTAGGTCAGAGGCTGTAGATGACTCTAAACATCTATACACAGTCCAGCCACTAGGGATAGACAGCCACACACTGAATGTGAGTTACAAGTGGTCTAGAACTGGGATAAACAGACAAACCCTCAGTTGCCAATGGAATAGAATTTTTTCAGGCCATTATGGGCAAATATATTTTCTGAACAGTGGAAGCCATCCTTTCCCATGTGATAACTGTAGCTCTGAAAGTCCATATTGAGCATCTTATCTTTAGAATAAGACTCCCCTAGATGGGAGATCACATAAGAAGGGATTTCACTGTTTTACGAACTAACATGCAAAGCAACAGCTGTGCTAGAAACCCAGGAAGCTAAACATAACATCAAACATCCTCCAGTATTTTGATTCAGACAGTTATGTCTGTGTTTTTTTCCTGACAGTATCAAACAAGACCAGCAAAGCATGAAGTGGCTTCTTCTTCCCTTCTGTCTCTTGTTCAAATGTTATTTTAAAACTGCTGTTTTGGGGCAGATGTACTGGTTCAGGCCGTTCTTTATAGCATTATTGTTTAATGTCTTATTCTTTGTAACTTTAATGACCATCCCTTTAAAGCTCTTGTCAGACAGCAGCAATGGTTTATCCTGTCAGTGGAACACCTGAGCAGGGAGTCAAGTCACCGAATCCCTCTCACCAGTTTTCAAGTCCTTAACAGAACTGTGTGTTGAGCCACAATTGCAATTATCTCTGGTGTATTAGCAGTCAGTCTAATATTTTGACACAAGGCAAAGTTTGGAGAATGAAAGTATCGGCACTCAGCATTTTGAGGCTTTTTTGCTTAAAGGAATGATGTGGGTTCCCTGCTTGTTCTGTGATATTTTGAGGCGGGAAATGTCTTGACTTGAGATGCATATCAGAACTATTCACTTGACCAAAAAAATTAAACTAAAGCTATTTGAAATGCACCATTCATATTGTCGGTAATAGTTGTGCTCCAAGTAATCAAATGCTGAACTTATGAGGATGCAATTATAGCTTATGATATCACTGTGATCAAGAACTGGAAACCACTGGAGTTTGAATAGGCAGGACCATGTTGAGGGGTTCATAGAGCAATATCATGTGGTATCAAGCTTTTAAGTATTTACAGTGAGAATGTTTACTCTTGCCCTCTTCATTATATTGTCATCTCATCTTTTGAGATTATTTTATTCTTCGTCAGTTACCGTTAACTCAGAGCTTGAAGGTAGAGTGCAGAGGTCTCCATCTAGCCAGGTGTAACTATGGCAACAGGAAATGAATCAGGATTTGAGATCTTTCATTGGGTTAATAATGACCAACAGTAATGTTGTGTTTGACAACACTTACCTTCCTGACACAACCACCCATGCTAAATCATTATAGAAAGCAAAAGTGAGGAAAGACCAAGAGGAGCAGGTAACCTTACCTTCCTGCAGCACATTGACAGCCATGAAACTGAGACCTGCTGGGAGGAAATCAAGGACAGTCCCACCTATGACTACAGTAAAGATGAAGGATTAACTCCTGATATCTCTATTCTGTCCTGAAAATCAAAGGTAGAAAAGCAGAGAGTTATCTCGGCCAATGGTTCTCCACCTGTTCCATATTGAAATCTCCCCTTCCTCTAGCTAAGACTCGTCTTCCATTTAGCAAATGGGAAAGGCAGGTGGTTACCTTTAACACCTGTTCATGGTCCTCTGTGTTGGGACCTCCTGGTCTAGTGGTAAGAATATGGGACTGGAAATCAGGACTCCTGGGTGCGCTTCCTCACTCTGTCAATTTCTTCCTATATAATCTTGGGCAAATCACAGAATGTCTTTGTGTCTCATTTTCCTCACCTGTAAAATGAAAATGGTATTAGTTACTGATGACAGAGGGGGTGTGAGACAGATTGCTTGAGATGCTTGGGGAAAGGTGCTACAGATGTGTAGCTGTTGTTTTGCAGGCTAGTCACATAACACATTCTTAGACCATGTTTGTTTATATGACAGTGGATGCTTCCTGCCTTCAAGTATGACATGACTTTGTTGCACACCTTTAAGGTTTATCTTCCTTCCTTTCCCAGCATGGATTTCAGAACCATGGCTTCCTGTCTTAACTGTGAATCACAAAGATTTAATCCAGCCCTATGCTGTGAGTCACAAAGCTCCCTGTGAATCACTCCTCCTGTGATTCTGGGCCAAGAGTCACAAATGAATTGTGACCCCTGACCTCTGGCCTGGCTCAGCTACCACTGGCATTGTCGTTTTGGAACAGTATTGAAATGCTTTGGGAGCTCCATTCTATTTCACTACAATCAGAGTTTCACTATATCAGAATTCACCGTCAGCAAGTTCCATGGAAATTCATTTCCAATACAAACAGACTGGTTCTGAGAGAGTGTTGACTGTACTCTGGATGGACTGCCACTTAGATCTGATAGGTGGTCCTGTCAGTATGTTGCCAGAATTGCAAGACTGTAAATACTTTGACCTGCTGACTTAATTAAAGAAGATTACATCAGCTCATTGTAAATCAACTCCTGACATTGACTGCTGCTTTCACTTTGGTCTGGGGAGGGTATCTTTGACAGCATCATTGCTTTTTTCTTTAGGTCTGTTGCCTGCCATGCTATCAGTCATTACAAACCAGAAATGTGTCCATTCACATATGTGGTATTTACACACACACACCCCCCACTTGGAAAAGTGCCTGGGGCACAGAGAGAACCAACTGATCATGTGCATACAAAGTAAATCATATTTAAAGTGTTGCTCCTTTGATTGCAATTTCGGATGCTGTTGATGAAGTGGCCTGTTTGTTTTGTTTTCGTCATTGGCTAGAAGTGGACTGAAAATTGCTGTGCTGCTCAGGCCTGAGGACAGGGGGAAAACAATTTATATGGTAAGCTTTTGAAAGAACATGTGCACCCAGAGCATCTAATCAATTGTTCCAAAGAACAAGGGGCTGATGAGAACCCAACATGATCGTTGGTTGATTTGTGCACAAATCTGAGTACAAATAATTTTGTCTTAAACTATGCTTATTATATGCAAATGCCAAAGATGGTTTCCATATTTTTATTGAGCACAGCACAGTTTTTTTGTAGGATGTGTCTTATTGTATCTTGAAACAAGGATGTAAAAATACAGTGTTATACAGGTCAAGTTGTATTCCTGTTTGCTTCTGTTATTCGCACATACATGGGAGGATCTGAGGGTCCAGTTAGAACAGAAGTAAAGCTCTAGACACCTGGAACATCCCCAAGTTGCCGAAAGCAAGAAACCTTCTGACCTTTGATAAAAAGCTGAACAAAGAGGCTAGCTGTCCCTGATCTGAAACCATCAGATCTCTTGTGAAACTTAGTAGAACTACCTCAGCTCTAGTGGAAGAGTAGCCTTAAGCTATACAGCCTTTCTGAATTACTCCCATGGCTTTACTCATCTGTGTACATTGCTGAAGAGCCAACAGATGATTTTAGCTTTGTCTGGAGTGGAACATCACCTGCCCCATCCATTTCTAGTTTTCACACCTATCAATCATAGTATTTATGTAATCTTCATCATTGTAGAATCTCAGCAGCTCACAGTTATTAATGGAGCCTCACAAATGCTCATGTGAGGCAGGGAAGTATTATCCCCATTTTACAAGTGGTGGAATGAGACACTGGATAGATTAAGTCCCAGATTTTTAAACGTGTTTAGGCATGGTACCATTCAGCATTGCAACACCTAAGTGACTTAGGATCCTATGGCTCATTTTCAAACATAGGCACATTTGAAGATGCAACTTAGGTGTTGCAATGCCTAAATATCTTTAAAATCTGGTCTTCAGTGACTTGTTCAAGGGTATCTATCGGTGAGCCAGGAATTGAATCCAGTTTTCCAGAGACATAGTCCAATGCACTTGACTGTCCTTCCTCCCCTTACATATCCTATAATAGTTGTCCTGCTCCATCTTAAATCTATCCTGACATTTACCAGCTTGGGATATATTACGTGTCTCATCTCTGAGAAATATACTGGAAAACCTTAACCATGTGTATCAATTAAAAAAATTCAGCTTTAAACAAAGTCTAAATATGTAACATCAGCAGACTCCCAATTCCTTCACATCTCGTCATCGTTGACTTCCATTGCTGGACAATAGCAAGCTATTTTAAAAGCTTTTGAAAAACCTTCCAGGCCAAGCAGAGCCTGGTGTAATGAGCCAGACTGCAATACACACTGAGTTGCTGTGCGTCTTACAGCCAACTTTTACAAATGGATAAAACTGGTTTTAAGAGTGCTGATTACAACACCCCATTAAAATCTACCTTTATAAAAATGTATTAATTTTAAACACAGAAAACTATAGTATTTAGTTGCAATTAGCTTGATCAACAGTTTCATAAAGCCTAGCCTGCCTTTCAGTAATATATCGGTGCTGACACATTGGGATTTGAAGCAAATGATTATACATGGTAAGAATTGAAACCCCTAAAGAGAACAGTAGTAGATTCTGCAGGAAATCAGAACTGCACTTAGCTTCTGGCAAAGAGAGATATCAGAGTGTCTCAGAAAAACTGCTCTGTGGAGCTGGTATCAATCTACATAGTCTACAATGGTCTGGAGGAAACTGATACAGGTGACCCACATGAAGCTAGCCCTGGTTTTCCAGTAACAGTACAACAAGCTTCCATATGGTGGATTGGAGTTCAAGACTGTTTCATTCCTTGCTTCTGAGCCTGAAAGAACTGGGAGCACAGTAGAGGAAGCGTGGTTGACTTCAAGATTCAGGGAGGTGTTGGTATCACTTTACTACAGTGGCCTCTGGGTGCTTCATGAATGGCATCCAGCCCCACTTAACTGCCATTACAGGAGGAAGATGATGAATAATGTGTGGGAGATTCAAATGTGTGCATGTGGAGGAGCTTATAAAATGTAAAACTCCTGCTCTTTGTCACAGTTTAATAGCTTATGAAGCAACGATTGCACTTTGCATTACGTAGCACCTTTTGGCCAAGATTCTCACAGTGCTTTTCACACAATACCTTTAAGCCTCACGTCACCTCAGGTTGATTTGCAAGTATTATTATTATCATCTCACTATGCTGATGGGTAGGCTCAGGCACAAGGAGGTTAAAGCAAAGCTAACATATTCAAACATTCATGTTTAAAGATTGGTACCTAAATCCGTATTCAGGCTCCTAACGGAGGGTCCCGATATTCTGATGTGCTGAGCCCCTAAAACTTCCACCTGCCTTGCACTGAACTGCAATGGACTGTGTGGGTGGTCATCAAGTCTGTGCTGAGATGCATAAAGATAGATTTAGGTGCCTAAAGTTAGGCACCAAAGTTTGAAAATTTTGGCCTCCATGATTTGCCCAAGATCTCACTGCCAGTCAGTAGCACAACAAAGACTAGCCCAGATAGCATACCGTCCTGTAGTCCCCTGCTCTAATTACTAGACTGCTCCAAAACATTAGACTACATGTGTACGCTCTCTCTCTCTCTCTCTCTCTTTCTTTTGCTAAATAGTTTTATTTACTATTATTCATAGATATTGATATGCTTATGTTAAATTTTAACACGCATTCCTAGAAGGAAAAGAAGATGAGCAGTAGACACATTATACACGTACTGCTCATTATTAATGTCATTTGTTATCTCAACAGCAACCCAAAGTGTCCTAGATCATTCTAGATGCTTCTAGAAAAGAGACGAAAGACTTGATCCTTGTCCCAAGCTGAAGTCCTCATCCTTTAAACACCTATGTGCTTAATTTTAAGCATGTAAGTGATTCCACTGAGGTAATTGAAAATGGGGTGTCTAATTACAGACATGACCAGCAAAGGGGTATCAGAAGAATAAGAAGAGTTATGGTAGGTAGGGAACAGTGTCAGTAAGAGTATGGGGTTATTCAGCAAATGCCACTGCTCAGCATGTTGAAGCAAAGAATTTTAAACAGTAGATAATTATGTAGAGTAAGTAAGCAATATCCTCTATATGATCACACAGTTTTGGAAGGTTTGCAAGTCAGGT
Source organism: Dermatemys mawii (assembly GCA_007922305.1). Lineage (NCBI taxonomy): Eukaryota > Metazoa > Chordata > Testudines > Dermatemydidae > Dermatemys > Dermatemys mawii. The sequence continues at coordinate 13,127,751 of ML677361.1, forward strand.
ACTGAGATCTAAACAATCGAATGTTAACTGAATGTCAAAGCAGAGAGTTGACTGTTTGTAGATAGGCAACATCAAATTGGAATGAAAAACTTTGAACAGTTAATTAAAAATCAAAAGACAGAATAATAGTAGAAGTAATTATCTGGGAGGTATTAGATCAATTGTAAGCCCAAGACCATAAAAGAATTAATCAAGAATAATTTAATATTTCATATTGAGGTTTTATATTTTTTCACTAATGCCAGAATCCATTCCATTAACCAATATAATTGTTTGAGGTAAATCAGCCTATAAAAGGATTTCCCAGAAAAGCAGACAAAAGGTGACCAAATCTACAAAGGAGAGTTTTAAACATAATCTCAGTATTAAGACATGATTAGAGTAAAAAGGTAATCGTTTCTAGCAAGATCAGTTAAGTTGCATCAGTTATCACAGCCCACACTAAAACAATGTGTGTGTGAGTGAAGCACTATCAGAAGAGGAAGTCACATGCTAAACATTAAATAGTGATCGTCAAGCAAAACAATCAAGTGTGCCTGATGCTTCATGATATATAAAGACGTGTTCATGTCAGATTTTCTGGATTTCTGTGATGGATAGCTAATTAATAGTAGTATTGTTAGCCCCATTGTGGGGCTGTGGGTCTGTTGTATTAGGCACAAGATAATCACACAGTAAAATATAGCCCTTGTTTCCAAGAGTTTACGAACTAAATAGACGAGAGACAAAGGAAATAGTACTGTTCCCATTTTGCAACTGGGGAGCTGAAGTAGGGGGAGATTTTTCAAAGGCACAAAATGAGATAAAGGAAGACATGAATAAAGAGATGTGGTGGGAGTGCAATCACCAGTAAGTAATAACATCCCAGTCCTTTAGAGCCTGATCCAAATACACCAAAAGTCAGTCAGAGCCTTTCCATCAACTTCAGTGGCCTTTGAGATCAAGCCCTCACTGAGCAAAGCTGATGCTTTATTGAGGAAGGCTGATAGTATTGCACAGCAATTGGCTGCAGGGCCTCCAAGTTGTAACTGGATATGTTTCGGAGGTTGTTCGGGTGTTTTTTTTATCCTATAAATAAGCTTGTCACACATCCCCACCGCAACCATTTATCAAGTTGCCTGCTGTCTGAGGAAGTACAAATGAAAGTAGAAGCAATATGGAAAGGAAGGAGCGTTTCAGAGCCCAGGTTCCAGCCTGAGCAGGAATGTCTACACTGCTCTTTTTAGCCCTGTAGCACCAGCTGTGCAAGCCTGAGTCAGTTGACCTGGGCTGAGATTCACTTTTTTGTTGTGTAGACATACCCTATATAACTCGGATACTCTTCTAAATCTAAGCAGTGATCCCTGCAGCACTGCCCTGCTAGAAGAAATGGATCTCGCCACACCATGCCCTGACACACCTCCCCTGGGACAGATGGCTGCCTCCTGTGTCCCCTTCCTAGTTCTCTTGTAATCTGGTCGAAAGCCATGAGTAGCCTTTCTGCTGAATTCAGTGGATGTTAGATCAAACTCTTCCACAGGGTCAACCAGGATGTATCCATAAGTGACCAAGGGGCCAAGAAATACTAAATGTTTAGTAACAACTGTATAAAAGAGTTTCCTCTCTCCTGTGCAGTTAATACTCCAGAGCAGTATCATTCCATAGCATGCTGGTAATAGCAGAAAGTGACTAGTGTAATATCCAACCCAAATACCAGTTGGTTACTATTGGTAGCAATTAATAAAACCCTAGAGTAACTGCCTAATGGAACCTAGACAAATAAATCAATCACCTACATATGCACACCTTCTGTCATTCCTAGGCTCTGCTATTTGTGGGTTTGGAGAAGAGCAGCCAGAAATACAGTAAAAGCCTTACTTCAGCAACGAAGGAGGGGGAAGCTACTAATCTTGCACTGTCCTCAGGTTAAACCTTGTATGCAATTCTCCCTATACATCAGATTATGGAAATATGTCAAATGTTCTGGATACAAAATATGTAATTTGATGTGAAGCTCAAATTTATTTTCTTGAACACATTGAGTTGACATTAACACAAGTTCTGTGCAATCATTCTGGAAGGATTAGACATTAAACAATCGTTGCAGAACATACAATATAGTCTTAAAGGCATTGAATCTGTAGTATGCATGTTCCCCAGGATATTATTACAAGACTTTTCATGTCTTTTTTCTAATGGCTTTTTGGATTCTCTGTTTTCAGTCTGCCACAGCTAGATTTACAAACGTCCAACAGCTCTATTTCTTCATTGTTAATAATTTTTTTTAGTGTAAAACATTTCTGATCATTCTTGTATGTCTAACTGCTTCTTTTGTTTATTGCTTTTCTGTGACGCTGTGAAGCAATTTATTTCCTAACTGGTATTATTTTTTTAACTACCCATGTAAATCCATATCAGTTCAGATTGGTGAAGAAAAAGCAATTTGCCACAAATGTTCTGAGGCTAAATGATCAAAGCAGAGGCCATTGGGTTCCCCATCTTCCTCCACCCTGCTAAGTCCCCATAAACTCTACATCTGCACGTAAAAGCCCACACTGCTCTTTCCTATAGGCTGTACGTTAAAGGGCACAATATAGTGCTTTGAAAACAAATGTGGCAGGCAAGTCCTCAGCTGGTGTAAATCAGCTGAGGAACTGAAGTCAGTGAAGCTATCCCCATTTACACCAGTTGAGGATATAGCTCTAAGTAGTTCCATAGTCTTCTTTTTGGAAAACCTGTAACAGTAAAGAATTTTAATTTGAGTGCTTATTCTAAGAGTAGCTAGGAGTGCTGTTAATCAACTCCTATCCCAAAAGACTAATAGAAAAGTACGTCCATTCTAATTACAATAATATTCTACAAAATCCTTGGCCTTCTAAGATATTCAAAACTGTCCCCTAATTGCTCAGTATCACAATGAGAAACTTCCTGACAACAATGACAATAGTACCTCTAACCTGCTCCAAAAGCACAAACGCTTAAACCAAAGGAGATTCTCCCTTAAGGAGTATAAAACAAAGTGGACCAGTTCTGACACTATCCAGAAGAGGGCAATGATAAACATACACACTGCCCAACGCATTATAGTAACTTATGATTATACAGTGCCTTTCATCCTAGTGGATCTTTCCCTTTAGAGAAAACACTTCACTGACCAATGAGACTTCAGTGCACAATGTGGCAACTTCTTCACTGGAGAAAGCATCTGTTTCTCCTACACTACCATTTAGGAGACGAGTGCAGAAGAACCCAATACCCGACTGAAGTTGCATTGGAATTTTAGCTGTGCAGGATGCAATTACCTAAATTGGAATTTGGTCTAGCTGCCTATCTCTTGAGAAACATGTAATTACATCTTAAATAATATACCAAGTATGTACCAAGCTGAGCTTGTGCACAAAATGGTTTGCATGACATTTGGCTGATTTGACCCTGAATGCAATATCCCCATTTCCATATTTCTCCCCCCTTCTTTTAATATTGTAACAAACTCCTGTTCATATATGAATTCACAGTTGTCACTCCACTGTACACCTTGATCACTAGGAAAGTTCAGGGGAGTAGGTGGACTAGAACTCAGCTCTTCCTAGCACAGGAAGCTAAAAGAGAGCGCCTGCTGGATGTTTTGTGTTACAAGACCTCTGACACACACACTGAAACAGTTCTGAATCTGCCCAGTAAATGCCCATACCAGTTCATTGCAGTTGTTTGTCGATGATTTTTTACTTTGTTTTCCAGCAGGTAAAACATCATACATTCAGCAATCTTTGCATCAGGATTGCATCCATTCTGTCTCTAAAAGAGAGAAAAAAATCATAAAGAACTGTTTACTTTTTCAAAGCAAAGGCTTCTGTGAGAACAAAATGTCACAAATACAGCAACACTTTGCAGAGGTGAAAAATAGGGCGTGATCCAAAGCCCCCTGAAAGCAATGGAGAAACGCTCGTTGACTTTAGGGGCTCGCATAAGCACTCAAGGTTCTGGAGATAAACATATACAGACCCTCTCCTGAACTATTGCACTCACGCCACAGAAAACCTTTGGCTCTTGCTTCCAAAAGTAGTGCAGTCATCCATGGTGTCACTGTTAGTTCATCCCCTTGCCTGAGGGCCTACTTTGGGTGCCACCTTTCTATTTTAGTATCACCTTGTAGTCTCTCTTCAATACTCTAGCATTCCAATTGGGTTCATTTCTATTCTACTTATCACCTCTTTAGGCTGTATCTACTTATAAAAAAACAGCATAGGGAAGGCATGTCTAACATGCAGCAACATCTAGGGTCTGATTGGACTCTCACTGAAGTCAATGGGAGTTGGAGCAGGCCCCCATTTTCAAAAGTATCTACATCACTTAAGAATCTGTCCCATTTTCAAGTGACTTAGGGCCAGATTTTCAAAGGTACTGAGGCACCTTATGATGTAAATAGGTGCCTAATGGGATTTTCAAAAGCATGTTAATCCCATTGAAGTCAAGTGACCTAGAACCAGATTTTTAAAGTTATTTAAGTAGCTAATTCCCATTGATTTTCATTGGGAATTGAGCACCTAAATACCTTTAAAAATCTGGACCTTAGGAGCCTAAATTCCACTGACTTCCAATTAGACTTAAACTCCTAACTGCCAAAGTAACTTTAGAAAATGAGACTTAGACTCCTAAGTCATTCAGGCCTGATCTATATGCACTTGAAATGTAGATTGGCGTAGCTCTGGTGCTCAGAGTATGAAAAATCCACACCTTGAGTGCAGTAGTTATGCCAACCTAACCCCCAGTGTAGGCTCAGATTGATTGATGGAAGAATGCTCTTGGGGAGATGGTATTCCTACAACAATAGAAAAATCCCTTCCATTGTCGTAGGCTGCATCTACACTATGGGATTGTGCTGGCACTATGCAGCTATAGCGCAGACATGGCCTTAGCTCTTTTGAAAATCTTACCCATAGTCATTTCACCGGAACTTCACAATGAGGTGTACCTTAAAGTTTCACTGTCACGGATCTTTTTGTATCTAGAGAGGAAACACTATTGGGCAAAACAATTCTGCCCTCGGATGCCTGGTGGCTTTCACTGAAGTCATGCATACGTGTCCAAGAACAGGCATGGTTCAATACATTATGCTTAGACTTGGTGTGATTAGATTTTTATCAGTGAATGTCGGTAAACATTGATTTCACCGTACACACGAGAATCAATGATAAAATGTTTCCATCAGATTGGCAAAGTAAGAAAAATGCTACTTGAGAACTTAGTAGAGTTTGATTTAAGGATATTTACTTTGTATATTTTGACATAATCGATAAAACAGAAACTTAAAGCTTTGACGTTTTTAATCACAACATCTATTGTCACTAAATGGTTATTGTCTGACCCCCATAATTATGCCTAATTGCCTAATGCATAATACAAAAAGCTTAAAATCCATAATTTTGCACAACTGTGACAATTTAGTTAATGAAACTATCGTAAAATGCTTAAAATTAAACATTGATGTGATCCATCAAAATTATATTTTAAAAAATCCAATTCTAGCAAGCCTAATCATACTGGAATGTTACATTGTTTGCTCATTGTCTCTCTCATTTATTTTTGTGTCCCTGTAAAAAGTTCATTGAGTGAAGTGCTAATTACCAGCCCAGCAGAGTCAGTTAGCTGCAGGCTTCCCTGCTGCCCTGCCATGAATCTGCTCATGAATGAACTTTGTCTTTGAGGCCAGTTACCATTCCAGGGCCCTGTGGTGGTTGGGATTTAGATCCGGCTGCTTGACAGTAGGAAGAAAGTTCTAATTCAGAATTTAGTATTAGGGATGGACGGCTTGTTCTTAAGGGAGCACTTGAAATGAGCTGCCTCATGGGGCATCAGCATGCTAAGGACACTCCTGGTAGCATGGAGAGCAGGAGTGCTTTTATTTCCAGACAAATGACTCAATTGCTTCCCCATTGGAAAGATGTAGAACTTGTTTAATCATTGTCCTATGGCACTGCCCTGAGAGCCTACATTTGTAACCACTCTGAGACGTATTTGATGGCTCTAAATGTGCTTATGCTTCAGTGTTATTAAATCATTTGCTTCTGGTCTTTCCACTATGCTTCGTGTGTTGGTTATAGAAGTTTTGTTGACATCAGAGAGTTTTGATACAAGAATATGGGACAGAAAATCCGCACTCTTGGGGTTTTTTCCCAGCTTGGCCACTGGCTCACTGTTTGCACTTGGACAAGTCACTTAACCTCTGTGGGCCTCAATTTTCCCTTCTGGGAAGTGCAGAGGACAACACCAGCCTCTCCAAGGTGTTATAAGGATCAAGTCATATTTGAAAATGGGACATCACTAGTACTGTTGTTGTGGCTGGTATCACCAGGTGATTCTGTTATGAATAGCTCATTTTTTTAGTATGCAAGCAAGATTTAATTCTGGGGAGACATACTGTGGTGGTGTTAGTTTTAGATTAGGCATGTTTTTTGGGAAAAGGGTAGCTCTGTGAGAAGCAGGAGAGTTTGCTGCTTGCCTTCTCAAGTCCAGGTTGTAGTGAATGAGGGAGTTATGTATATATATTTGTAATAAATATCATATGCATCTCAGTTTACCTGTTTGATATTATCCTGCCTGACTGTGCAGAGTTAAACCAAAGGAGGTGGATGGGAATGGGAAGCAAACATGAAACAAATGACAGAGATAAGGCTCCCTAAGGGAACAATGGACAGGGGCTATTAAAGGGGAGATGCCCCTGCCTGGATCCATCCAGGCTAGTAGGGTTTACCCTTCCCAGGCCTGAGCTTAGAATCAAAGGAAATATTAAAACCAATAAAGGACCCTGGGTCTAGAAAAGAAAGAGAGTTGTCAGCAAGTGACTGGAAATGAGTCTCTGACAGGGAAACACAGCACAGCAGATGCTTCATCACTCTCTGAAAGACTGTACTGAAGTTGTTTTTAGGTGTGAACCCATTTGCTGATAAAACACAGGAAAGAGCTGAACACTCGGAGAATAAAGACTTGAATTGCCTTGGGCACTGTCTGTTTACACACCTAGCCAAATCCCACTTGTTCTCAATTTGGGGACGCTTTGGGCTGGAGCCCATTTTCCAAATGATGCTCAGGACTTGAGGGAACACTCTTGTCAGTGTTGGCACCATGGCAATGAGTGCCTATGAAATACTTAAAATATAAAGTCTGTAGGGTCACTGGGTTTGCTCTAATGTGTTCTTCATCCATATTACTGACCACTACCAGTCAAAGCAAAGGCAGAGGAGTAGGAGTGGGGAGTGGGGAGGGGGGAGACATTAGTATAATTGAGCAGGGCAGCCTTATCACTTGGATAACAGCCTCCATTCTCAGCTGGGCTCAGAGCACACTGAACACACCAAGGGCAGGAAGCACTTTGCAGCTTCCTGGGCCCCAGAGCCAGGCCCCCAAAGTGTTGTCTTCCCCCAGGAGCTGAAGTTCAGCATGGTGCTACTGTGCATCCTGTTATGCCTTGACACCAGTGACTGCAATGGGGTTGGCATAGGAGCTAGCTATGCAAGAGAGGCACAGAAGAGCTGAAGCAAGATTCAGGGTGGAGCCCACTAAGTTCTGCAGCCAAGCAAAGGGAAAAGAAAAAAAAATAGGAAATGTTAGGCAGAGCCAGTGATTTGCTTGAGCAGTTTTAAATTCTCCCTCCATCAAAGCAAATCTGTGCCATTCAGTTTGATCCCAGAATTTCTGACTGCTAGACTCCTCAGTGCAAAGCTGCAAATATTTGCTCTGCTAAATTGCATTTCCAGGGACTGGATGAGATCTTTCCCTTGAAGTGATATCCTAAAGCTTTCATTTTGTTGCTGGAAATCCCTAAACACTATCCCATCTTCTTCCTCATAAGAGTGCCAGACCCCTAGGGCACCAATCTTTACATTAGATTTCTTAACTATGGGCCCAAGAATCAAAAGAACCTGCATGCTAGCACATCAATCCAGGAGCTGATGTACCAGCTCCCTGTGTGAAATTTTGATTGGGCTTAGCTAATTTTGCATGACTTGTCCCTACCAGTCTCACCAGTCTCAGCGATTCAGAAGCATCAGATACAGTAGTATATTTGTGTACGTTAGGCCAGATCTTCTAGCTTTGCTCTTCTGAAAGGTCGGCTTCCTTTGACAATCAGACATGCATTTTTCCACCCGTAGTGATGTATAAAAACTTTACTTAGGAAAAAGCAAAGGGGAAAACCTAGCCAAGTAATTTTTTTTTAAGAGAGAGCACTCATGATTATCAGCTAAACTATTCTGTCTAGAGACCAACATCAAATATGCATACAGCGCTTCATGGAATTACAGTTTGGAGCCTGTAAATTAATTAGTGATTTCTCAGAAGAATCGGAGTCTGACAACCCACAGACTTCAGGGCTTGCAGAGTTGTCTGACTTTGATAAGCAGACAATGTACACAACAGTTTTCTGGTGTCATCTTATCTCTCTTATCGCCAACAACCACCAGATCACCAGCCTATGACTTGCCATGAGTCCAATTTCAAGAAGTTAAAAGTCAAAACATTAAAAGGGTATGGGACATTTTAACTGTGGGAGAAATTTAAATGTTTTTTTTTTTTTGAACCCCCAACAGAAATCTGAAAATTTGAGTCCACAATCACTCGGCTCTGAAGCAGATATTATACCACTCTGTAGCTTACTGCCAATGGTCCAAGCTAGTCCTGCATTAATTAGCTCAGCACTCTCCATCAGTTTTCAGGTACAGTTTGCATGGTACCTGCTGCAAAGATTCCTCAGCAAAGAAGAAGCAGTTTGAAACAGTTTAGTTCCACTCTGCAAAATAACAGTATCAAAATAGTCCCATGCTTACTTACAGGATTTGCTCCCTGTGTGTATTTCAGACCTGTATCTCTTAAGGAAAAGAATAATATGTTTTACTCCAATTACTTGTATTTGTATTGGAGTCATGCCTTGAGATCTCAGCTGAATTCTGTGCTAGGCACTGTACAAATATAGAATAAGAGATAGTCCAGGCTCCAAAGAAAAGACAGGCAAAGATTAAGGGGAAAGGAGCTGAACCATTTTCTGCTGTGAGAGAGGGAAGTAAGTTCTATTCTGGCTTGTGCATCACTAAGAATTACAGGACTGTATTCTGCCATGAATTACACCTGTGCAATCCCTTTGAAGATAGCAGGGCAATGCAGGTGTCATTTAGGGCATAATTTGTGTTACTGATGATGGTGAACAAGCTAGGAAAAAAACAGCTAGAATTTGAGACCCTGGAGTGGGTTTTCAGGGTCAACAGTTAAAAAAATGATATTGCCATCTGTAAGCAGAACAAATTTAATCTGGAGTCTGTGAGACACAATGAACATAGCGACAAAGAGTCTTGTAGCACCTTATAGACTAACAGATTTTAGGGATCATGAGCTTTCGTGGGCTAAGACCCACTTCATCAGGTGAATGTTGTAGAAATCTCCAGAGGCAGCTATAAATAGCAGACCAGACTTCACAAAGAAACTGCTGAGCTCCAGTTCATCTGCAAATTCGACACCATCAGGTCTGGACTCAATATTGACTGTGAATGGCTCGCCAGTTACAAAAGCAGTTTCTCCTCTCTGGGTGTTCACACCTCCAGATCACCTGCTGGAAGTGGGCTTCACCCCTCCGATTGAATTTACCTGGCTTTCTTGCCTGCTATTTATAGCTGTCTCTGGAGATTTCCACAACATTCATACGATGAAGTGAGTCTTAGCCCACGAAAGCTCATGATCCCTAAAATCTGTTAGTCTATAAGGTGCTACAAGACTTTTTGTCGCTTTTGCAGATCCAGACTAACATGACTACTCCTCTGATACTAGACACAATAAACATAGAATCATAGACGATTAGGGTTAGAAGAGACCTCAGAAGGTTATCCAGTCCAACCCCCTCCTCAAAGCAGGACCAACACCAATTAAATCATCCCAGCCAGGGCTTTGTTAAGCTGAGCCTTAAAAACCTCTAAGGATGGAGGTTCCACCACTTCTCTAGGTAACCCATTCCAGTGCTTCATCACCCCCATAGTGACCTAGTGAAACAGTGTTTTCTAATATCCAAACCTAGACTTCTCCCACCGCAACCTGAGACCATTGCTTCTTGTTCTATCATCTGCCACCACTGAGAACAGCCTAGCTCCATCCTCTTTGGAATCCCCCTTCAGGTAGTTGAAGGCTACTATCAAATCCCACCCCCCAACCTATTCTTCTCTTCTGCAGACTAAATAACCCCAGTTCCCTCAGCCTCTCCTCGTAAGTCATGTGCCTCAGCCCCCTGATCTTTTTTGTTGCCCTCCACTGGACTCTCTCCAATTTGTCCACATCCTTTCTAAAGGGTGGGGCCCAAAACTGGACGCGGTACTCCAGATGTGGCCTCACCAGTGCCAAATAGAGGGAATAATCACTTCCCTTGATCTGCTGGCAATGCTCTTACGAATGCAGCCCAATATGCTATTAGCCTTCTTGGCGACAAGGACACGCTGCTGACTCATATCCAGCTTCTCGTCCACTGTAATCCTTGGGCCCTTTTCTACAGAACTGCTGCTTCTCCAGTCAGTCCCTAGTCTGTAGCGGTGCATGAGATTCTTCCGCCCGAAGTGGAGAACTCTGCACTTGTCCTCGTTGAACCTCATCAGATCTCTTTTGGCTCAATTCTCCAGTTTGTCTAGGTCACTCTGTATCCTATCAATACCCTCCAGCATATCTACCTCTTCCCCCAACTTAGTGTTATCAGCAAACTTGATGAGGGTGCAATCCATCCCATCCTCCAGATCATTAATGAAAATGTTGAACAAAACCAGCCCCATGAAAGCCACAATCCCATTGTAATGGATTAGAGCCACACTTCAACCAGATGGAAAGAATCATATAATCAGGTACAGCTGGATATTCTGTGTATTGAGCACTAATAGGCCTTTTCATTCCTGAGTTACACAATGAGCTGCCAAAACTCATGTGTGTCTATGTTATGACATTCATTGGTCATGCATAGAAACATATGAATATAACATTTTCCATACCGAAACACACCTTTGCTTCATCAAATCAGGTACTTAGCACTTGCCTACTGCATCAGGATCTGGTGCATTTCATTCCTTCCTGACCCTTGTCGTTAACAGCTTATGCCTTGAAGTATGAAATGATTTTTATCTTTGGGTAAATAAGAACCCCAGTGTTATTGGTCATAATATTAAAGGCTCTGCTCCTTTTTGAAATCTAGCATTACCTCTTCAAACTCCATACTGGCCACTGATAGAACTATTGGTCTATTTGTTGATCTGAGATATTTCCAGAGATTTGTTCCTCATAGGGTCTTTGGATATTTGTTTGTCCTTTTGATTAAACTCTAGTTTAACTATGGTAGATTGTATCCCTTATTTCAGAGATAAAAGTTCCTGTATCTTATCCTTGAAAGGATAAGTCACTCATAGTGCTTTCCAGAGGTCAGCTTCCTCTAATTTCACATCAGGAATGTTCTCTGAATGCCAAGGGTGCCATAAGAGGCAGGAGGGGCAGCTGTGTTTGTGGCATTCATGTGTTGACTTCTTCCCTTGAGCAAAATCCAGTCATTGACTGCTGTCTGTTTCAAAGTGGCAAATTTGACAGCTGTACTTTTAAGTATCCCACTGGCTGAGTTTCACTGATTGTCTTTACCAAAGCTGCCCACTCATTCCCATACAGTAGTACCCTGGAGAATCTCCCTTATAAACAGGCCCAGAGGTGCTGATGTTCTCAGCTCTGCGAGATGTCATGTTTGGACAGAATTAGGTGGTTGGACTGGCTACCCACACGTGCAATTATCAGTTATTAGCTTTACATTTCTTCCAAAGAAGTTACACGGCATTTGACCAAAAATTAAAAAAAAACAAATTTGAGTATATAGTGTTATTGACAAAGATTAGGGCATTAATGAATCCCCACTAGAAATTCAACATCTGTGTCATTTGTTACACTAGTTTATGTTCTCTCTTAATTCAAAGAGTACAATAAAATCAGTAATATTCAGCTTTGTGCAAATGCAGTCCAAAAACTTTTGGAAGCACTTTTTTAATGTTGCATCTTGATTTTGGCCTTTAAGGGCAAGTTATTACGTCTCACAGACTGAGCCAAATGCCCTGTTGGGGTGAACGGGCACAGATTATGACTTCGGTGGAGATGCAACTGCCTACACCCTGAGCGATTTTAACCTTATATAGCTGTTGAGCCACTGTGGTAGTAAGGTAATTACTGGAGCTGTGTGAACTTTTCCTAGCAACACTCAGCTATTTTTGGAAATGAAACCAGCTGAGTTTCAGGTGAAAATATTTGACCCATAAAAGTTTAATGGAGCTTCAAAGTGAAATATTTTGCTCTCTGGATTTGTTGAGATTGAGTTTGGTGGTTTCATTTTAGTTCCTTAATAGCAGACCACATGGGAGGTCTTACGGGTTGAAATACCAAGACTGGAGTTGTTTCACGGGAAGAAGCAGGTTTTTTCAATGAATAAGCTAATTATTATTACCATAGCTTATGAGCCCTAATCATCAGTGAGGACCCCATTATGTCAGGTGATGTACAAAAACAAAACAAAGAGACACTCTGTGCCCAAAAAAGGTTACAATCTAAATATAAGACAGGGGACAACAAATAGATACAGACAGACAAGCGAGTACAAGGAAACAGTGAGACACTGTGCATTATTTGACATCTCTAAGTCATAGACGCTGTGGAGATGTGCCCTATAGAAAGCCCACAGATGATTAAGTAAGAAGATAGGTAGATATATGACTGAGATCATGGATATCATCAGTCACTATGCGCCTATTTACAGTATCCTAATATGGATACTCATGTTATCTTACATAAGAATGGTCATACTGCGTCAGACCAGAGATCCATCTAGCCAAGTATCCTGTCTTCCGACAGTGGCCAATGCCACAGAGGGAATGAACAGAACAGGTAATCATCCAGTAGTTCATTCCCTGTCGCCCATTCCCAGCCTCTGGCAAACCTGCATCCAATGTATGTCATTGCTCCTTATTGAGACATTGTTTAAATTAAGTGGATTTTTAAGCCTGTTACAAGTACTTGGGTTCTTTAATAAAATGGGAATAAATGTAATTAATTCATGTACATTTTACATTGGCTCTGGTGGGTAATAGTGTTGCATTTACATATATATTATTAAATAGGAGTTTATTAAGTTTTGAGCTATATTAGGTTTAAGAATTTCATTCAGTATTAGATTTTAAGGAATATATTAAAACATTTTTAATTGTTTTTTAAAGAAAATTTTAATTATGCAAATTATTTTCAAATGATATTTTGGAGAGAGGGAGAGAGAGAATTACCCGTCTTAAGGTTAAAGGTTAGTTCTTATATCAGAATATTTCACTGCTGTTTGGATTCCAGAAAAAGGAGAAACTGGATCCAGAATAGGCTATATCAGTGAGATAAAACAGATATTTCATCCTGTAGCCTACTGGAGGAACTGCCATGCCTGTACAATATGTAAGGTTTCTGTAACCACCTCTCTACTTTGCACTAGCCTGGGTTTCCAATTGTTGCTTCATTTCTAAAAAGTAATTAAGACTTCACCCTAACATGCTCCCAAGAAATTTCAAGCAAGATGCATGCTACATTCTCAGGAGAGGAATCCCAGATGGCAAAGTCATCTTGCCACCAGGAGCCAGTTTCTGATAGTGTAATATTCTGGCAGACCTTGGAGATCATAAGTGACAACACCTCAGTCATGTGGCAACAATCTAACAACTAATCTAACTTCCCATGATCCAGGATATAGGAGGGCAACCTACCAGCAGCGTTGTGAGTCTTAGTTAATATATAAAACGCTTTGGATTCCCTGGATGGAAGGCACTGTTGGGTTATGTCGTATTATTGTTACTTTCTCCTGACTGTTTTGGGGAGTATTTTCACAGGTACAGAGAATGGGGAAAGAAGTGAACTGCCTGTCCTGTTAGAGAATGGGATTTTGTTTGTTTATTTTTAAAAGGACCCCAGCACCGTGAAATATAGTATTTTTTGAAAGGGGGGAGTGATTAAGTCATTTCAGTTACTGGTTCTGCTCCCTTACTCCTGTGAATTTTTGTGCTTTCGCAATCACATTTTCCTAATTAAAAAATATGTTTCTAGCCCTTATTGCTGTGTGAAGGTCCCATACAGTCAGCCGGGGGAGATGACTAAGGCCCCAGTTCAGGAGGGCAGTTAAGCACATGCTTAAATTCATCTTTATTCAGGAGAGCACTTAAGAGCAGGTTTCACTTTGATCACATGCTGAAAGTTGAGCTGGTGCTGAGGGCTCTGTGGAATAAGAAAAGTTTTCGGAATGGAAATTCATTTTGTCCATACATGGGAAACAGTGAAACTGATTATACACCACTGCTGACAAATATGCAAAGTAAGGAAAGTGAATAAAAGGACAGTCCCCTCCCTCCATTTAATATAGTTCAGATACAGTAACCTTCAGTGTCACTGTTTACACTGATATGTGTGTGCATGTCAAACAGAAATATGATTGTGAAGTTTGCACAATCTGATTTTTTTAACTCAGTCTCTAGTCCTGATGGGGGTTGCTGTGGAAAGCTGGAAAATATGATCTGCAGACTCGGGAACCAGAAAGCAAATAAAAAGAACCCAAACTGTGATGGATGGTTTTTTTGTGGGGGGAGGGGAAATGGTTTTTTGATTCGTGATTTTTAAGTCAGTTTATGATATTGAGGGACCCTGACTCATGATTTTTAAAAGCTTGCAGTTGGGGATAGTGTGTTTCAGCCAAGCAAAGTTACTTGGGAATGTCCCATCTGTGCTGCTCTGTCATGAGACTAGCTTCTGTGCCTGGCTTTAAAACTCCCACTTCATCTGCCTTAATCATGCAGTTCAAAGATGTCTTCAAGCTTTCAACCAACAAATTAAATCTTTGTCCTCACAACAAGGAGCTGCGAGATGACTCTACACTTTAGGTGTGGGCTCAGCTTCACTCCAGGACCAAAGGCTAATCCGATATTATCAAATATCAGGTGTTCAGAATTAATAAATATGAACCGTTTCATAGGGACACTGCTGTTTGCTTTATATTTCCCCCCTTTAGCTTTCTTGCTTGGCAAATCTCTGATATGTTGTTGTTTTTGTTGCCCATCCTTGTAGTGGTTAATATAAGGAAAAAATCTGAATTTGACCACATCCTTGAGGATGTCAAGTATTTATAGTTTATTGGTTTAGAAGCTTACTAAATTTAAACAGAAGCATTAACATGGCCTTCGGTCCTCTTGACAGTTATAAACTCTTCCTTGGGGGGATTTCTGTAATGCTGTCTAATCAGCTTAAGGAGTTAATTAAACAGCTGTCACTTAGCTTCTTAATTCTGAGACTTGATGCTAAATAAGATTTTAAATTAGTTATGCATGACTGAGGCATGGATTCGGAGATACAGCTAAGATGGCTTCCAGCAGAAGAGAAGGAGAAGCTAGACCTCATTTAAATAAACACCAGTGGGATTCTGGGTGACACTCAGATTAATGCTCTGGAGATTGATACATGGAAAATCTATGAGGAAAACAGAGAGTACTATTGAGTGCCAAAGAAGACAGTTTTAAGACGAGCTAATCATTCTCATTTGGTGCATGTACGTGACCTTAAGAGGTTTTGATAACTGTTATTCCCTTCCCTAGTACAGTCTTTAGACATTAAACCCAAAGACTGAGGTACCTACTGAAAACAGTAAGGAACATATGTGTGTCACAAAACAGGTGTCAAGTCTGTATAGTTTCCTTTAGTTTAAACAAATGTGTATATAGAGATCTGGCACTCTGGCAACGGGTTATAGTATTTTGAATTCCATTTATTGCTTCTTTCCTTTGTTTGTATAAAGAAATGAACCACAGCAGATGTATTGAACATTAATATGCTTATTCATATGCATCCCACATACTAATTTCTGTTGTGAAATAACTAAAAGCTCTCTTTAAAAAAAAACAGTATGTCATTTAGAATTCCTATTCCATCCTCCGACTCTGAAGATCAAGAGCCAGTTTCTGCGCTCAGACATAAATCCGGAATGACTCCATTGAAATCAAAATCTATATTTTTAAAACGCAATTTCCAGAGCTCATATTTCAAGCTTCCTTGTATTTTGCTGCTCGTCCTCAGAGCTAAAGGCTATGTGCAGTAAATCAGCTCAAGTTAGTTTGAGGAAACATGCCTGTAGGTTTTCTCTGAAAAACAAACTGGTGCCTTGTTCACGGTTGCTCCTGGTATTGTGTGGCTTGTAAGGGCAAGGGGGAAAGGCTACTAAAATAAATCCTTTAATCCTGTTGAGGGGAACATTGATGATCACCACTTTGTACTTTAATATGAAACAAAATGGCCCAGTGCAGAACCTCAGACATTAAGCATGAGTCAGTCATCTGTTTGTTTATTCAGGTAGTCATATGAAGACGACCATTCAAAAATCACTGTGAGGCAGAGAACGAGCTATTGAGAGGAGGGGAAGAATCACAAGATTTCCAAAAATCAGAGGGGTAGCCATGTTAGTCTGAATCTGCAAAAGCGACAAAGAGTCTGTGGCACCTTATAGACTAACAAACGTATTGGAGCATAAGCTTTCGTAGGCTAATATCCACTTTGTCGGATTTCCAAAGATATTATTCCTTTCTTTCACTGTAGGAATTACAGGGCAAAAGGCATCCTAAAGAAAATTAAATTGCAGGGATACTGCCAATTAAAGCTAGGCAACAAATAGGCATTCCCATTTGCCTTTCTAGTTAAAAAGATGGTTGCTGTGTGAAGCTTCTCAATGCCTTTCTTCTGGAGGAGGTTATACCTTCAGTTGTTTGATATGAATCTTACTAGATATGCCCACTCTCATTATGGGGAGAGAAATTCTTTTGCATGCTATTATCATTTTATTTGATTATTATTGACATTTGGTGTGCCTGAATTATAGAGAAGTGCACCAAAATACACTATATAATGGTTATAAAAGATCAGCATCTTTTTTACAGCTGCTCCAGGAATCAACTTTTACTGGACAGAATATTAGGATAAAGCCTTTCAAAGCCCATAAGTATTCCTAGTTGTATTCCTCTGGCATCAAGTCTCCTATAATCCATGTTAGCTCTGGACAAAGAATATAATATTTCTTCACAAGATTCCAGTATTATTTAAGCAGCAGAAAATATCACTTTTAAATTAGTAACTGTTTTTAGATTTATAGCTGTTACATGTTGGGAATTTGTATTATAAATCTCTCTATAGGCTAAATAAGTATCATGTTTGTTTCCTTGAAATGAAATAAGTTTTTTATTTATTTTCACCATGGGAACATTAAGCCTTTTCTAGCCATTGAACAGATGACCAAAGAAACATTTTTCATGGCCCCTGCTCTTTAAATTGTTGTAAATTCATTTTGTACTTCTACACTCAAATGAGAAATGAAGATCAGATAACTAAAGAAGAAATTATCCAAATGCAAACAGGTGGAGTTGCTGAAAACTGTGCAGAAACAAAAAGTTTTGGCTGCTGCACACAGATTCTGAATATTGCTCATTTCACTTTGCACTTCTCTAGAAGTATCAGATGGATTTGTCTACATGGCATACACCAAGTGCTTTGATGCTTGCTGATGGGAAATCATGATCCTATTTTACAACATTAGAGTTTTCTATAAGCTCTAGGAGATCTTTCTTTAAAACATTTGCAAAATTTCTGAGGAGACTTTTGTGGTCCTTCAAAAAGTGGCAATGTTGTAATATATTGTGTCAAGCTGATAGGAATTTGGCATCGTGCAACCCATGTTTTTTAGGAATGGACAAGTGGGCCAGTTCTGAGCCTGGATATAGAGTTTAGATCAGGATCCAGATTTTGAATCCACTGAAATCTAAGTGATTGGATCCTGAATTTGGGGTAAAGGCAGTCTCTAAACAAAGCAAGAACCAACTTTGTTTAGGTTCTTATCCCACAAACGCTTATTTTTATGCCTTTGAGTAGTCCCACTGATGGCAATGAGACTATTCGTGTGGATCAAATTAAGCACATACATCCAGTCACACAAAGGTCAGAGTTATTTACCTTTGTAATTTCAGGTAATTTCAGAATATCTGAAGGGTTTGGGGACTGGGTGGGGGAAAACAGGGCCTTTCTTCTTTACAGTTCTTTTTGTAAAATTCTATTTCCCGCTCCCCTTAAAAGATCATGAGGTTGCAGGGGGCGGATTCTGGCAAGGCAGCTATCAAAAGACTAGGCATTTTTTTCTTTCTTTAGATACTGTTTGATCCCAAATAAAGTGCCTGTTCCTTTAAATAGTGCGAGGAGCCCCCTTTTTATCCTCACCCTTTAGATGAGAGGGATCGGTGCTTCTTCTCTCTCTTCCCTGAGAGACAGCAGAGGGAGTCGTTGTCTCCTGACTATGTGGTTTCAATCTTACTTTGTTTCCTTCCACAAGTGAAATCACGTCAGGCTCAGAACCCATAGAGTGAGCTATTTAGATAATGAGAAGTTAGCACTCCGGGGGCTTTGGAAACCTTTAGTTCCTAAGAACCAGTTGAAATCAAGAAGCTCTTGTTCTATGGGATTTTCCTTGATTCAGAGGCCTGGTTTTGAAAAGCTCAAAGCCTTTCGAAGAATGAGCAACGTCTTGTAATTAGGAATGGAAGAAGGCAGGAGCCAAATTGTGCTCTCTGTTTTCCTTAGTGTAAATCAAGGATAACTGCAGAAAAGACAATGAAGATGTAGCAGGGTAACCGAGAGCCCAATTTAGTGCTGTGTTTTTGAGTCAAAATGTAGTCGTATCATCTGAGCCACAATTCTTAAAATGTAGAACTACTGCATCGAACGGGTAATATTCCTTTAGAAATGTGGCAACAGTGATATAATAGTAATACTATTCACTTACATAACTCGTTTCATGTAAAGAGCTCAAAGCCCTTTTCAGATAGCTTTACTCTTTGAGATATGGTAGCTCTGTATTATCCTCATTTTACAGACGAGGAGACTGAGAAACAAACAGGTGAAGCAACTTGCCTAAGGTCACATGGCAAATCAGTAGCAGAGTGAGGGTAGTTTCCAGCCTCACCACCCCAAGCTCTAAGAACGAGACACCCTAGTTCTGATTCTGCATTGCCCTGCTCTCTTTGTGGTCACTTACACCAGCTCTGAGTGGTTGCATTTTAAACTTACTATGCAGTGGCATAACCAACTATATGAAGTGCAGAGCAGTGGAGACTGAGGCTCATTGCCTGCGTTCATATGGCCCCAATTACCACAGTATCTGAGCACCACACAGTCCTTAATGTATTTATCCTCACAACACTCCAATGAGGTATGGAAGTACTTTTGTCCCCATTTCACAGATGGAAAACTGAGGCACATAGAGGCTAAGTGGCTTGCCTAAGGTCACTCAGGAAGTCTTTGGCAAAGGAATAAACTGATCCTGGATTTCCCAGGTTCTAGACTAGTGCCTTTACCACTGCACCATCCTTCCTGTAATTATGTGAGCACTGTTTTCTCTGATGTTTTCATAGAACATCAATTACTACAGAATACCATCAGGAGCAGTGCTCTGATGATTGAAGGACAAGGCTTAAAACATGGTGATACTTTCTGGTGTCCAACAAGGCAGTTAACTGAGATCAGCATGAAGAGTATCCACTGCTAAATCGTGGGCCCATGCATGCTCATACTGTGTGGCATTTCCTCCAGATGTCATCCTCTGATACCTGACTGATATTCACTGAGTGGCAATCAGAAGCGGGAGTCCCCCAACAGCTCTGATGATAGACGGGAGTTTGGCACCAGAAGTTCGCTGTACAGAATCAGGGACACTCTTGAAGCACAGAGCTCCTTTCGTACCTGTGCAGCTGTATGAGAGGTCGCTGTATTTAGTGGATAGAGCACTGGACTAGGAGTCAGGAGACCTGGCTGCTATTTCTGCCTCTGCCACTGGCCGGGTGTGTGATCTGAGGAAAGTCACTGCCTGTCCATTTTTTTTATCAGTTTATACTGTGCGTTCTCAGGGACTGTCTCTCACTCTGTGCACAGCACCTAGCACAATGGGACCCCCATCTCAGGTAGACCTGGTGCTACTATAATAGAAATAAATATGAGTAATAATTAATAAGGAACACTGGGTTAAAGAAGAGGGCATTCTGAGTGATGGGATCTAGCACTCATCCAAGTCAGACCAGCCATATCACCTGCTCCATATATTGCTGGCTCATACTGTTGGAAAGATCAGGGTCCCAAGCCTGCTCCTCAGGCATCCCCAAGAGAATGACTTTGTGCTTTCTACCCTATCAGGCTGGCTAGTCCCTTAAAAACAGACCTCTCATCATCTTGCAACAGTGTGTTAAAACACCACAACTGACTAATATCATATAGTGCGGCATTGTTACAGTGTTCTGAGCATTGCTATTGAGTTCTACACAGGGAGATCAGACACATGGAAATGGGAATCCTGGCTCCACGGAAGTCAATCCCATTGTCTTGAATGGGGTAAGGATTTCACTCCCAAGAGTTACCTTCCACTTGGTGCAACTTACTGGACGCTTGTTCCATCCTCTGTGCCAGCAATTCTTGGGAGGTCAGTTGAAAATTAACCCAAGCTTCATTTTCGTAAGGATAGGTGAAGAAGAGGTGAGCTGGTGTTTGATGACAGAAAGGTGGGTGAGGAGGAAGCATCTAAACCAAGGGTTTGTTGTTTGGTCTTTTAGGAAGCTGAGATCCTGAACACAGCGATTCTCACTGGGAAAACTGTGGCTGTCCCTGTCAAGGTGGTCTCTGTCGAGGAGGATGGAACTGTGACTGATCTTCTAGAATCCGTGGAGTGCAGATCGTCTGATGAAGACGTAATTAAGGTAAGAACCTATCATTGAATTAAGGGAAGGCCCCACCCCTGCAAGAAACACTGCTAGTAGTGTTCTCTGACATGCCAAGGTCTGTTCTGTGTGTGGCTAGTTTAATCCTTTCCTGACTATCCTTTCATTAAAAGACAAAGCATTGTAATGTATAGACGGGTGCACTGGACCTATTAAAACACACTGAAAACCCCAAATCTCCACCCAGCCTCTAGGGGTGTGTTTACCAAAATAAAAAAACAGAAAGGGAGGCCCGTGATCGACAGGCCACAGCAGTGTCCCGACCACACCCCTGCACCTTCCAGTCTATCTTAGCTCTATACCCACGGATGATTCATCTACACTGGGATGACTCTGTCTTGACTGGCTAGGCTGGCTTTAGGGCAAAGTTAGCACAAACTCTGATGCAGGAGAGACTCTGACCTAAGGACTTTGTATTTGTGTAACTTGCAGTTTTCTCACCTTGGTGTCAATCTGGAGTAGCCCTGCTGGGGTTAATGGCATTTCAGCATGGTAAAAGATCCAGGGCTAAATTCTGCTCTCATTTCCGTGGGGTTGAATCAATCAATGGGGCTACCCTGGGGTAACTGACAGCAAAATAGGTCACTGAATTGTCAGAAGACAGCGAAAGAAAGTTTGTGTCTGATAAGTGTAACTTACACTCCCTACCCTCTTATGAGCTGCTTTCTCCTGTTTCATCCCTCTCTTCCAGTCCCTCAATGGGCATGTCTACACTACAGCTGGGAGCGACCCTCCCAACCTGGATAGACGGCCCTCTTGCAATAGGGCTTGCACTAGTGTGCTATAGCTCTGTGGACAGCACCTCAATGATGGAGGTGTGGGCTATTCACCCAGCTCAAGCCTGCCTTATTGGGTCCAAGCTCAGGTGGCTAGCTCGAGCCTCCACTGCTGTGTCCAGATCGCTACGTTCAGGGCGTTAACACAAGCCCACCAGGGCAAGTCTGTCTCCCTGGGTGGTGCGGCTCACTCCCAGCTGTGGTGGGACTGGAAGTGGAGCTGTGCCCAATGAGAAAGTTATACCAGCTTAGGCTCCGGCTCA
This sequence comes from Dermatemys mawii, assembly GCA_007922305.1. Taxonomy (NCBI): domain Eukaryota; kingdom Metazoa; phylum Chordata; order Testudines; family Dermatemydidae; genus Dermatemys; species Dermatemys mawii. The sequence continues at coordinate 13,149,627 of ML677361.1, forward strand.
GATGTGCTGTGTAACTCATACTACCGTTCACATTTTCTCTGGCCCCTTGTCTCCAGCTGAAGTTCATTTGATTTCTTGGTCATTCCTAGCTTCTCTGCTTGAAAGGAAAGGAAACATAGGTAGTAGAAGGGAAAAAGCTTTGAGAAATGGGTCCAGAGATAGCAAGTGCTGTGAGCCTTATTCTGCTGAGGACCGGAAAATGAAAATGAACCTCCTTGTGATGGGAGGAAAATTGTTTTTCAAGTGAAGTGCCTCCCACTCAGAGGTGTGATTTGGAAGAAGAAAGAAAAATTTGTGACAAATAAATCACAAACACCTACACATGAGAAATTACCCAATGTATATGATGTCTTCATGTGAGAAACACACTAAAGTTTCTTTTGCCACTGATCTCTAAATATGGTAATCCGACTTTCAGGACTTTCTGCATCCAGGGACTGGTCCTGGAAACCTTTGGGCATGTCTGTCACTTGTGTGCTCACAGGGGAATGCCACACAAGTGTAAAATGACTCACATGGTTTTCAGGATCAGGTCCCAAATGTGTAAGAAGAAAATGCAGCTAATAAACTCCGCACTTTCCACATCCCTTCAAGCCAGGCAGTGTGCATGTCCCAGTGGAACTGTCACGTCTGAGTTGAGGGCAGCATGTGACCCCTGGAGTTCAACTTTTCCTTATTTCAGTTCACGGCACTCAGTACTCATTGAGGGGAGGGATAGCTCAATGGTTTGAGCATTGGCCTGCTAAACTCAGGGTTGTGAGCTCAGTCGTTGAGGGGGCCATTTAGGAATATGGGGCAAAAATCTGTTTGGATGATTTATTTGGGGCTTGGTCCTGCTTTGAGCAGGGGGTTGGACTAGATGATCTCCTGAGGTCCCTCCCCTCAGCTTTTATTTAGTGGGAGGGACAGAGGGAGGGATAGCTCAGTGGCTTGAGCATTGACCTGCTAAACCTAGGGTTGTGAGTTCAATCCTTGAGGGGGCCATTTAGGGATCTGGGGCAAAAAAATCTATCAGGGAACACTACTTGGTCCTGCTAGTATAGGCAGGAGACTGGACTTGATGACCTTTCAAGGTCTTTCCAGCTCTATGAGATAGGCATATCTCCAGATATTCTATGAACTGCTCCACTGCAGAATAACAGCAGCCTGAATTCATTCCTTTTATTAAAAAAAAAAATCACTCACTTAACCCGCCAGCACATTGTTAATGCTAGAAATGATTTTTAAAAGGAACCTGATAAATTCATGGAGGATAGGTCCATCAGTGGCTATTAGCCAGGATAGGCAAGGATGGTGTCCCTAGCCTCTGTTTGACAGAAGCTGGGAATGGGCAACAAGGAATGGATTACTTGATGATTACCTGTTCCATTCATTCCCTCTGGGGCACCTGGCATTGGCCACTATCAGAAGACAGGATACTGGGTTAGATGGACCTTTGGTCTGACCCAGTATGACGGTTTTTATGTTCTTATGATTGCCTCAAGACAAAAGGTTCAGATCTGGCTTTTGAAGATAAAATTAGATGACTCTAACAGTCTTAAAATCTGTAAAGCTATCTAGGTCATCTCTGTCATAGAGGCCTTGATCATGAGAGGTGCTGAGTACCCTCAGCTCCTGTTGACTACCAGCCCATCTTTAGAACAATTACTCTTCTGGCTTCAAAGGGGATTAAGCACTTCACAGCAGTAAAAAAGCCGACAGAATGTTGGGAATAATCAAGAAAGCGATAGATAATAAGACAGAAAATTCCATATTGCCTCTATATAAATAGATGGTATGCCTACACCTTGAATACTATGTGCAGATGTGGTCGCCCTGTCTCAAAAAAGGTATATTGCAATTGGAAAAGGTTCAGAAAAGGACAACAAAAATGATTAAGGGTATAGAACTCTTCTGTATGAGGAGAGATTAATAAGACTGGGACTTTTCAGCTTGGAAAAGAGTCAACTCAGGGGGGATATGATAGAGGTCTATAAAATCATGAGTAGTATAAAGAAAGTAAATAAGAAAGTGTTATTTACTTCTTCTCATCATACAAGAACAAGGGGCCACCAAATGAAATTAATAGGTAGCAGGTTTAAAACAAACACAAGAAAGTATTTTTTCACATAAAGCACTGTCAACCTCTGGAACTCCTTGCCAGAGAGTGTTGTGAAGGCCAATACTATAACGGGATTCAAAAGGGGGCTAGATAGATTCATGGAACATGGGTCCATCAATGGCTATTAGCCAGGATGGGCAGGAATGGTGTCCCTAGCCTCTGTTTGCCAGAAGCTGGGACTGGGTGGCAGGGCATGGATCACTTGATGATAACTTGTCTGTTCATTCCTTCTGAGGCCCCTGCCATTGGCCACTGTGAGAGGACAGGATACTGGGCTTGATGGATCTTTGGTCTGGCCCAGTATGGCTGTTCTTATGAGATAGTAAGATTGGGCCTTATTATTTTTTCTCATGGGTGCACAAGCCTCATTATGCATGTACTGTAATGCACTGTGATGTGCTATAAAGGGTTGTAGATTTCACCATCAGCTTTCTGCAGGAGTGAAATGGCTATTTGGTTTGTTCAGTGTGGAGTAATATAACTATGAATACATGAAAGTTTTTAAGAAACCCGGCATATCCCATTTGGTTGGTATATGTTAATGGAGAAGGGAAGGCAATGATAGTGCTGGAGAGAGATAACAGTGTGAGGTGGGTACAAGAAACCTAATAAAAGAATGACAACAATATGGGTTATCTGGAGTTTGCCATTATCACTTCAGACACTCACAGCTGGCTGTCCTTAAAGATAGGCTTCTCTAGAAGAGAAGATGAGAGAGACAGGCAAAAATTAGAGCTAAAACCAGACCAGTGAAAAGCAAACTCCTTTGTTGTTTTTTAAAATATTTTTAAACCTAACCCATCTGGCAGCCAATGGCCCTTAATGTCCCTAAGCTGGTATAAATCAGCCTCGTCCCATTGACTTCAGTGGCGTTGGAGTGGTGGATTGAGGATCTGGCCCTGTGTAAAGTTTTCCTGAGCCGAAGGTTGACAGGTATATTGCACTCTCTCAGCTGCGCATTTTCCCATTTTAATTTGGATACACACACCAGCGGAAAATGTTTCGCTCCAAATCTATCCCCATTAGCCAATAAGTCTTTCCTAGTGCGCATCTTGTAGCACTGACGTGAGACTGAAAGCTTCATTTTGTTCCAGTGGTGCACAACAGCAACTGGAGGCTCTGTTTAATATTCCTTGATGTACTTCCTTAAGACCAATGCAGATAATCAAAAGTTACTGTCAGAGAAGCAACCTGCTGAGAGCTTCAAGTTTACCTGCAAGTTAAGGAGGGAAGTAACAAGGTAACTAAACAGCCTGAAATGCATAGAGCTGTAGATGGTGAAAAGTGACTTTTGTTAGCTATATTTCAACTTTTCTATCAGGGGATTTCAACTAGAGCTGTACACATCACTGATTTTTCAGTTTGCTGGCAGTTCCAAAAAATCAGGGGGAAATATTATATCATATCAACCCAAACAAAAAAAATTTACTGCACCAAAAAGCTGAACATTCTTTGTTTAAGGTCAAACAAAATTGTGTATTTTGATTACATCAAAACATTTCATTCACCCTGTAATGAAACATTTTGTTTCGATTTTGAGTTTTTTACTTTCCAAAAATTATTTTAATTAAATTGAAGTAAATCTCACAGTAAAAAGTCATTTTGAATGGAGAAATCTAAATGTTTTCATTCAAAAATTTTTTAAAAAAATATTCAGTTTTTTTGTTCAATTGAAACATCTTGTCAAATTCAGAACAAAGTTAGAAAATGTTCCAGCTGGCTAAGTCTATATTTTGCAGTGAAAAAAGTTTTGGCTGAAAAACTTCACCTGCCTCTAATTGTAACATTTACACCCATTCTACTTGTTTTAGGCCATTTCGTCTTCACAATAATACCTTGTACAGAGAATGAGGCCAAGTAGTTTGAAAGTCCAGCATGTTCTATGTTTCCTTTTCAAAATCGACACAGGGTTTCCATTTATCTTAACAGTTGCAAACCCAGCCATCATGCTGGTGGCTTCTGATTACACATGCCTTTCTCCCTTAATCCTCGTTTTTATCCCCTGCTTCTGCAAGATCCTTCTGAGTCTGGTAAATCTGCCACTGATTTAAAAAATAGATTTATTCAATGTAGGTTCAGAAAGAAAACTTACACATTTGTTGACATGTATTGCTGAGCCATTGTGGAGATCGTGGACTAAATTCTTAGCTTATGTGAATGAAATCAATGACATTACATCAGTTTACATCAGCTGAAGATCTGGCCCCTCTTCCTCTGTATGATGATATTTATAAAGAATGTGTCTGCACTTTAAAATGTTAATAAAGAGGCAATGTGGCTAAGAATAGGTGCGTGGGTGTGAATCCACCATATCTCCTATGCCATTTAAAAATTAGACTGGGCAGTGAAATGTAAAATCCACAGTGATCCTTATTAAATAGTTAACATTTGGCAACTATACCACAGTAGTTCCCAGTGTTAGAAAAAGAAATGCAACATCCCAGCAAACAATCCTACACTGGCAGAGGGGTAGACAAGGCCTGGGTCCTTTTCATCTTTAATTTCATCTCAGTCTGAATCCTAGTAAATTAGTGGGCGCACTTGCAATGTCTGGAGAGTGCAAAGAGACCCATTGAGATTAGAGTGCTGCCCTAGTAGCATCATCACAACTGAAATCTTAGAAGAGGCCAGTTTTTCAGTAGAGGCCCTGGGAAACCCAGAGTGCAGCTACACTGCAGTAAAATGCCCCTGGCTGGCCCGTGCAGCTGACTCCGGTTCACAGCACTTGAGCTGCGGCCTATGAAATTGCAGTGTAGACGCCGAGGCTTGGGCTGGAGCGTGGGCTCGAGGACCCCGCAAGTGGGGAAGATCCCTGAGCCCAGGCTCAAATGTCTATCCTGCATTTTGATATCCCCGTGAGCCTGAGAGAGCTCAGGTGCACAAGGCCCTCTGTACCTCACAAGACCTATGAGAGTTTGGCAGCTCAGGGTCTATCTGCAGCTCACTGTGCTATGATGAGGTAAGCTTCATTCCAGCTGCACAAGCAAAGAGTCACCCTGCAGGTCTGTGGCTGAGGGATAGATTTCTCAGTGCCCGCCTCTGTCCTGCCCAAATTCTGATCCCTCGGGCTGTGAGTGGGTAGTGGAATAGCAAATTTCATCCCAGGAGCATTGCTTACTTTATTATCAAACCACCTCTGCAGAAACAAGGCCCAAACTGTTCAGGTATGAATAATCAGTATTTGGTTATGGCTTCTGAGGCAAGGAATATAGGCTGATTTTGTTCCAGCCACTCTGAGTGGTACTGAAAGGACAGTAATGCTGCTGACATTTTGTAAAGTCTTATTGCAGAGTAATAAATCCTGCAGTAAACCTTGGTGCGGTCTTGTTAGTGGCAAAAATTACCTCTCTCTAGTCAAGTGCCACACATTACCTGCTGCTCCCACGAGAACTAAAGTATCTGAGCTTTTTAAATAGCCTGATTCAGGCAGTGTTTTAAAACATTAAACTTTTAGCATCTGCTTCTCCTCTTTCTTACACCTGTGTAATTCAGGAGAAAATTCACCTCTGTGGAAATCAGTGGAGTGATACTGGTTTAAACCCAATGGGAGAAGATAATCAGGCCCATGATTGTGAGTGGGGCTGCAGTTTGATCTTCACAGTAGGAGTGTTGCCAGTGCTCACGATTTTATTGTGTCATTATAGTTGGTGTTAAATCTCCAGCTCTTGGAGACATGATTGAGAATTCCAAGCTTTCCTTTTTCAAAAGTAATTTTTTAGCCCTCGTGGTTGCAGATAAAAACTTGAAAACATGAAGTAAATGTATCCTAAAGATGCAAAGAATCAGAGGCTGAATAAAAGCATTATTTTTCATTTAAATCTCATGATTGTCTTTAAAAAATCTCATGATTTTGGGGGCCTGCCTCATGGTTTTTGAATGCCTGGGGTTGGTGATACTGCAATTTAAAAAAAAAATATGAATGATCAGTAGAGATGGTCAGAATACTTCAAATGAAACATTTTTGTGTCAGAAAATGGGGTTTAATTAAATAAAAATTTTCTGTGGGAAAAGATTGGTTTCAGCTGAATTTTCTGTTGGGAAAATCAAAATGAAACATTTTCTTTTGGGTCAGTAGGATATTAATTTCTGCATCCATCTGAGTGTCCATGAAGTGTCAGTTCTGGGTCCCTGATTTCTCCGTTCTCCCCTTTAGGCTTTTATCCTTGACTGGTCTACATCTCCCATGATGCACTCTGGTGTCTCACTGTGGCTGAGCTGCCATGACACAATCTTATTAACATCAACTCATCTTGAAACAAAAATCAGAGGGGTAGCTGTGTTAGTCTGGAATTGCAAAAGTGACAAAGAGTCCTGTGGCACCATAAAGACTAACTAAAGTATTAGAGCATAAACTTTCGTGGGCTAATACCCACTTCGTCGGATGCATGCAGTGGAGGTATCCAGGGGCAGGTATAAATAGGTAGGCAAGAACCAGGTTAAAGATAACAAGGTGGGTCCAATGAGGCTGAGCCAGCTGTTGTCTCTAATCAGGGAGGGTGAGATATTCCTCTAGCAGCTGAACTGGAGGTGTGAACAGGGAGAGAAGAGAAACTGCTCTTGTAGTTAGCTAGCCATTCAAAATCTCTGTTCAGTCCCAAATTGATTGTGTCAAATTTGCAAATGAATTGCAACTCTGCAGTTTCTCTTCGCAGTCTGGTCTTAAAGTTTTTTTGCTGCAAAATGCTGACCTTTAAGTCTTTCATGGCGTGTGCAGGGAGATTGAAGTGTTCTCCTACAGGTTTTTGTATATTGCCATTCCTGATATCTGATTTGTGTCCATTTATCCTTTTTCGTAGGAACTGTCCAGTTTGACCGATGTACATAGCAGAGGGGCATTGATGGCACATAATGACATATATTACATTGGTAGATGTGCAGCTGAATGAACCAGTGATGGTATGGCTGATCTGGTTAGGTCCTGTGATGGTATTGCTGGTGTAGATATGTGAGCAGAGTTGGCATCGAGGTTTGTTGCATGGATTGGTTCCTGAGTTAGAGGAGTTATGGCACCGTGCGCTGTTGCTGGTGAGGTTGAGGGGTTGTCTGTGGGCCAGGACTGGCCTGCCTCCCAAGGCCTGTGAAAGAGAGGGATTGTTGTCCAGGATGGGTTGTAGATCACTGATGATGTGTTGGAGAGGTTTTAACTGAGGACTGTAGGTGATGACCAGTGGTGTTCTGTTGTTTTCTTTCTTGGGCTTGTCTTGCAGCAGCAGGCTTCTGGGTACACGTCTGGCTCTGTTGATCTGTGTCCTTATTTCCTTGTGTGAGTATTGTAGTTTTGAGAAAGCTTGGTGAAGATCTTATAGGTGTTGGTCTCTGTCTAAAGGGTTGGAGCAAATACGATTGTACCTCAATGCTTGGCTGTAGACAATGGATCGTGTGGTGTGTCCGGAATAGAAGCTGGTGGCATGAAGGTAGGTGTAGCTGTCGGTAGGTTTTCAGTATAGGGTGGTGTTGATGTGGCCATCATTAATTTGCACCGTGGTGTCTAGGAAGTGGACCTCTCATGTAGACTGGTCCAGGCTGAGGTGGATGGTGGGGTGGAGGCTGTTGAAATCATGGTGGAATTTTTCCAGAGTTTCTTTCCCATGGGTCCAGATGATGAAGATGTCATCAATGTAGCGTTGATAGAGAAGGGACGTGAGTGAACGAGAGTTGAGGAAGCGTTGTTCCAGGTCAGCCATAAAGATGTTGGCATACTGTGGGGCCATGCAGGTGCCCATAGTGGTGCCACTGGTCTGGAGGTATATATTGTCACCAAATTTGAAATAATTGTGTCTGAGGATAAAATCACAGAGCTTAGCAACCATTTGTGCTGTGTCATCATCAGGGATACTATTCCTGAAAGCTTGTATTCCATCTCTGTGTGGGATGTTTGTGTAGAGAGCCTCTACATCCATGGTGGCTACAATGGTGTTTTCTGGAAGATCACCAATGCATTGCAGTTTTCTCAGGAAGTCGGTAGTGTCACGGAGATCGCTGGGAATGCTGGTGGCGTAGGGTCTGAGTAAAGAGTCCACATATCCAGATAGTCCTTCAGTGAGAGTGCCAATGTCTGAGATGATGGGGTGTCCAGGATTTCCAGGTTTGTGGATCTTGGGTAATAGAATACCCCCGGTCGGGGCTCTAAGGTTATGTTAATTTGTTCCTGTGTTACTGTAGGAAGTGTCCTGAGTAGATGGTGCAGTTTCTTAGTATATTCCTCAGTTGGATCTGAGGGAAGTGGCCTGTAGAAATTGGTGTTGGAGAGTTGTCTGGTAGCCTCCTTTTGGTAGTCAGACCTGTCCATGATGACAACAGCACCTCCTTTATCAGCCTCTTTGATTATGATGTCAGGGTTGTTTCTGAGGCTGTGGATGGCATTGCGTTCTGCTCGACTTAGGTTGTGAGGCAGGCGATGTTGTTTTTCCACAATTTCTGCCTGTGCACGTCGGCGGAAGCATTCTATGTATAGGTCCAGACTGTCATTTCGACCCTCAGGAGGAGTCCATGTGAAGTTCTTCTTCTTGTGCTGCTGGTGGGATGGTGTCTGTGTATCAGTGTGCTGTTCTATGTTGTCTTGAAAGTATTCTTTGAGTCTGAGATGGTGAAAGTAGGCTTCCAGATCACCGCAGAATTGTATCTTGTTTGTGGGGGTGCTGGGGCAGAATGAGAGTCCTCGAGATAGGACAGACTCTTCTGCCGGGCTGAGTATGTAGCTGGATAGATTGACGATATTGCTGGGTGAGTTAGGGGTACCACTGTTGTGGCCCCATGTGGCAGGCAGGATTTTAGATAGCTTGCAGTCCTTTTTCTTTTGTAGAGAGATGAAGTGTGTAATATAGATCTCCTATCTTATTTTAGTAAAGTCTGTTTGTGTGGAGGGTTGGTTGTTTATCAAGGTCTCCAGGTTGGAAAGCTCTTTTTTGATGTTCACATGTTTGCTGTACAGGATGCTGATCAGGTGGTTCCTCAGTTTCTTTGATAGTGTCTGGCATAATCTCTCACTGTAGTCTGTGCAGTATGTAGAAAGTAATGGATTTTTTACGTTCAGTCCATTAGGTGTGATGTCCATCTGTTTGCATTTGGAGAGAAAGATATCATCTGTCTGTATTTGTGCAAGTTTCTTCACGAGGTTGATGGATTTCCACTCCATACCGCTAAAATAAAGCTTGGAACAAAACTTTCCATTGCAGCTCAACAAATGGAAATGAAAAGTTTCAGTTCAGGGGTGTCTAAACATTTATTGTGATCAAAAGAATTGAAATAAATAACTATGATCTCAACCCAGTTGCAATATTCTGGAATGAAATTTTTTCTCAACTTTTCGTTTCATGAAAAGTTTTGATAGTTCACCTTTTCATCCCACCTCAGGATGAAAATAGAAATGGGATAGAAATTCCATTTTTCAATCAGCTCTAGTGATCAGAAGGGAAAGAGCAAAGCTCATGAAAATATTGTGTTAAAAATAAAAGTCACAAGAATAACTAGTGTGGTCTGACTTAATACCATTTTTAGTGTGAGTAGAAATAGATCCCTAATCATTCCAGGATTAAAATCAGGAAAGGCAAAAATATGTACAGAAAGCAGAATTTGCCTTACCAGCCCAACCTGTGGCTCCCTTGGAATGAATTGAAATGCTCAGTGAAAGTCATCAGTGCTCATTGCAAGGAGGTCAAGGTTTAACTTGGCTCTCAATAGAGTTGGCTGACTTTTTGCAATCACCCACACACCAAAGTCTCTATGTGGCAATAATCATAACTATGTTTTCATTAGAATCATGAAAAATATGGACTATAGGATGAAAGTGGAGCTGTAGCTATGAGAGCACAGCAGTCGAATTCATTATTGGCATGAGACTTCTACTGATGTTGAGGGAGTTGCCTCCACATAGGCCATCAGGGAATTTGGCCCTTTGTACCTCCTCAGCAGAGACTCTGTCCAATGCATCCGGGGGAAATAACCTCTTCTGTCCATTGATATTTCTATTTAACAATAGTAAGGAATGAGCCTGATAAAGAGTAAGACAAGTTCGTTAATGGTATCCAAATGGTCTTGTCAAAGAGCATCTCTCACTAGGCTCTCGGTAAGGAATTCCTTCCAGGCTAACTAGTGAGGCAGGGGGGAAAAAATCACAAGAGACAATAAACACAGTTTCACTCCTCATTAGTAGGTGGTCTGAATCGTTTATGGTAAGATGCAGAAAGGCAGGTCAGGGTCATTTGTGGTTGTAAGAAGCAGGAAATGAGCTAGTTTGCAGAGTTGTCAGCCAGGCATTGTCTCTTCACTTAATTGGAAATTTCTCATTTTTCTTCCTTTGAGGAGAGTGGCTGCATTCTGAGATTTTGGAAAAGGCGGTTCAGTCCCAGTGTCAGTCAGTCAGTGTCTAGATGCCTTTCTAGAGTTAAAAGACTGAGGAGGGAAAGTGTGTGAACTGGAAAAAGGAGCTCTAATAGAGCAACGCATCCCCAATTCTTTCAAGGGAAGTAAGTCTTATTTACTTTTGACCAGGCATTTCCATGGTAGCATGAGGTCACCTTATTAACATAACATTATACATTTGGAAAATATCAAGGATCGCCTCTTCCCATTTCTCCTATCATTGCTGGAAATCCACCACATGGAATATGACAGTCTGTTCTCCAATCCCTCCAGAAGAAAGCAAAAACAAAAAACCCCCATAAAATTCGCCAATAATATGGCCTGGGGCAATTCAATTGATAGATCCCACAAATGAAGGTGCCCAGATACCATGGTTTTGAGGGTTTTGAGGGTCATATAAGTGCTTATATGACCCCTCATATAAGGGTCATGGTTTTGAGGGTCATATAAGTGCTCAGGCAGGCAGATTAGATTGACAGGTAGATCACCATGTTTAAGTATCACATGGTCTATGAGAAAACTTAGATGTCCATACAGGATGGGATTTTCAAAAGTGCCTTGACTTCCAATGGAGTTCGGTGTCTGGCTCTTTTAGGCGCTTTCAAAAATCTCACCCAGAATGTACTGCATCCCATTAATGATGGAGGATTTTTCCTGGAAAAGATAAATCCAAAGGTTGATTGCCCTCTCTGAGCAAATGACAGAGCGAGAAAACGGGGTGGGATGAGTAGAAAAACAATGGAGCCTAATTTTCTTCGTACTTCGCTGGGGTAGATCAGAAGTAGTCACACTGAAGTTAGTGGAGTTTCGCTGCTATAAGTGAAAGGGGAATCAGGCACTCGGAATCCAACAGTACAGGTCTCCAAAGTAGGAACTTGCATTAAAGAATCGTAAGATGAGAGCAGTGTTCTTAAAACACCCTCCCCTGCTCTTAAAAGTCATCACATTCTCCAGTTACAGTGATTTGTAAAAAGAGCGTCTATCACCTTCTTTTTAAAGAGGTCGTATTTATAGTGCTCTGTGCAGGCTCCAAGTCATCCTGCCAATGAGGATTCAAGACTCCTAATGCTGTTTTATTATCATGCAGTAAAATGTTACAATATGGCAGATAAATTACTGTCTTCTCGACCCAGTTTAGGATTTTTTTCTGGACATAGTGGGTGCGATATATCTGGCAAGCTTTGTATCTTTTGTTTTTCATCTACACTATCCAGGTGTTGAGTTAGCTTCAAAAAGGCTCTGATATTGTTGCAATGTAAACATACACGACAGATCCTCAGCTAATGTAAATCTGCATAGCTCCACTGACTTCAGGGGTTCTGTGCCAGCTGAGGATTTGGCCCATTGCCTGAAAACTTAGCACAGACACTTCTGGAGAAGCTAGGTCCTGAAACCACATCCATCACCCTGAAAATTAGATACAGGGCTTGTGGGAGAGTGTTGAAGCCTACAGAGACAATGGGAGAAGCTAGGGACTGGTTGGTGATATAGGGATATTTTGAAGGAAAGAGAGCCAAGGAAATGGGACAGGGGCTAGGTAGGACCTAACTGAACTGAAGCTCCAAGACCTGTGCATATCTTTAGCCCACAATCCGCCCTCTCTTCTCCTTAACTGATGAAGGTGAGGCAACATAATCCAATAGTTAACCTATGGCAGTGAACCATAGGAAACGTGAGTTCTAATCCCCATTGTGCTCCAACCATTTCAAGTGCCCATGCGCTAGTAAAATGGGGGTAAGAATTAGAGCAGGTTGAAAGTTGGAATGTCCATTCCTTAAGGAAATGCTGAGATTTTGAAAAACATTAGTTCCATGTCAGGACAGAAAGTGGAAATTCCCCAAAAATGTCATTTTATAATAATGAAAATGTTTCTTTTTGAAAATTTCTAAATGAAATCCCACATGGGAGCCCAAGCCCAAGCTTCAAGGTGACCTGCTCAGCTGTGGCTCCCAGGGCTTCGAGGACTGATGCGGAGTGTGGGAATTGGGGCTCCCCGGACTGCCTGTCTCCTAGCTCTGCAACCACAAGCATGGGAGAATTGAGAGCTCCCAGGACTTACAGGCTCCCTGCTGCAGAGCCAGGGGTCTTAAACCCTGAGAGCCCTGGGTAGAACTGGAGCTTCCAGATGTGCTAGACTCCTGGCTCTGTGCCTGAAAGCCCTGGGTGATGTGTATGGCAGGAAAACCTGGAGTCCCTGACCCGGGGACACTCCTTCAGGCAGGCTCTTGAGGAGGTTTGAAATCTGCCTGCCAAGCAGGGTTCTGTGACCTGTCTGACCATTTCACTTTTGACTCATCTCATTATCTGATAGAAGAATGTTCTGTGAGAAAAACTCCAGCCAGCTCCAGTGGCAATGCTTACCCAGCTGTGTAAAGATGCTCAGAGGAAAGGCCCTCCTTAAGTGCAAAGTATTATTACTGTGTGATATATTTGACTTTCTCAGAAACTAATTAGGATGGAGCTCCTGAAGCAGCCCCACTAAATTGACCTTAATCACAGCACAGCCGGATACTCCCTTTCACAAAACACTAGTGGATGAGCAGAGATTTAGACATTTGAGAGCTCTTTCCTTCACGTCCACCAAGGGCAGAGATTGTGTGTAAAAATGTTCACCTAGATCTGCTGACTGAAGCCTGGTTACCCTGTGTACCCTCTCTGGACACTTTTAATTACTTTTTCCGTCTTAGTAGATAGGTCATTGTTTGTCAGACAATTGGCTAAAGAAACTTACTGTGGCAAGATACACTGTTCAGATCTCTGAAACTCATGCATTCAAACCAGAAATTTTACTAATTCTTTCCCTATTCCCTAATGGGCAGCTAATTGTGCTCACTAATTACCAAGCCAAGGGTTATTTTCCAGGGTTGGTGGAAAAACAACTGCATGGAGACCCATATGAAGCAGGGATAATATCAGCACATGGACAGCTTATAGCAAATGGGCACGGAGATGCCCAGCATTCAATAACTTAACCACTATTACCACCTTAGACAAAGCTGAACAAGGAAGCTCAGCCCTGAAGGCAGAACGACTGCCTAGATCGTTTCCACTTAGCCCCACAGATGGAGGACAGGGTCACGTGTGTCCATGGATTTTTCTGTTTCTGTCCATCCCTGCACAAGTGTGTAGGTGTTCCAGAGAGATTATTAGGGTATGGGCATCTGCTTGAAATGGGCTTTTCTCTTCAATAGCCTAATAATAGTATCATTGCCAACATTCAGCTAGTGCTTTCCTGCCTAGCAGAGGCCACATTAGCATCTCCCCCATCCGTCATCCTTGTTCAGCTTCACCTCTTGTTCCTCCCGCTGTTCTTCTGTAATGCTGTCCTGCTACTCGACCGGTGGCCTTTTTCTGTGCAAGGTTTTTCTTAAATCTTTCTCTCTCTCTGTCTCTCTGATCCTGCCCTCTCCATGCTTCTAGTTTCAACGTGCTGCCCCTTTCACCCTTCTTGTATTGGCCTCCTAGGGCAGCTTCTAAAAGCTACCAGATAGTAAGATGTTTTACTGCAGGGATATTATTACACTGGCAAAACCAGCTGGTGAACCAGTATTTTGCTACTGAGATGAAATGAATGTAGAATTCCTGTGTACATACTGTGTACAGACACCTGCCTCTTAACCATATTATCTTTCTGTATAGCATAAGTAGCTATTATCCTAAGGCCACTTTTCCAAAAGAGCTCAGTTACCATCTAGGCCTGTAGAATAAGGACGAGTTTGGGTAGAGCAAAAGTATTCCTGTGAAAAGTGGATTCTTCCTTTGGCAATGGAATGATCAAATGGAGAATGTTCTCTTAGTCCATCCCGTGCTTTGCTGCACATTGGGCTACCCACATTTCCCATCCTTGACTGTCAACTGCCCTTCTCTCCAAACCTTCCCATTTCATGTTGAGGTGCTCGATGGCTTTCAGAACTGTTCATTTCAATGTTATTCACGGTCTACCTCTCTTTCTTCTTGCATTTTCTGGCTTCCAGTCAAGGGCGGTATTTGATAAGAGTTCTTTTTACAATGTTCCCCACAACGAGGATGTTGAGGAAGTCTGTTGTTGGGTTGTTTTAACTAGCCAGTGAGAAATATGTTAGAACCGGAGACTGGGATTCAGCACTGCTGGGTTGTTTGCTCTGCTCTGCACTGACTCACTATGAGACACCTGGCAAGTCACTTACCCTCTCTGTCTCAGCTTAGTTCATTTGTAAACAGGGTTTGGCTTTGGTTCTTTACCTCACAGGGTGTGAAAAGCTTTAATTAACAAATGTTTGCAAAGTGCTTTGAGATCTATGGGTAAAAGGTGCTCTCTAAATACAAATGGTTACAAATAATTATGATTATATGTAACAACATCCTTGTTCCTCTATTGTATTTATGTGAGAGGATTTTCCTTTTATAAAATTGCTAAGAAATTGTCTGTGCTGTATATATTTACGTGTTTTTCATAGTAGGCATTAGTTCTATTATTTCATTTCCACGCTAGCTCCCCATAGCATAGGTGAAGGGATTCCCTTGTTTCAGCCTCTTGAATGCAGACTCACCTTGTTAAATTGGTTACAGGATAATAACTATGTCCTTTGGCTGCTCAGCTCTTGTCATCATTCAGTGATATAGTTGGAGCTGATGGGTATTATAAAAGGCTACCTTCCCCATCCCAACATGTATGATCCCTTTAATCTAATGTTAAAAAATAAGATCATTTCTTTGTAAGCAGCTATTTAGTATGGCACTCAAAAAAGCCTTTTGATTAAAGTAAATTTGGGGTCTTTATTTAGAGTTATGGGTTTAGATGCCTTCATCAACTAGTTTGGGCTTTTATGTGTATCTAAAAAGCACCGTAATGTGTGTGATTTCAGATCTCTTTGATTATGAAAGGACACTGACACAGCTGGAGCTGATACACAAAAACCCAACCCTGGTGCAAGATGTAATGCAGAGGCTATATTTTATACTACCACAAGCCAATGAGAGAGGGGCACAAACCTCTGGTAGAAGGAGAACTTATAATTTCCCCTGGTGACTAGGTATCTAAAGGCCCAAAGCATGTGGGCCAAGCTGTCTGTAAACATTATATTAATTGTACTTGAGTGCCACTAGAATAGAGAACCAAACTCTATCCTCAGATACCCCTGTACAGTTTACTCTAATCATTGGAAGGAAGAGTCCTCCCCAATGGGAATTGTAACTGTATACAACATTTGACCATTGAGCCAGATTCTGATCTCATTTACACAAGGATAAATCTGGAGTAACCCCACTAAAGCCAATGACGTTGCTCTGTATCTATCCCGTTGTAACAGCGGAGAAAGCCCAGCCCTTAGACGGAAGAACTGCACCAACATGGGATGGTTTAGTAGCATGCCAACCCAAAAGTTCAAAGCAAAGCACAGCCAGGGCCACCAAGTTTCACCTGATTTAGCATCAAAGCCATACATCGGCCTTGGCTTCTTTGAATGTTTTGTGAATATTTAGATGAGGCTGAGCTGAGTTTCAAGCTTGTAACAAAGCCTGAAGCCAGTCAAGTTTCCCCAAGGGCGAAGTGGGTTATGTCATGATCATTTTGCACAGCAACTTTATCTGCTCAAGAAGGGAGAAGGAGCCGTTCTATCTGCCAATATCTTTGCATGTTCTTATGCTAATTTCTGTAGACACTTGACAAGAAATTTTCCAAATTGCTTCTTTTGCTGAGAGGCTAAATGGCATTTGTGTCTAATCACATCTCTGTTTTACTTTTCTTTTAACTAAATTTGACTGGGCTCCATTCACTGATATGCGCCTCTGTGGGACTTGCACTGTGGAGGGGCTGTAACATAGTATTCAACTCCTCACACCTGCACTATTTAGTGCTTGGATCTGTTGGCCGCCAGCAAAGCTAATTACTGACAAGGGTTTTCTGATTTATTTCATATTTTTTGCTGTCAAAGCGATAAAACAACCCGAGGGTTTGGAATAAGAAACTAAATGACATAAAATGTGTCCAAAAAATCATGGAAAAGGAACAATTCAAACTTCATTAGGAGCCATGAATGAAGATGCTACTTGAGTCACTTTAGCCAGAAGAGGATTTCCTTTGCTCCACAGCATAGGAACCATTCTGTTGTTACGCTGCAGGCGTGTTTTATCCAAAGCAGAAGGGTATTGGTCTCTTTCCAGCTGCTGTCGCTGGTAAGTAACAGATAAGTCATCTGTTTTGCAAAAGATCAGTGGTGCTTTGCTACTCAGAAACTTCTCAGGGTTTAAATAATTAAGTTTAATCAGATACCTCTGCCAGATGTTAGTGTTAAACACCCAGATGATGACGATGTGGGGCCCTAAAATATTCCTTGATTTGCAGTGGAATTCCCTAGATTTGTTATAATGGGGATTTGGCACATAGGTGCTGGAACTAGGAGTGCTGCCATATTCCCTGGCTTGAAGTGGTTTCTGTTATATCGAGGGTTAACAGCTTGGTCCAGTGGCTCTTAGCACCCCCACTATACAAATTGTTCCAGCATCCCTGGTTCAGCATGTGGGTCAGGGGAAGTATATTGGCAAAATCCACAAGCAAAATAAAATGAAGAGGACAAATTAAATGCAATGGTGAAATGATGGCTCTACACTGGCAGCCTTGAGAAGGACTGAGTTTGACTTGGGATTTATTTTTCGTTGTGTTTAGTCAAAAGGGTCCAGAGGTGAATTAGAAAAACAACATGAGGTTTATTAGCAAACCTGGATTAGGATTTTCAAAGCCTCACTTTGGGCTCCCAAATCCCATTCAGATTCAGTGAGGGTTGTGTCCCTGACTGGTTTATATTCTTTGGAAGATCCCAACGGAATAAGTTACTTGAGCATCATGGTCAAGATGAAATATACACTGAGCAGAATCTCGGGTGTTAGTACAATCCAGCTCCACTTCCACAAAAACAGATCAACTCTCATTCCCTGACCAGTCATGCTGAGGTCAAGGTGCCCTCAAACTTATTAGAGTGATAGCGTGAAATTTTCAGCTCTCACAGGCTTTTAGAGTCAATGGCCTCGGTCTCTGCAGTATTTGCAGAATATAGCATTGAATGAGGAAGATGTGTGGCTTTCTCAATCCTCAACTAGTTGGAGGCCAGTTTGGCTGCTGGCAGTTTACAGCAGCTCCAGGGCTGCTCTAAATTATACTGAGTTGGCTATGTCCCCAAAGAACTGTCCATCCACCAGGCATTGCTGGAGCACAGCACATTCTGGCCTCAACCTCTCCTCTTGGGAATATCCCCAGCATGCTGCTTTCATCAAAGGCATTGGAAGCTATGCCAAGTCTATGGCCACGTCTGCTCTACCAGCTGAATTGGCAGGGAGTGATCAATCTATTGGGGACCAATTTATTGCATCAACCCTAGACACGATAAATCGATCCCCGAGCCCTTTCCCCATCAACTCTGGAACTCCCTTGCTATGAGAGGTGGAAGCAGAGTCGATGGGGGAGCGGCAGCGGTCGACTTGCTGTGAGGACGCCGAGGTAAGTCGACCTAAGATACATCGACTTATTGGGGGCAGTACGACTAATAGGCTATTCGCATAGCTGAAGTTGCGTATCTTAGGTTGAACCCCACACCCCCCAGTGTAGACCTGCCTGTATCAGCTGGGCCCTATGGTGGGATAATCTAGATGTCTTCCATACACTTGCACCATGAGAGCAATGCAAAGGGACCAGAGGAGTGGGATCAAGATTGGGCCCTGTGTAGCCAAACAGGTGGGCTTCTGCTCCTCATCACAGGCAAATGAGAAGACAGGAAAGAAACTCACAAACACCCTGCTGATCCAATTGTGCCCACACCATTATACTGTAAATCAAGAGAAAACCTTGCTGAAAATAACTGAGTGACATGAGTGAAAAAGGGAGCAGAATCAAACCTAATATTTCCAGGGAACAGGACGTTAGTGCTACCTCCTACTGCCTAATTGCTTTTTCTGGTAATCTGTCAAGCCTAGGGGCTTTCCTTCTGGTTAAAACAAACCCTCAATTTGTTAGAAGTATTTTCCCCCTTTTAGAAAAAATGTAGCCTGAAATATTCAAAAAATGCCAAGCAGTCTCTAATACATTCTCGCCTAACCCCAGAAGAGTTTTTGAAGTCCTCTGGAGGTGGGGAGGAGATGAAGAAATATCATGACCTATTCAATATGTAAATGTTGTAATTATGTAAAGATATTTTTTTTGAGGGGAAGATCACAAAGTCAAACATAAAGATTCTTTCTGGAGATTCAATCAATGCATTAGTCATTATGAACTTTCATAAAAACAAAGTCATAATGCACATTTATGTTGCTGTTCATAAATATGAAGTGACAGCCTATGACTTAGCTACTGAAATGATATTTTTGAGCCAAAAAAGAATAATAGAGGAAATTGAGAAAGCAGAAGGGAGAGTTATAATAGAATTGAGCATTGGCATAAATATAAATCACGAAAAGGAGATTGCTCTAATGCAAAATATGAAAGTCAGAAACTGAAGGTGTTAAAAATATCATCCGCTCGTCTGGTGGAGAATCCCTCGGGCCACGCAACTTTCGACCGAAAAAGCCAAATATACTCAAACTAGATAAACCCTGTTTAAAATTGCATGAGAAATAACATACCATTCAGGAACATCGTGCTTTCAAACTTACACATACAGTCGATCAGGAAAATGCCTGAGGGGGAAGAAGTCACATTCACCAGATAGAAAGCGCTTTCTGCTCATAAGCCTTTGTCTGGAGATTTCCAAATGGATGTAGGAGTGGTAAATTATCCCATTAAAAATGTAATCCAAAGAACCCAGCTAATGACATGTCCACGGCAATATACCAGGGGTATAGTGCATTTAATCATGGACGAATGGGCTTGGGTGGCAGCTCTGGAGGCTAATGTCCTCTCCGTGCAGAACAGGTGGGGCATGGGCAGCGGCTTCTTCCCATGCTTACCCATCACCATAGCTCACTGCTTATGTAGCGGGAGCATTTCTCACTGCAAAGGGATGGCTTCACTTTTCATGTCGGTCCCTGTTATCTCTTGTTGCTTCTTGGACCCAAGGGATTGAGGCCAACCAGACTGGGAGCCTAGATCAGCCCCCGAGCAAGCCTAGTTGCACGTGAAAGTGTGTATTGGGGGGCAGTACATTGAGAGATTCTGGAGCTGTCATAAGATATGCAGTTGGAAACACACCTTCCATATCCCTTCCATCCATTCTGCTTGGTTCTGCCTTTCACAAGCAGAATGGATCAGGGAGCCCCCTCTTGGTTGCTGCGCCTCCTAAGACACACAAACATACATGCACACACACGCACTTATGTGGCTTAGGTATGAAAAGCCCAGGGTCGCTGATCAGGGCAGCAGAACCTCTACGCTCAACTTTTGACCCTACATAAAAGACTTGTGCCGTATCTCCTGAGAATCTCCCCTCTCTTTCTTCAAAGAATTCTATGAACATCCCTAATTGCCCTTGTATCACCTTCCTGAGGTAGGTACCTGCCTTTGTACTGTTAGGGAAACAGGAAGGCGAAGCAACTTGCCCAAGATCACACAGCAAATAATTAGCAGAGAGCAGAATGTGTACCGGGGTTGTAGGACTATGCTTAACCCATTATACCAAACATTACCCAAGCAAGAATTTACATGTTCTGCATCTTATTGCTCCTAGCTGTAAAGTGGACTTAATAACACAAGTGCCTTTGCACATGCATGGCACTTTTTCATCAATAAATCTCAAATGTGGGCATGCACGTATAGCCCGTTTTACAGATGGGATAACTGAGGTGCAAAGAAGTTAAGTGCCATGATCACAGGGATACAGCAAATGTGTGTTGTGTTTTGGAGTTGAAAGCAGGCCTAGTGTATTTGCCCCCTGTTGCCCAGATTTGTCACTGATGAGTACAAGGCTACTGAATCGGGTTAGGCTCTGGTCTGTTTTAAATACTGGGGATAAGTAAATAAGGAATGGATTTGTAGTACCTGCCTGTATTCAGTATAACTGTACCAATAGTCAGCTCTTGTCACAAGCTGTCTACTTAGCCTGCTGTTGAGTGTGAATGTGAGAACCACACTGGGCTACCGCCAGTTCCCGATGCCAAGGGCTTGGCATTCGTATGTACATTTTTCCAAGGAACTTTGGGTACAAATAGAGCTGTCCAGTGTTCACCTTGCCTGAAAACCAAGAGCACATGACACAGCTGCCAAGCTGCTGCGGGAGGCTGTTTTTAAGGCCAGTGTACAGTTACGGAGAGGACCCACAGATAAACATAAGGAAAGTGCAAAAGACTGATTAAGCTGGGCATATCTGGCACTGATTAAGCTGGCCATATAACTTTATAGTGTGTGTTGCTGCTGTCTGGCTGCATGGCCTCCATGGAAGAAAATATCTGTAAAAAGTCACAGGCATCTGATGGGCTGCAATGACATAGGCTCTTGCAGGCTCCTCTGAGTAGGTTTTTAGCCAGAGCACAGTCCTCAGCTGGCTAATCCAAAGGTTTCTTCTTGTATGAGCTTGTATCCCTCTCATTAACTCTCCTTTGCTCTATACCTTCCATACCCCTGAGTCATGGGTAATAAAACCTTCCTGATCTCGCTGCCAGAGGGAATCAGCAAAATAGCTCTGCACCTTTACATAGCATCCTTGAACCCTACCCCTAACCAGAATCCTTGACTTCACTCCTTTCACAGTAAAGCTTGACAAATAACACCAGAAAATGGGGTGCGGGGGATTGTTACAGAACTTTTGGCTAATAAAAAAGTCAACAAAAATTTCATTTTGGGTCAGATGAAATGTTTTGTTTAACACAAAATGAAACATGCAGAATAAAACGCCTTCCCCCCAGTTCCCTCTAGCATTTCCAGCCATGTTGATGCTTCAGGATTTTCATGCACTTGTGTGCAGGATCCATCTCTTGCTTAGCAATCAATCAATCAATCAATCAATGAGTTCAGCATCTGTCAGGATGGGAACGCCGTGAAAGCATTCGGCAGATCTGAGCTGCGTGACTCCCATTAGAGTCAATGGGGAATGCATAGCTAAAATCTGACAGAGCGCTTGGAAGTTGTCCGCCACCGCACCCCCTACTCCTGCTGAAGCCTATTCGTGGAGTTTGCCCATTCAGGTATGTTCCCTGTGTCCTTTCCATAAGTGAAAAGAAGCGCAGGGGAAATGTAGACTCAGATTAGCTGCAAAACCAAATGCTTTTAATTTCAAGGCCAAATGGTGCCATGACTGATTCTTTCCACATAACCCCATTAGCTGCAGCAGGGCTGGCAGGTTGTAAAGCCAGAGCACCGTGTGGCCAGTAGTGTCCCAGGTTTATGGTAATGAAAAGCTGATGTATTTTTCTAACTTTAAACTAACCCTGAGTATGTTTGATGAGCTGTCTCTGCTTTGCTAATGCCATCCCCTCATGGCTATCCGAGACTGAATACTGAAGTCAGTGCAGTAGTTTGTTTCTGTGCTATAACAAGTGTAGGCACTTGATGATTCCATCGTTTTTTGCTGCCGGCACTTTTTATTGGTGGTGTCTGCATTACAATACGCTAGGCGCTGTACAAACATATAGTAGGAGACAATCCTCTGCCCTCTTACACTCTAAAGAGACAATGGATGAAGAGGGGGTGAATGGACGCATAAAGCAGAGAAGTGACTTGCCCAAGGTCACACAGCTGGGCAATGGCTGAGCTGGGACTAGAAGGCCAATCTTCTGAATCTCAGTCCAGTGCACAATGCACTAAACCAGAGGTCTGTTCCACTGCGGCCCCTTTTCACTCTCCCGCCTCTACTTGCGGCCCCCAGGGTATGTCCGCCAAAATGCCGCCAAATAGAAAGCTTCCACTTTCTGCGGCAGCATTCTGATGGGACAAAAATAGACCACCTGCAAGTTTGGCGGTCTCCCGGGCAAGATCAGCAGCGGTGCCGGGGTCTCGCACACCCCTGGGGGTGCACGCACCCCACTTTGAAGACCACTGCACTAAACAATATGGTTTAAATGTTCCTTTGTCACTGGGCTGGGAAAAACAGTCTTGTCTTGCTGTTAGAACAAGTAGCAGCTCCTGGGTTCTGTCCTCGCTGTGACCTTAGCTCTACCTTGGTTTGCCTGTTCTTAAAAAAGAGAGAGCAATACTACATCTCTTCATGGTCCAGCAGGTTTGGCACAGGTCTTGGAGTAATGAGAGCAGGATTCTATTCCCAACTCTGGCACTGACTCACTCTGTGACTCACTCAAAGTAACTTTGAGACTGGCAAGGGGCTTACCAGCAAGGGGTTAAAAACAAAAGCTTGGGAAACAGCAGCAGTGGTCAGAGTTGTGAGCTACTTTCCAGGAGTACGTTATCCAAGGGAATAACACTTCACAGTGGTAGCAATCGAACGGAAATCTAACCGATGACCCTGATTCTCTGCACTTCCCTACACTCTTAATTAGAGGAGGTAATGGGGCTATTTGGGGACAACTGTACTCAACTGTATCACCTTTCTTTAGAGGACAAAAATGGGGCCTGAATGCAAGTCCTTACACCCCCCAGCCTCAGTTTCTCAACTGAGTAGTTCCACTGATGTCAGTGCCTCTATTTGCATGAATAAGAGCGGATCACGGTGAGGAAGGGGTCCACAGTCTGGCCCACAGACAGTAATCTGGCTATTTTCGCTGAATCCACCTAAAGATCTACCTGCTCCTTGCTGCACACAGATGTGCTCAAGCTACTCATGTCTGGCAATTGCCAGAAGAGGGTGTCCATCCTCAGGCTAGTCGGCGTTCTAGGCACCCTCTCCACAGCCCTGTAAGAAAGGCAGAGAGGAGGCTGATCCCTGGTCCCTGGAGATATTTTTTTTTAATCAGGAGGGAGAAAAACTGCACAAAACTCAGTGGTGAGGGTGCGTAAATGTGCTGCATGTGTTTTGGGGGCAGGGTGGGATTGTAGAAAGGGAGTAACCCCTGGTGTTCCCAGGCATCCTGCTCTGACAAATAAAAGAGCTACCTCTGCCAGGCAGAAGTGAAAACATCAGTAAAGCTCTAACATGCCTCCTGCTAACAGCACATGCTGCTGCTGCTGCTGCTAGTTCTCATGCCTCATTATACACTGCAAAACAAGCTGTCTATTGTAGCGCAGAGCTCCATCATCTCTCTGGAGAGAGGGAGATTCCAAAGCCAGGCTGTCTGAATTCATGACCAAAGGTCATTATTTGGACAAATTTGTTAGATCTCACTCTTTCTACAGGGATGACTTTGAATTAACCAGCATGCATCTGTCTCTCCCTCACCGCCCCAAAAAGGCCTGTAAGATGATCAGCGTATTCCACTGAACCACCTTTTAAAAAATGATGACAGTTGGAGCTCAGTTGGTCTTTCACTTTTAGGCATCAGATTCAGGTGACATATGACCCATATTTTTTTCTGATGCCAGCCAAGGTATGGCACCCCAAAGAAGTTTGGTAAGTTCCGCTGGGGAACAAGGGAACTGGATTCCTCATCATCTTTGCACATAGATGTAATAATTACCAGCTGAGTAAACTGGTCTCCTGGTGAAGTGGAAAATATATTATGAAGATGGGCCTCTTCCAACTCCACACTCTTCCATATTTATAACAAAGCCAAGTCTCTATTGCTCTGTTGGTCTTCTAGATAGGAACTTGTGAGACACTCAGAAACGTGCAATGCTCACCTGCCTTCATGATGCTCTGCAATGAACCTGAATCTTTGGAGCATCATTAATGATGCCGTTAGAGTGCAATTAAATATGTGGTTAGCAAAACAAGGCAAATGCTATTTCCTATTTATTCCTACTCACTTCTTTCCCTGGCAGATGTGACAAAATGCTAAATATATTACATTCACCTCCATTAATAGGAATGGGGCTGATAACTCAAGTAGCCTCTACGAACGATTCAGACATGTCAGACAAGCCTGTGCCTGCCAACTGATTACGTTTCACTAAATCATGAAAATTCAATATTAGAACATCCTTTAAAAAAATGGTTTTTAACGTATCCTACCTTTTTTGCACAGTCAACTAAGTGTTTGATCCAGTGCCCATTAAAATCAATGGAAGGACTCCTCTCGGCTTAGATTGGGCTCTAAATCATTGTACTGCTTCACTGTTTGATCAGTAGTTCAGCTTAGTCTGATAATAATAATATGGATGATGATACTAAATACTTTACACTTAAGTATTTCATCTGATGATGTCAAAGTACTTTGCAAATAAAGAAATTAGACAACAAAACTAGTCACGTATATTGTGCCCCTCACTGTGATATTTCAGCGCCTATAAACTGTGCCCATCCCTGGGATATTTCCTTTCTTATGAACTGAACCATGCAACACCTCTTATAATACAGGTTGTGAGTTGCGAAACATGTGCTGGCTGGCACCTTAGCCTGTCCAGATCTGTTGATTTTGAGCTTTCCTCAGTAGTTTGTGTGCTAACGACCATGTTTACGCACTAGGTTACACACTTTTCTGCAAGGTGATTTTTGACCTGCCTCCTAGGTCTGATTGAGAGCTTCTTTGTGAATTTCTCCCACAGCATCTCTACAGTGGGATGCCTGAGTCCCTTATTATATATTTTCCCCAACAGATTGTCTCCTTTTTCTACCCTCTCCATGATATAATTGAATCCATGCTTCAGGCAGACACAGCAGAACTCCTTTCCCCCTGTGCCAACCCCGTACCAGGGAGTGGAATTAATCTGGAAGATTACCTTTGAAAACATCCTATTACCCTGGCAGAAATCATCCTGTCCTTGTTGCTGTGACTTCCTTAAAGGCTGATGTAGCAGGACTGGCTAGATGCTGTCCATGCTGGAGACTGGAATAATCTTTTCATCACATGGTCAGTGCCTCATGTGCCTTTTGGTCCACTCAGTGGCTCAGAAGAATGACTGGGTTACATAGGTTATTTCAGCAACATTTGGCCATTGTTCTATTAAGCACCAGCTGAGGGATGACCTAAGTTCAGGAGTAGACTGTTGATCTAACTCATCTCATGGGGCAGTGGAGTCTGAGAGCATGGGGGAGTTCAGACTCTCTCCTCTCCTTTCATCTTGTCCTTCTCATCTCCCTGCAGCTCCTTTTTGCTCACCTCTCCTCCGTCCCTCTCCTCTTGTAAGTACCATTTATTCCTTGGAGGTCTGGCTTTCTTCTTGGCTTAGGTCATATAGTTTTTCAGTGGTGTCCATAGTTATAACTTATGTATATTCTTGGGAAGTAAGTTAAAAAAGCAGGAGACTTCTGGGTAGACAGCAGGAGTGCTGCTGGACTGGAACTGTAGGGTCTGTTCAAAGCCAGCCGCCGTCAATGAAAAGACTGGACTTCGGATCAGTTCCTTGGACAGAAGTGTTGCATCTTCTCTCTTCACAACGTCAGCGCTTGCTCAGACTGGTTTCCCCAGTGTACATGTGTGGTGAGCAAGCTGGCATTTGTCCGGCCTCCATTTCCATTGTAACTGAGCACCTCACAATCTTGAAGGCATGTGGCCTGACAACACCCCTTGGAGGGAGGTGCTCTTTTCCCCATGTTACAAGAGAGATTTAAGAGACTTGCCCAAAGTGACACAGGAAGTCTGGAGCCCTAACCACTGCACAATCCTTCCTGTCACACTGCTTTCAATAAGTTCATCGGCAGAGCTCCATATTCTCTCTCCATATGTAGACATGTCACTGTTGAGTCCTCAGCAGCCCCCTGTCACCGCAGCACAGATGGGATAATTAGAACTGACACTCCATG
Source organism: Dermatemys mawii (assembly GCA_007922305.1). Lineage (NCBI taxonomy): Eukaryota > Metazoa > Chordata > Testudines > Dermatemydidae > Dermatemys > Dermatemys mawii. The sequence continues at coordinate 13,175,778 of ML677361.1, forward strand.
TCTAGAGATTTCTTGGAAGCTGGAAAAATGAGCATCTTGTCAAAAAGAATGGCAGTGCTTCCAGTTCATGGTGCAGTGACTGAGATGAGAGATGAATGATTTCAAGGAGCTGTGTGATGCATCAGCTGGAAGCCTTTTTCTAACAGTTTGGAAATCCAGCAACATCAGCGAGGATTTACATTTCTCTTTCCTTTCAAGCTGTAAAGGGAAATAGATTTTTATGTTGGCCAGACAGTTTTTCTTCTACTTTTAGCTGGGCCACATCATCAGCAAGTGTCACAGCAGCCCTGCTTAATGCAGCAATAATGGGCCTGTGTTCTTTCGTCTCATTTGATTGTTTGGGATTTTTAATTAAGTTTTGCATTGGATTGCATTCAGCGCTGAAGGCCTTTTTAAAAGAGGATTTCACTAGGGTTGTCTTTTAACATGGTAATAATGAAATTAAGTCCAGACAGACATGAATCACAATTCAAAAGTTGATCTTTAGCAGTTAGTGAAACAAACAAATAAGCCTTAGAATAGCATTTCCAGTTACTCTAGGCAGATAACAAGTACAAAAGTTATCAGCGCTCATGCTTCAGGGCATAAACTGTCCAGCAAGGGAATCAGGAAGAAATTTTCCTCTGTGGGGTTGTTTAAAGGGCTTGCACAAGGTCTGTGACAGCTGTCATCCTAGTTGACAGGCAAGGGAGTGAACCCAGACTGGGGACTTCCTGAGCTGGGAGCATAAGCTGCTACAGTTTGCGTTAAAAAGCAAAGGCTCCCTACCTGTGGCAGCAAAAGACTCCTGTCCTCTGTGGATCAGGCATCAAGGAGGACCTGTTATACACACTAACCAGTGAATTACACAGGCACCCAGTTATGTCCCATGTAAACCCTCAAAATATGGCCCAAATAGTGTGTTGGCTTCATGTTAGACCTCTACACAGGGATCAACTTTCACCCTTGGCAAGGTGAATTAAGGAGAGTTCTCATTGGGCCTTCTTCAGATGCATCCAACGCAGCCAAGTGTCAGAACTCGGGTACAGCACTAGATGGACCATTGCTCAGGTCTGGTGGGGCCCTTGCTCTGTTCCTCAATCAAATGAATACAGTGGTTGAAATTGTTTAGAGAATGGATAGCTGGAGCCCTCCTCCAGTCCTTCCCCCAAGGTCAGAGCTGGGTATATTGAGCATATAGAGTGACCAGACAGCAATTGTGAAAAGTCAGAACAAGGGTGGGGGATAATAGGAGCCTATATAAGGAAAAGCTTCAAATATTGGCACTGTCTGTATAAAATCAGGACGTCTGGTCACCCTATGAGCATATCAGGTGTCTTCAATATACCCCTAGAAGATTTTTCTAAATATTATGTGTTATTCTGAAATATCCACAACTATTACAATGCTGATTTTAATTTGCTCAAGGAGCAGAATTATTATTGTTTTAAGCCCTGCAAAGGCTTGCTGTAGAGTATTAGTGAGAGTGGAATATTGCCTGAACTCCACTCTCCCTATTGGAGCAACAGATGAAAAATGCCATGAGCACAAAAAGGGAATCTTTCCTTACAAAGAGTTTTTGCTTTTTATGGGATGAGCAAACCTCAGTGGACATACGATTTCTTTTGGTATTGATCTTCTAGTTTTGTTTTTATTGTTCTACTGGCAAGTGAGAATAACACACACTGTACTCGATGCAGCTATGGGAAAGTAACTGTAGTAGGGCATAAATCATATACCCAGGTAATCCATCCTTATCCAGATTTGCTACCTTATATAGAATATTAGAACTATAGGGGCCTTGAGAGGTCATCTAGTCCAGCCCCATGTGCTAAGGCAGGAACCAAGTATACCGAGACGATCTCTAACAGGTGTTTGTCCACCCAGTTCTCAAAAACCTCCAATAGTGGGGATTCCACAACCTTGGAAGTTTAATGCAGTACTTATCCTTGTAGTTAGAAACTTCTTCTTAATATCTAATCTAAATCTCCCTTGCTGAAAATCAAGCCAATTATTCTTATCCTATCTTCAGTGGACATGGAGAACAATTAATCAATTTGTCTTTACAACAGCCCTTACCATATTTAAAGCCTGTCAGATTCCTGCTTTCCTGATCTGAACATGCCCAGGGTTGTTTTTTTTAAAACCTTTCCTCAGAGTTCAGGTTTTCTAAACTTTTCATCATTTTTGTTGCTCTCCTCTGGATTCTTTCCAGTTTGTCCATATCTTTCTCACAGTGTGGTGCCCAGAACTGGACACTGTACTCTAGCTGGGGCCTCACCAGTGTCGAGGAGAGTGGGACAGTCACCTCCCATGTCTTACATACAACCCTCCTGTTAACATAGCCCAGAATTATATTAGCCTTTTTTTAAACTGCATCACATTGTTGGCTCACATACAATGTACGATCACTATAACCCCCAGAAAAGTGCAGCGCAGGACAGTACAAAGTATGGTAAAATGAGCAAATACTATGGGAAAATATTTGAATATCATTTGTGAATGACATGCATAGAGTGAAAATGTTTTTATAGACATCAACCAAATCACCTAATGGAATGCTCACGGTATAGGATGGGTCAGCATGAAATTTTAATTAGGCACTAATCTGCTAAGACAAGGGAAGTCTGAAATATCCTGTGTATGGCTCCCATTTTATTATGATTATATACAAAACCACTGTAACGGTGGTCATGTTACTATTCTTCAAATACTTTGGCTCAGGGTGGCCCACACATATGATCCTGGGCAAGTCCTGAAACCAGTTATTGCTTCCAAGCTAGGCTGTGCTTTTAGCACATGGCTCTTAGTCAGGGGAAGTGCATTGATGCGCATAGTAGCATAGTGCTTCGGAGAGTTATAATACCTCCCAAGACTCTCCAGATACACTGGGATGATGTAGAACAGAGTGGTTCCCAAACTTTAACAACACACGAACCCCTTTAACTAAAATATTAAGTCTCGCAAACCCCCTCCTAAAAATGAAAATTTCCCAAGATTTTCTCCTGTACCTGAGTATAAATTATAAAAGCAATGATCTCGGAAATATAAAATTTGTTTTCTAAGATGCTTATTACACACTATTTATTATTATTATTTATCATTACAGTATTTGTATTACATTATGAAAATGGCAACACTCTTCCAAGATCTCACTTTCATAGCTTGTATCACTTTGAATAAGCCTATTATAAGACAAGGTTTCTATGTTTCATCAAGGAGTATCAGATGTAAAACAGCATGAAGGTATTTAAGAACTGAACTCAAAGAGTTCCTCCTACACAAGCATTCAGGCTTGAGCATCCCAGGCAAACAACACACATTACAACAAAGCTTAAACTTGTTCTTCATAATAATTTTAAAAACAACACTAGCTGCCTATTTAATTTTAAAAATAGCAGAAAATACCCACATCCCTTTCCATTTCTTATAAGGAGTCTTGACGTTTAAATCTACTCAGTGTGATAAATATGCTTGCTTTGATCTGCTTAGCTCTTGGAAGTCCGGAGACTCCAGTCTGCTGTCCCTAGGAACAGCTCTGTCCACCATTAGGGAATTTTTTCCCAAGAACCCCCTGTAACATTTTGCAAAACCCCAGGGGTTCACGAACTCCAGTTTGGGAACCACTGATGCAGAAGTAATTTACAACACCCCCTTTAAAGGTGAATGTTCTTTCTTCCATATGTAGCCAGCCAGACTCCATCCATTTGCTCCCAGTGGGTAGCAGCCCCTGCTTACCCCCATGTTTCATATGCAATATGAGCAGCCTTAACTCAGGTTACACAAGGCAGGGTGAGTCCTTATTCCCTTCTGCTCCACAACACAACTTTTGTTAGACAATGAATCCTGTTTTACGAAACTAAAGAAGGATTGAGCCTCCTCTGCACAGCGGGGGTTGGTCTGTATATCTGGCCACAGTTTTCCCTGTCTGTGTTTAGTCAGTCTAAGCCATTGCATTCTTCCCAGTTCTATTTCACTTGGAAGCTAAAGCATTTATTATCTGTAGACAGAGAGGCCATCTCTGTTTTCCTCTTTTCAAGATTCGAAAATCAAAAGCACTTCCTCTCGCTGTACATCATTCCTCCTCTTAATCTTTACCTGGGGGGAAAATATCACTCATTTCAGGGTTAAAAACTATCGGTATTGAAGGAAATGCTGTTCTTCCCCCCTACGCCAACCAAAGCATAGTCCAGAGAGTGCTTGCGGTTTTCAAAGCAGAATCTGAAAAGGGCATGGTGCATAATTATCATAAAGACCTACCGGATTTGCACATTACAAATTATTGTGACTTCTGCAGTCTTAATACCAGGGGACAGGGTCAAAATGGCAGCTCCGATTATGTGTAAGACAGTGTTGACTTTTCTTAGCACTTCTATGTGATAGCCCCTACATTTCAGGGGCTTGCTGGTTCGGAGAAGTGGACTCCAAAAAGAGCTCATTGTTTTGGCCATGTTATACTGGTACAAACCCATATTCTCTGGCTCATTTCATAACAGGAGCGTCAGGAGGACAGGAAGTTGCATACTTTCCTTTGCAGCTGAAATGCAGGAACAGCAAGGAAGCCAGCAGCAAATCAGGAGTGGGGGATGTGGGTAGGGTGGACAGCAGTCAGAATGAATGAAGCCATTTGATTTCTCTTGCTGTTTCCTGAAAGTCAGGAATAGAGTTTCATCCTATTCCCCTTCAGAGAGGACCATGTCGGGCCTGGGTGTGTCTCCTGTTCCCTGCTGAAAGACTGAAAAGGTGAAGAATTGTATTCCGATAACAATTAAATCTGAGGTAATTGATCTATCAAGTCCCTGTCACCTCCTCATTATTTATAAAGCAATCTTCACAGCATTTGCTGTGGGTGACGGGAATATTATTTGACAAACACAATACAGAGAGATTAGGTGAGTTGCCCCAAGTCATCTAAGAAGTCTGAGGCGGAGCTGGAAATGAAACCTAGGTTTTCTGAGTCATAGTTTAGTGCCTTAACCACAGGTTCGAGCTCATGTCCCTTTCCTGCCAGTGAGAGGAGTTTATGGCCTTCGGTAGCAATGCACCAGATTTTCATAAATGTAACTGAGTTTAGAATCTGACTATAGATATCTGACTGGACTGTAGTTAAACTGACTTTCACTGCAGTGGATTGTTGTGGCTAGTTGCTTCAGTGTGAGCTGGAATTGGTCAGAGAAACTTCAACAGAACCATATTAAGTCAGAACATGACATTCTGTTTAAATCAAATAGCTTCAGAAAATCAGGTTGATTTCATAGCAGTTTTGTTTCAGAAGAAATCTGGGGCGGGGGGCAAAGGGGGAGAGCAACAACAGTGATGAACATTTTGTTCTGAAAATGTCAGAACATCTGGTTCCTACATTTTCGGAACAGAACATTTTGATTTTTCATTTTTAAGCAATGCTTCATTTCACTTTTTTATTCTGGGGGGTATTATATATTTTAATAATACAGAATTTGTAAAAAAGGCAAAATTGACAAATGACTTTGTCAAAAGAGAACATTTTGATTGACTGAAAGCTATTTTTTCTTTCAAAATTCTCTGTCAGGCAATTTTGAAATTTTTCATTTTCACTTTGATTTGGAATGAAGCCAAGTTTCAAAATCCTTCGCAGATTAAAACTTCCTCCACATAGCTATAGCTGCAGTACTGAGAGGCAGGGACCACAGAACCCTATAACTACCACAAGCGGGTTACTGTCTATTGTGAGAGACAATTGTTTAGCTTCAGGGGAGGTGAAGGAAGCTCTTCTTAGAGGCTCCAGGTAGCTCATAAACAACTATTAACCTATCCGTAATAGGACTGTACACTCCTGCATGCCCGTATGTCCCATCCTGTCTAACTAAGGATCATCTCCTTTAGCAAAATTCACTTGTGTGCAGAGGGCCAGTATGTACATTTTGCATAACTTAAGTCCCTGAAGATACACAGGCCCTTGCTAACCCTCTACTAGGGGTGAATTTTGGGTCATGTCAGTAGTAAAAATACATGCAAAAAAAATAAAATGGAAGGGAAAAAAATCTGCAGAAATGAAATATTCTTGATCTAGGTTAAAAATAAGGTGATTCCCCAGAAGAGGTTTTTAACCAGGGGGCTGTCAGTTAGTTACACCTATAGACTTCATACATTGTGACTGATCCATAACATTCTCAGGGGAGGCAGCATACAGCTAGAACTGGATATTTGCCCAGTACTGTAAGTCCTTTTAATATGTGCTACTGCATATTTCACTCAGGTATATTTTGCTGGGGATAATGTATTAATGTTTGCCACAAGGGTGCAGAACAAAATAAGATTTCTGTAGGAATTAATTGGAAGCAGTGTCTTCCTAATCAATATTCCCTTAAATGCGCTCGAGGTGCATTAGCACATTAAGAAAGCTACCAGAGAGCCATCTTTTACCTACGTGGGTCTCTGATCAAATCCATAGGGTGGCTGAATGTTTTCTAAAGCAGTGGTGCTCTTAGCTGGGATTGGAACACAGTATCAGCAGTGCAAGTAAAATCCATTTCTTACCAGTACGGTGGGGGGGGACCAACTAAGGGGAGAGGGCATGTGACCTCCCCACGTGATTCTCCATGTGACTCCTCCCCATTCTGCCGCCAGCCCGGGGCCCCCATGCTCTCCCTGTCCCCTCCCCACATCCATCCCATGTTACCTGTGGGGCAGCTCTGTCCTCCTCCCAGTGTGCCCAAGACTTTGGGGCAGGGCCCACCTGGGAACCGCAGCGGGGAAAGGAGCAGAACCCCTAGCCCGCCCCCTCTGCCCTTCCACAGAGCTGCGTCTCCATCCTCCCTCTGTGTACCACTGCAGCAGCCCTGCTGGAGGACAAGGCTTGCGGGGGATGAGGCTGGGTGGAGGGTGGTACAGCCGCTGGCGGAGCCGTCAGTGTTCTGCACCTTTCCCCACTGCTGTCCCTCCCAGCAGGGAAAGGAGCAGAACTCCCAGACTCAGCCCTCAACCCTCTCCTCCAGCAGCTGTGGTACACAGACAGAGATGCAGTTCACCTCTGGCGGCACTGCTGCTGTGTCCTTCCAGTACGCCGTATCGGCTACAAATAGCTTACTGGTATGGCATACCGGTGCGTCCCGGCCTACTTGCATTGCTGCACGATATGATGGGGTCACATAATAGGGAGCTACTGTGCAGAAACTTTTCAAATTGGAGAAAACGTTTAATAGATACATAGAGTGGGCTGGAAGGTATCACTGTGATCATCTAGTCTCACCTTCTGTACAACACAGGCTATAGAACTTCCCTGGAAGGATTCCTGTTTGAATTAGAGCATATCTTTTCAAAAATCATCCAGTGTTGATTTAAAAATTGCCAGTAATGGAGACTCTACCACAAACCTTAGTAAATTGTTTTTACAAAAAAAAAAATCAAACTTTTTCTTGGAAAGCCGGCACCTTTCACAAAAGAGTATTTTTTTTAAAAAAAAAACAGTGTTGATGGAAAATTTGCATCCAGCTGTAGTTGTGAGATCCTCTGATGGAAGGTGATACAAAAACACAGAGTACAATTATCAATGAATGTACATATTTCTTCCTCAGTTCTGGTGCACCTACCAGTGCTTGGAAATCATTAGCCTATAATCTAACAGTCCTTAAGAAGGCCTTGTAGTTTACACATATTTGCTGTCTCCTCCGCTTTCGATGTAACCAGAAGGAGCCTATTCTTTCTGTTGCAATATCAGCTTTCCTGCTGAGCTGCTAGTCCCCCTGGAGTGGAAAATGGTTTCCCTTGATTGACTGCCACATGGTAGCAAAGGTTGGCTAGGTCAGAAATGCCAGTCCGACATGAGCCCATTTTGTTTGCTTCTCATTTCAGAGCACTACTTCAGGGAAAGAAAACAAAGAAAGGCTCTTGCATTTTTTGCTGATACCTATGACGTGATCAATTGCTTGGGATGAGGCGAAGCAGCCTGTACAAAGTGTAGTCATTCACATTTTTCCCCCCTCTAGAGTATATAAATGTTGACAGACCTCAGAGCGACATCAGATTTAGGATTTGGCTGGAGTTAAGTAGCTGAGCGTCAAGCCCAGCTGTGTATTTGTTACTCCAGCTCTGGAGCAGCGTAGCTTGGGATCTTAATGCCACTGACACACAGGTACTGATAGTGGAGGAGACATTGTATGTTGAGTAACACCTCCCTCTGCAAATAGCACAGGAGTCAATGGGTGTACTTATGGAGAAAGCTCTAATCATGGGTGAGTGCGGGTAATAGAATCTGGCCTAAAATGGATGTAACTTCTGTTTCTTACCCCTTTCCTTGTAAAATAAAATAGTTCTCTACTACACAGGGAAATGCTGTTGCTCAGGGAGAAGATGTTCAGTAATTATTCCTGATCCCAGCATCCTTTGGTGTGGTCAGGCAATGTGCTACCACCAATAGATTAGATTCTGATCTCCTATGGGTTTGGTTCTGATTGGATTCAAAACCAGGAAGGGTGTATTTTCTGGCTACACAGTGGTCTTGGGTCCACTTTACCTCCTGTCTTGCCACCTTGTTACTGTCAGTCACTTGTCCCTGTCTTGCGTAGTTTCAGGCTGGGGTCAGTTCCCAGACTTCATAATTGTGTATCTCATTCTTCCTCTGTGTGCAAAGTATCCATAGTTAAAGATGACGTCACATTCCTCGTGGCACTTACCAATGTCTTACAAAATGGGGATGATAATGGTTTCCTCCTTTTGCACCTTGATACAAAGTTTAGGTGTCTCCTGGAGCCTTTCAAAGCTCAAATGAGTTTAATTTGTTATTTTCCTGGTCGGTCACTTTTTCCCTGTTATGGAAAGGCTGGAAAACTCTCCTGTTCTTCTAAGTCACAGCACTGGTTCAGGCAGGACTCAATAATATAATTGATCTTGCTAACTACTACTGCTTATGCTTGTGGTCTAAGCAATGTGCGCCATGTTAAATCAGCAAATGTCTGATAAGCCTGCCAAAGTGACAACTATGTATTTGAAATGTACGGTATAAGGAGAGTGGTACTTGCACTGGGGAAGGATTATTGTCCAACATTGCCATGAGTTAAGAATAGAAGCCCAGCGCATGGTGCATTCCTGAAATATAGGCTGTCAATTGGGAACAGTGGGAACTAACTAACTAACTAGCTTTCCTAATCATCTGTCCCTCAAGATGCCCTAATCCAGAGTCTTCAGAACTGACCTATGTGCTTCTCATTTTCATACACTTATTAGGTGTCTCTTTGTAAAAGAGCCAACAGAATTACCGCAGAAGGGGAAAAAAGAGTTTCCTGTAAGGATTTGTAATCAGTATCACATGTGGGATAAATGATGCTAATGAGGTGAGGAAGTCTTTCAGTCTCTGGTGTTGCTGTGGGCTAAGAAAGAGATGCGGTACCCAGGGGTGAAAGCAAGACGGTACAGGCCAGTACAGCATGGCAGTAAAACACCTGTCTGGCCCCTACCTCCTTACTTTAAAGCACTGCTTCGACAAAAGGACCTTACTTACCCCGCTACCCTCATCCCAATTTTTTACACTTGCTATCTGGTCAGCCTATCTGAGGGTGCTCAACTGAGACCCATCAAACTCATTTCACATAGGCCACCAAGAGACCTATTTGCAAGAAAAAAAGAGACTGACAGAGAAACTGCCTGGTATTTGGAAAACCTATATCCTTTTTCTCTCGTCTGCTGAATTTTCTCTTTCTGCTTTAAGATGAACGGTTTGGACATGTCTGAAGTAAAACAAGGCAAAGATAATCTGCTTTTTTAATGATGAGCGGTTTCTGAATGCCCAGGCCTGATTTAGGAAAATGAAGTAGACGTTACACCATGTCTTGGTGCTGCTCTGTTGGCATTGTGAACAAACTGCAGCCGAGCCGTTGTGCTTATTCATCCAAAAGGCTGGCTGGGAATTGAATGATCAAATAATTATTGCTCTCTTCATTTACAGAGCTGTAAACGGGAGAGATTGGGTAACCAAACCGCTCAGTCTCTCTCTGCCAACCAGAATCTGTTTGTTTTTATAAATTGTAATCTTAACCGCTCAAGATAAAGGTATTTCTTTACTCGTTCTTGCAGTAGTGTTGGGGTTTTGGTTTACTCCCTGTTTATGATAACACTGTGGAAGCCAGAACTGAAGTCTGTTTTCCTGCCAGCTTTATTTTCTCTCTCTAATGCATGACCATTAATTAATTTAAAATCTGACAGCCTGATTCGTCTCTCAGCCTGTTGTAAATCAGGAATAACTCCATTAAAGGGGAGAGATTCTCACCCCCCTCTCCAGTTCCTTTATTCCACATAAAAGAGCCAGAGAGGATAAAGATGCAGGCACTGTGAGGCTGTTCCCAGGGACCTCCTCAAGCTCCTCGGTTCTGGGGCACGGCAGAGGCAGGGCTGGGGGTGGGAGAGGCATGCTGAGGTTGCTGAGATTCTGGGCAGTGCTGCCACACATGGGACAACTAAGGGAGGCTGCTGTAACTTTGGCCCCCGGGTTGCAAGCTCTAAGGTGCAGCTCCTAGAAGTCCAGCACAGAAGCTCACCCTGGGTCTCACAGATCAGTGTCAGAAGTTAGTTATACCCAGGAGCCACTTGGGAGTCTAGTCCCAGCTCTGTGGCCTTGGGAACCACTTAGCCTCTCTGCCTCAGCTTCCTCCTCTGGGAAATGAAGATACTTGATTCATTGCCTCCCCAAGGCATGGAGTTAATTAGTTAAGGCTTCGTAATTGCTTAGTATAGCTAATCGTAAGTGATTACACTGGAATTGTAAGCTAATACACTGGCCGCAAGTTTGAGAAAGGAAAATCCCCATTTACAGGCCATTCATTGCAGTCGGTATCCAGCCTTCAGTGTGCAGAGGCAAGCTAAGTATCTGAGGCATTCCGCTCCCCAGCTGATTATTTTCCTCAGAGCCACCTCGGCTTGAACTTTGATCTGCAATGACTCAAGTGTAAACAAGTGCTTTGCAGCTTTGTCTAATTTTTCTCCTTGCGGGCATCCCAAGGAAAAGAGAGAACCGGCAAGCAGCAGATGAAGCTCATTAGCACACCAGAGATTTTCAGTGTCAGAGCTTCACTTAAAACACACAGAAGGATTAGAAGGAACGCGCGAGGCTAGCGGGGAATAGAAGAATCCTCTCCTGCAGAAGCGAGGTAACGTGAGGTGAGAGATGGAGCAGGAGTTCTAGCTGCTGCCTGAGGGCCCTGTGCCCTCCTGTCTGTCAGACAGGACGTTGGAGAACACAGGTGGGAAGAATAATGTAATTCATGTGAGCGTAGTACCCCTAGGGCAGCACTGTGCCCCTGTATAGATACAAGTGGAAGGACTGCTCACTTCCAATGCCCTGGGGATGGAATCTCCCCTACACACACAAGAATCCATCCAGGCAGCTAAAGGGACAAAAAAAATGCAGAAATTGTTTTACCATTAAGCCCTTTGTATTGAAAAACAAAATACCAAGGATGTAAATTGTTCTACAAAAGTGGGTGATATTTAAATAACATTTACATTCACTCAGCATTTAAACAGAAAAGTAGAAAACGGCATTAAATTCAGATAAGTGCAAGATTATGCATTCAGGAGTCAGAAATATTAAATATATCTACATAATGGAAAAGAAGGTTTGGCTGGTAATGGATTGTGAAAAGAGTTCAGGGTTTTAATAGATCATTCCTTCAGATCATCAGCCCTGTAAAGTGGTAGTTAATAAATTATTCGACATGTACATTTACTCATATATTTTAACTAGCTGTAATGAACAGGTCTTGTCGGCTCACCTAGACTCTGCAATAGCTGCCAAAGCGCTTGAGTGAGATTTAGTAACTCTCAGCAGTATTGATAGCCAGGGCTACAGGTCATTATGAGTAAAGTGTTGTCAGAAATGGCTTGGAAAGGACATTGTGTCCGACCCTTGTCAGACTCACAGTATTGTGGTAGGCTTCGGTTATGCTCCCACCCTGAGCCTTTGGATGGCAGATATGTCTTCTGCTGAGGTCAGCTATAGACTCACATGACCATCACTTTCTTGGTAAATGCTAGCTCCACTAATGTAGAACCTTTCGATATCAATCCGTATTCAAGTCAGGGGCAGAGATAAGCTAAGTAGGTGGTTGACCAGGATGTTATTTTTTAAGGACTGCCTCGGACAATCATTAGCTGTGCAGTCCCACACTCTTGTTCTCCAGTTACAGTTTCTGCCCATCTGGTTCATCCTCCAAAGGGACAGGTTTCTGTTTCTGCTCAGTTGGCTGCAGCAAGGCCTTGGCTTCCCAGAATCCATTGAACTGTCACCTACCACACCTCTTTCGGAGCACTGCTGCAGCCAAGGGATTCTCGGTCACACACACACACACACATACTCTTAGCTTTCATGCTGTACATTAACGAAGGCACTATTTTATTCAGCTTTTTAAAATGCAAAAATCAAGTGCTCTTTATTAGGGAGAGGTTGAGGGGAAATGCTAATATCAAATAATCCTCAGAGTGTGTAGTCTTTCAAAGAACTGCCCATGCAGTAAATTATAATAAACCTGTCTGGACTTGTTTCAGTAAAACTTTTTTTCAATCCGATTTGAGTGCTTTTTGTATCAAGAGAGATTTAAGACCTCACATTGATAAATGAGCCCTATTGACACTCTGAATACATGCCTCCAAATATGGATGGATTAGAAAACTCCCTCTGTCTCCGTTGAACAACAAAAATACCATTTTGTTTGCTTTGCATATGCTTGTTTTATTCTGTGTTACTGTCCTCAAAATGTATTCTTATCCCTTATGAAACTGAAAAAAAATGTTTCAAGGCCATTAAACATAAACTTATTTTAATCACAGCTCCACCATCACCAGCATGTTGGGTTTGTTTTGATTGTAAGCGTCCAGCTCCATTTCTCTACTATCCCTCATTAGGGATGAGGTCCTGTAGTCCTTACTGGTGCAAAACTCCCATTGAAGTCAAAGACAGCAGGTCTGGACCATCCTAGAATAACCTACAAGCCTCTTGGATTCTGTATGATGCAGGACACTAGGGCAAACAACGGTAAGTTAACATCACTTGAACAGAGCCCAAAGTTCATCCAGACTATGGAAGGCTGGGAAGCAACAGATGAAAGGAGAAATGCTGTACAAGAAGAGGGAAATGTGATAGGACCAGAGGAGTTGAGGGTGTTCAAGAAGTCGCAAAGATAGTGGGAAGAGGACCAGGACAGGTTACAGAGAGAAGGGAACCCACAGAGGAAGCATAGAAGGTCCAGAAGCTGTCCACACCACTCCAGAGAAATGCCCAGAATGCTCTCACAGTCGTGGTGAGGACCTCAGCTTTGTGTCTTCTCTGAAAGGCGGCACCCCCACAAGCATAGTACCTCTAAAGCCATGCATTGGTGTTTGTTCAGTACTGATTCAAAGGGAAAGAGCACTATCTACTGAATCACTAATACTGCAATACAGAAACCACCATCACCTCTTTAAGGACATCATTTCAGAATTGATCAGGGAAATATGCCTCCTATAATATCCTGTGCAGGCACCCACCCATCTGATTCTCCTCGTGTTTACATTATATTTCCTTAGACTCACACCAAACTGGAGGAGGGGGAACTTAATACCATCTGTCTGACTTATCTGAGGATGGGACCATGATTCAGTGGATGCCCATCAGAGCCAGAACAAGTTCAGAACCAGAGCCAGGGGTCCGAGTGGTGGGGCTGAGAACTGAATGGAACTGTTCTTTTATCATAGCTCCCATTGGAAATATTTATAACAGGAAAAGCCTGTTTGCTTGCAAGTATTCCTAAATTATGCAGAGTGCTAATGGCAAACCAGGCACCTTTCTTCCTGTTTCTAGTTGTCCTCAGAGTTTGGAACGAGTTCAAACCCGAATCTTATCTCTCCCTCCCTCCCACTCACTCAGCACAGAGTGAGCTGTATAATTTTGTACAGAGACTCATTAATTTTTTCCCCCTTTCCCAGGTTTCTGACAGATGTGACTACGTCTTTGTCAACGGGAAGGAAATGAAAGGCAAAGTGAATGTCATCGTTAATTTTACATACCAGCATCTGACTGCCCCACTGGAAATGACAGTCTGGGTTCCTCGCCTCCCACTGCAGATAGAGATTTCTGACACTGAACTAAACCAGATCAAGGGGTGGAGGGTCCCTATCGTCTCTAACAAGAGGTAGGTTTCATTAGCGAATGTTCACTCAGGGTTGTTCACATGCCAAGTGGCTGACAAGGCCAGTGGATCTGCATACACTCATTTGGCCTTAATGCAATTCCAGTGTAAACCTGAAGGTCACCAGACATTTATTCAATCAGCTGTCACATTGTACTTATTAGGGCAATGGGAACCACAGATTGCATAGATCCGCACTGAAAATCAATTTCCTTTTATAGCACTAGTGGCTTAAATGGAAATAGCTTGTTGGCGGGTGAGGCAGGGTCACTTGTGTTTTCATTTGTGCCATACTACAAGACATCAGCAAAGACCAGATCTGTCTGGTCTGAGGCCTGGTAAATGGGATGCCATTGCTTAATTTATTATTAATAACTATTTATTAAGCATAATAATTACTAATTGTGTTTGCATCACTTATTGTAATATACATATAGAATATATAGGTCCAAATCAGGATCAGGGTCCTATTTTGCTAGGACCCTGCCCCATAGAGCTTACAGTCTGCGAAGACAAGTGACACATGACGGGTGGGCCAGAGGGATATGGGTTTATATCCACTGACAATTTTATTAATTACTATTATAACAAATCAGTAAAGTCAGTGTGAAATATTCCCATCTGCTCTTGATTTATTGACTGGAAGAATTTAAAGGCATGGCCTTGCAGCCCTATTCAAAGAGGGGTTTCCATGCGTTAATGGGCAGCATGGAGATATTGGGATGGGCAGCTGATAAGAGCGCGGAGGAGATGTTCGTGTCCATCACTGACAAAAGCACAGACAAGTCAGGCATCATAGACAGAGGGGGGTGAGTCCTGGATAAGATGTGTGAAGGTGAAGATGAAAAGTTTGGACCTGATGTGGGGAGTCACTGGAGAGATTCCAAGAGGATCGGTGAGGCGTGGAGTGGTCAGAGGCGCAGGCGAGGAAGACAACTTTAGAAGCTGTTTTTTGTGTGAACCGGGGGTTGGTGCTGTGAAGGCGAGAGGAACCAGGAGGCTATGAGGGAATATGACTTCTGTCAGAAATGTTCTAGAGGAAGAGGCTGCAGGATTGGGCAGAGCCAGGATGTGCAGGGCAAGAGAGAAAAAAGAGCTAAGGAGCTACCCCAGCTCCCTGTTTGGATGCCTCTATTAGTGCTTAACAAGCTGTTGCAGCCTGGCGCACAGCCTCACACTCCTTCCTTGGGTTGCTTGACTTTTTTTTGATGCTGTTGTTTGCCCAGACCAGCCCGAGACAGCGACGATGAAGAAGAGGATGAGCGGAAGGGCAGAGGCTGCACCCTGCAGTACCAGCATGCCATGGTGCGGGTCCTAACACAGTTTGTAGCCGAGCCCTCCGACCCAGGGGGCCAGCTGAGCTATATGCTAGGCTCTGACTGGCAGGTGGATATCACAGAGCTAGTGAGTGACTTCATGCAGATGGAGGAGCCCAGAATCGCTAAGCTGCAAGGCGGACAGGTTTTGATTGGACAAGAACTTGGAATGACGACAATTCAGGTAGGGAAAACTGGCGACTGGGCTCCCTCTTCTCCTTCGCCTTGGTGGACCAGGCTTTACCCTGCCCTACTGAGAACAGCACTTGGCAGTCATCCCTGGGGGAGTCCCTACATTAGGAATAGGAGCACAGAAATGGGGTCAAACCAGTCTCTCCCAGATCCAATACCCTCAGACCTGGGGCGGGACGGAGGATGAAATCTAAACCTGGATCGAGATCCGAATGATACGCGTTGTTCTTATCTTTATAACTGGATACACCACCACTACCCCCAGTGTCGGGGCTTTGAGGGTCTCTCTTAGATAGGAAGGACAGGAAGACAGGAACTGGGGTATCAGGAACAGA
Organism: Dermatemys mawii; assembly: GCA_007922305.1. Taxonomy (NCBI): domain Eukaryota; kingdom Metazoa; phylum Chordata; order Testudines; family Dermatemydidae; genus Dermatemys; species Dermatemys mawii. The sequence continues at coordinate 13,191,732 of ML677361.1, forward strand.
CTACAAAGTTCTTCACTGTTACGCTGGGTCCTGGGTTTGAATCTGGCCCATGTTAGTAGTATCTGAAAGCTTTTGCCATCCACTGCCTATTTGGAGGCCTGTGTCAGAAATGAGTGGTGATCTGAGTCCACTGTGCCCACATCATCAAAAAAACCATGCCTGACACAAATATGCCCCCTTGTTGGCAGACTCAGTGGAGACACCATGGACTGAATGGGGTTGAAGGCTGAGATGGTAAACCTTTGGTTCAGGGCTGAGGCACACAGGTAGGGAAGGCTGCTGGGACAGTGTCCAAGCTGTGTCTTTTCTGCAGCTAATGAAAAGATTTTGGTCTCAAGGTGCTTTCACCAGCCCTACGGTCACACGTAAAAACTAACATTTTAACACACAGGAATGCAGCCACTGACCACTGATCATGCATCCAGCACAGTGTCCCTTCTGCAACAGAAGCAAAGACCATAAGCTTTGGCAGAAATTGTAAATAACTAAATAATAGATTCACTGATGTAATACTCTACTGGCTGGGGGCATGGGACAGGTGACTTTCTCTTCCCAGCTGTTGATCAGCCTATGCCCTGAAGCATGTGGGTTGCAGGGTTCAATAATTTTATCCTAGCCCATGCAACGTTAGAACCTGTTTCTGCCTATATTTGACTAATACTTTTTTTATACCAGATCCACAACTGCCGATATCACAAGGGAGGCAGCTGGTGAAATAACTTAATGTTGTCAGGGCCTCAACTGACAAAGCAAAGCACTAAAGCTGATTTTAACTAGGTTGAAGAATCAGGATGGAAATCTGAAATATGAAAGCCTACGATTGAAATTATTTAAATTCAAGTCATTTTACAAGCTATAAACATTACAGAGACACCTACAAAGCAATAATAGCAATCAGTGCTCAGATAGTGCTTTCCAGCCAAGTGTCTTTAGGTGCTTTAGAAAGGATGAGAATAAATGTCAGTAGGCCAAATTCTCTGTTGGTGTAAATTGGCATGACTCCATTGACTTCAGTGGACCTATGCCAATTAATGCTAGCTCAGAATTTGAACCACTAACTCCATTTTACAGATGGCAAGAGTGAGGCATAGGGGGGTTAAATTATTTACGCATGCAGAGAGTCAGGAGTGGAGCCAAAAAAACAGAAGTTAGCTCTGCTAACACCTGTTCTGGTAACCTATTCACTGGATCAGGAAGCGAGGTCCCTGAACTGAAAGGATAAATCTCCTATACATACTCCCAACTAGACAACCTATCAGCAGGCATTGGGGCTAAAAGGGAGATAATCTCCTTATCTTCAGATATGCTCATGACCCCAGACTTTTAGGACAGCCCATTAGATATCTGCATCTGCACGTGTTGACCGCACAGAGTGGTAGTCTTGGGGAAGTGGGCTTCTGGAGCTGCTATGTCTGGGAGCCTCAATAAAAAGGTCTTTTTTATAGGCCTCCAAGGCTCGCTGCAAGTGCACATAAGTATATTGAATGGCTCTGAAAAGGGAATTCAAAGGGAAAGAAACTGATAGCCTGATATGTTTAAAGAACCTGTTTAACAAGCATCGTTAAACCAAGCCCCCTTCCAAATGCAAGTCTGTGGTTAGTGGTGTCTCAGTCTGGCAACTTCTCTTGTTCAGTGTATTCAGGTCCCTTTTAGTCAGAACAAGCCTCCTTTGTAAGTTTCCATCCCATTGTCAGAACAGTTTTCTGCAGTGTGTGTTTATCCTTTAGTTCCCTGGGGCAAGAATTTGAAATGAAACTCATTCTACAAATTGTCTACAGATTGTGTTGTGATATTTAGAATCTTAGTAAATGGTTTTTCTTCTTCTATCGCCAATACTTTTTCAATTAGTACCAATTAAATTGCACATAATATTACATTTATAATTAACTTAGAAAGGGTTAATAAAGAGAGCTGAGTGAACAATTGATTTTTCAGCATGACAGCTGAACTGAAAAATCTGGAAACAAATTGGTTACTTTGTACCTGAGTCTGTTTTTATCACGGAAACCAAACCCCCAGAATGTGTTTAGTCGAACGAAACATTGCAAACGTCATTTGGAAATGAAATTCTAAATGGTTCGTTTTGAAAAGGTCGAAACAAAACGTTTTGTCATTTCCAGAGAAAAAAATATTTTTTCTGGCTGAAACTATTCATTCAGTTTGACCGAAATTCACGAATCATTTCGGTGACCCAAAACGTGCATTTTAAAATGAACTTACTACTTGCTGAAAAATATTTCCCAACTTTATTAATAAATGATTAATAGATGTTCTAAGCATATTACAGACATGAATAGCAGTTATAAGGGCATTAGTAAATGGTGTTGTATATGTTCGTAAGCAGCCTATTTACTTGTTGAACTCTTATCAGTTTATGACAATTGATTAACCTATCATTTATTATTAATGTAGAAAGATAGTCCTAATATTAAATATATGCACTAATTAATAGTATAATTGATTATTTATTTGCATTACAGTAGCACCAGAGGGCCCGGTGGGGACAAAAACACCCAGCACTAATAGCTATGTCTCTTTGCAGATCCTGTCCCCTCTTTCGGACGCCATCTTGGCTGAGAAGACCGTGACGGTTGTGGAGGAGAAGGTGACAATAACAGACCTCGGCGTCCAGCTGGTAACTGGATTGTCGCTCTCCCTGCAGCTCAGCCCAGGGAGCAATAAGGCCATCTTTGCTACAGCAGTAGCTCAGGAGCTTCTTCAGACACCAAAGCAGGTACAGGGACCCAGCGTGTGTGCTGTGCACTGACAGGAGGCCCCTTCTGAGCCCCAATCTACTTAGCGTTTCCCGCCAGCTACGCTGATGGGATCAGGTGGTCTTTTATTCATAATATTCTAGCAAAACATTGTAATTTATAGGCACCTACCTCTGAAGGTCACTCGGCACCTTAAGAGAAAAACAACATTCCCCCCAAAAAACGGTAATATGTCTGCAAAACAAAAATCCAAGTGCCAACAAACAACCCGTCTCCGTCTCTTTGGTTCACAGCCCATAAATAACACAGAGCCCCACAGACGACCTGATTGCATGCCATAAATAAACAAACATAAGCCACCTATCCTGCTGTTGGGCTCTCTGGCCCCATTTATTCCATCCAAATTAACACACCGCCCCTCAAGCTCCGGCCAAGGTGGACAGCTGTGTATGCCCCAGTCTGGAGATAAAAAATGGAAAGAGCTCTGTATTTCCCCACAGTAAACTATTGTGGTCCAGTTTCTCTCATTCATACTGGAGTAACTACTGGTGTTGGCAGAATGATTCCAGATTGACACTGGTGCAAATGAGAACAGAGCAGGGTCTCTTGTGCTATAAACTGCTAACAGATGGGGCTGGACTTGCTGTAATGCCAGACTCCTCTGTCTTTAGTTACTTGCTATGAGTATTTCAACAGCTCCTGAGACCCTCCTGTTCTTACAGACCCATGTTATGGAGGCTTCTTAAGCAAGGGCTGATTTTTTAGTCATCCCTTGTCTCCTTTGTCAGGGGCCACAAGGTTTCTCACTTCCCTTCTGCTCATCCCCATCCTTTCGAAAGCCTCTGTTTCTGATGAAGACAGTCAGGTAGCGCTGCCACCAGACTCATTACAGCATTTGCTTGAGCGTTCCCGTATAAGCAACCAGCCACTTCCTCCAGTCTGAGCTGTGAACTCCTGCTGGTCCCAGGAATGCCCGACTCAAACTCCAATTCCACGCTCAGTCAGTGCGCTGCTCCCTCTCGCACCCTTACTTTGAAATCGCTTTGTTGGGGACCTGAGTGCTTGAATCCCATGGTCCAGTCATGCACTGCCACTCAGCAGCCCTGTGCCATCCGCATTCACACAGCTCATTGAGTCTGAAAACACTGGATCATTTAACACATTGCCATCAGCGACTGGTTGACCTTTGTTCTTTCTTACGCTTTTGTCTGCATTTGAAATTACTTATTTTTTATATGGAAGTCATCAATGGGTTGACACCAGGGGAGACCATGGAGTGACACACGACGAATTGGGCCCTTTGTGTTTAAACACATTTTGTGCTTTAAAGGTAAATGGTACGGGTAAATACCTTTGAATTCTGGCCAACTGCTGAGAGACTAATTCATCGCAGGGCCCTATCCTTGAGCTGGCGGATGAGGAGTAACATAGGGCAGCTGTCTTTTTAGCGCAAAAAAGATCAGGTTCCCATAGACTTCCAAGAGCTAAGAAGATGATGCCATGCAGCTAGAAATAGAGCCAATGAGCTAATCCATTGCTGACATGTGGAGCTAAACACACTACCTTGAAATGAGCTGAGAAGCTGGGTTTGATGGCATTTAGCCCCAGCATGCTACACCGCTCTAACATTTCAGTTCCAAGAAATCCAGTCTGTTTGAATTCCTCTTCTGGGTGCAGTGGCACACTCAGAATGCTGGCAAAAATGTAACAAACCAGACAGGAAAATGTTCATCCGGGCAGGGCTATCTGAGTTTTGATTGGTGGGCAATTACTCCCATTGCTTGGTATATTCAATTTCAAAGCACGTTCCCAATAAGGAGAGCAATGTGAAATTATTAAATGATTATGCTAGTTTAAGCAGAACAGAGGGAGGATGAGAGTTGATGCCATAAATTCTGTGTGGCCTTCAAGAAACATCTGAAGATTAATAAACACAAAGCCAGGATTTATGACAGAGCCAGCAACATCGTAGGGCCTGGTCCTGAAATAAGGACACAGACAAAGCTCCCATTGAGGACACTGGAAGTTTTTCCTGAGTAAGGACTTCAGAATCAGACCCTTAGTTAAAACAGCAGAGAATCCTATTACAGTGTAGGCTGTTGTCTCCTGTGACCTGTCTGGGAGAATCCCTGGTACACATGATTTTAAAAAACGAAGTAAAAGATTTACTCTCCCCATGTGCATTAAGTTAGGATGTAAAAACAGCCCTTTTTTTGTTTGGTTGTTTTATTCGTCAGGTCTGTCGTCTACTCTTTAACTATACATTTAATAGGTAGCTGGTGGAAATGGACTCCAATGGAGCTTTACTGATTTACACCAGTTGAAAATCTTGAGTGCGTATGTGCATGTGCCAGCCAAGCTTTTTAGAAGCTAACAGTTTTGAGTGTCTCCTTTTGGTCGCCAACTTGAGACACCTGAAAGAGCCTGATTTACAGACAGTGCTGAGCACTTGCCCGCTGAAGAGGAGACCCCTTTAAAGGTGTCTCAAGTTGGCAACCAAAAACAAAGGGTCCCAAAATCACTAGAAACGGATGAATATCTGTTGTCTGTGTAAGATGCAGAATTCGGGCTCCACCCTGCCCCTGTTGAATTCAGTAGCAATGTGTCTGTTGACTTTAGAGGATGTGAGATCAGGACATCATAATTTTAAATGAAGGGGAGTGTTGCCTTGCTTTACATTGTTAGCAAGCATGACATTGATCTCAGAGTGCTTTGTTTAAACAACAACAACCTCCCCCCCCCCGACCCAGCTTGTGCAAAAACATTTTTATGCTGAAAGGCAAAAACGAAGCTCAAAGACCCAGAGCCACTGTTGCTTTATTTGCTAGATTAGGTGCTTTTAACATAGGTTATGTATAAGAAGAGGAGATTTTGTATCTTAAGCAGTTTAGAAATAATGTAATAAATATTTTTTCATTTAAATATACAATTGCAGTAAATGAAGTCAGTAGCCGGTAATGCCTTTTGACGTGCAATTTATTATCGTGCTGAAATAGACTCCATAGATCTCAGAGGACACAGCTCCCTTTTAGCACTTCCAGGGAAAACAAAGATTATTACCAATGTGTGTTTAAAACTAGTATTTTCTGAATGTCTCAGTGAGGAATTAATTTTCTCGCTCAGCCTTATTTCTGTCCTGCTTATAAATAGTTTGTGGGGAGGAGGAGATTGGTGGGGAGACGGTATGTTTCCCTTGCTGATTACTGTGTGTGTGTGTGTGTGTGTGTGTGTGTGTGTGTGTGTGTGTGTGTGT